>CM036313.1:37633854-37953320 GCA_020567845.1 Rhododendron henanense subsp. lingbaoense | reverse complement strand
TGTCCCTTAATAAGTGTCTATTTCGTAAAGTTAATGGGTAAAAGTTGGTGCATTGTCTATTTTGTCACTAAAAGTAGATTTCATTTTGAAAAGTTAGTGAGTAAAAGTGTAATGATGATGGATAAGTAGGGAAAGTGAAGGAAAAAGTTGATGTGAAAAGTATAATGAGATGATGCTTTTTTAATAAGTTAGAATTACGAAGTAGGACACTTAAAAAGGGACGGAGGGAGTAAATTTTTTGTTACACATATAACGTTATATGTGGCGTGATGGTAGCGGCGATGGTGGTAGCGGCGGCGGTGGCAGCGGTGGTGGTAGCGGCGGCAGTGGTGGTGGCGACGGGGGCTTGATTGCAACAAAAACAAAAAAAAATGAAAAAAATACATTTTCGTGTTAGCCAAACAAGGCCCTTGTTTCTTAGGTGGGGTATTTTTGTCATTAAAATTATTAGTGGACTTGGGTTAGAAACTTAGAAGTGGACTAGATGGTTTGGAAACTGTTATAGTGGACTTATGCAAAATTCTCCCTTTAATAGACTTTTGGTACGGAAAAGGACACGACCAGTCATCATAATTGAAGTCTAGAAATCAAAACCATACAAATTTTTATTAAATTCACAACTTCACAACGTTGCTATTTCAATACCCACAATCTATACTACTTCTTTTAAATGTACGAAGATGTTTCCTCCTTTTTCTTTTCCAACAATGCCCTCAGCACTTGCAACTAATATCAATCCTATCTACACCTCTTGCCCACCGGCACAACTCCTTATAAAGGGTGAGATGTCTATTTATTTTATATCCTCGCTCCATTTCTGGAACGCCCCAACCCAAACGACGTATCCTCTCTCCATCTCTCGAATGCTCCATCGGCCATCAACTAGAAACATCATGTCTTCCTCTGGCTCTCCCTCCATCTTCTTCTTCTCCGACCTTCATTGTGGTTCCATCTTCCTCCACGTTTTCCTCCGACCTTCAATCCTTTCATTGAAGACGAGCCCGGTGTCCGTTTACAGACGTCTTCATGTCTAGCCCTTCATCCATTTCTCATTCATACAGAAGAACTCTCTGGACTTCCAAGCTCTCTACTTCCAACAATATTTGCGTAGTACGTTGCATTTTCCCCACCCTCTCTTCCCCATCTTCATCGATCGTAAACATGTGCATCAAGTATAGGTATCTCTGCTTTCAACATCAGATTGATATTCCTTAAAACAAAATTGAATTGTTGATGTCATGCACACCACTTGTTCGATGGAATTACCCAACATTCCTGCGTGTTGTTTGTTGTCTTTGGGATAGTGCCGACTGCCGAGCAAGACGGACTCCGTTGCCCCAAATTCATACCAAGTATCCATGTATTCATGTTAGTTACCATGTAATTGACTGAATCAATACCATGTTTCCCACCATTCTTGTCCTATAGAGTGGATTTTTTTTTGGGTTTTAATATAGTACATGACTACCAATGTTGGGTAACGCATGCCACTATTAAATCTTCTTCTCCTTTTACTAGAATGGTGTACACCAAATATTTGATCAATGCCACGTACACAAACAAACAAAACCTCTGTTCTCAAATGTTTAACTTGACTCAATCCATAAATACCTTGCTTTGTTGAGAACTTACCTGCCAATTGTAAGCCGTAGCAATCCGGTAGAGCACAAACCTTTGTTATTGAAAGTATTAGAATATAGATGTAAAGATCGAATACTTTTTTTATGGAAACGACATTGCATGTGTCGAATGGAACAGAAGAGGTTATTACCCCAGCGAGGAAACACGTTGGCAAATACCCGCATACCAAATCTTTTATTGAATAGACTGTCCATACGTATCGGCACTTTCAAAATTTAAGCCATTACCTATCTTGACTTTGCACCTGTAAAATATTTCCATGTGATCCTTGGACATACATCTACACCTATGGTGTTTTTTATTTTTCACCTGTGAGGATTTTGTGTGTCTATGTATCTCATCTCGATATGTCTTTAAGCAAGATGTTTCCCGTTCTCTTTTCGTATTTCTTCCTTTTCATGGGGTGTTGTCAGGCTTGATTCATTTAGAACCCAAAAACTTGGTCCAGCTGTAATATTATACGAGATTCTATAGGTAGGCATTTATCAATTGGTAGGTTCGTGCATGATTTATTTCTTATTTTGATTTGGTAAACTGCAGACAGACTGTTGTTTCAGCCTTGTTGTATACAACATGCCAGTAAGTAAATGCCTTCTTCAAACTAGAATGTACATTTGCAATTGATTCTTCATTTTGAATAGGTAGGCTGATGGTATATCTTCTTCATTTTCAATAGGTGGGCTGATGTTATGAGTATTACTCTATTCTCTCAGTTTTCCTAGAGTGAAACTACAAGCTTCTACTTGTAGGATCCTTCGTTTATTCTTTATTTGCCGATAATAACTCCACAGGTTCAATAAATGTTCATATGACTATTCTATTTGGCACCCTTCATCCGCTCCTAGGTAATTATTTCAGGAAGGGATCCCGATCATCTGATCTGACAAATTAAGCACATTGGTTCATTTGTTCTATTATGAAGTCATTTCGAAAGAAGACGGGTATCGATGCTACAAATGGGCTCCTCCCAACTAACCAGGTGGATAAAGTTCAACATAAATAGGTCCAAGTAGACAGAGATGGCCATGCTAGGGCTGGTGGCTAATGAGAAAGGTTATTGCTATGGCATGGGTGACACTATAACCCTACCAGAGCAGTGCAAAACAAGTAGAAATTTAACTGTTCTATTGGATCTCTGTTACAAATTCAGGATTTGATGAAAATTTTAACAAGCTAATAATGACTATGGGATCTTCTAATGATAAGGTGTGAAGCATGATGCTCATGCTGTTGCAAACTGGAAACTTCTTCTTCCTTGCTCTACAATGAAAGGTTGCAGGTCTGCAGCTACCAGCTCCTGCTTGACATTGATGCCGGTAGCCCTGGGTCGTTTAGTTGTGCAATCAAGTATGTTTTCTTTTCTTCCTCTTTCAAACCATTGAAAAATGTAACAATTAATGACTTACATGCTTCAAATGCAATGGAATCAAAATACACGTTTCTTTCTGTTGTGTCCTATTTTCTTCCATCTACCCTATTTGATTAACTAACAAAGCCAAAATATATAACTATCAAAAATCTCAACATTATCTGCTTGATGCTTAACACCATTTTAAACATTTCCTGGATGATCAGAACACCTTCATTATGAACTTAGAGCAAAATAAGTGATCGGTATTGGGTGGTATAAATTTGTTAGGTGCAAATGCAAAAAGAATGAACTCATGAAAATTGCTTCCCATATTTAGTGATTTGCCTATCTTATTTTGATTTTTATCAGGTATTTTCTTTTTCAGATTACTTAGTAAAGTCAATTTGAAATTCGTTCTTTATGTCATCTGACTGTTTGATTTCTCTAATTGGTTAAAGAAAAGTTTTTCCCAATAAGCAGTAAAAGAGAAGTTTGAATACTTCTCTATGTATTCAAGGAAGTCTTTTTGGATTCAGGATTCCATGTGCTGCTTAATTTTACATGGACTTTGTGTCGTTCGATAGATGTTTTTAGTATTACCAAAGATCAAAATATGTAGACGTAGGCTACAACGCAGTTAAATTGGATGTTGATTGTTTCACTACACATCTTATGCATGTATCATATTCAATTACGTTTCTTTTCTCCTACATGAAGCCCATTTATAGATCAACCCTTATGTCTTCTTAACCTTCATATATTATCCTTCTCTTTCATATTCTATGTAAAAGAAGGATCTGGAAATGCAAACAAAATTGTTTTCTTCGAAGTCTTGAATAAGTTCCTTGGATTATGTCATTATATCCATTTACCAAAACCTTGCTAACAAGCTGAAACTTTTTCCTAATCATGTTTCTTGGCTTTTAGTATTTCTAAAAGCATATTGGCCTTATAGCCAATTGCCCAATTTGGAATTATTTTTGTCATAGATTTTGTGGTAGATGCTTCCAGATTTGGACGTATTTAAGTAATCTCAACCAATTATTGATATGCATTTATAGATTGTCGGTTTATAGAAGGATTTGACGTATGGGTTAGTAATGGAGGTAATCAAAGCAAATTGGATGCAGGCAGTCGTGGTTGGTTAATTTTAAGCTAGAGGAAAGGAGAGAACTAGATCGTGGCATATTATTGTCCTTGGCATTATTTATTTTGTTATTCCTGTGAACTTGACAGACTAAAATTAATATGAGCTTCGAATTCTCTTTATTGACTAACCATGTTTTTGCTTTCTTAACAAAGTATGTGCCGAGATGAAAGCAATGGAAGGTTGTGTTACTGAAGGACGGGGGTTGTGTCAATTGGGATCGTTCCCTTTGTAATTATGCATTCAATTTTTCGCAGTTCCTCCAGCTCTATTTCCCTGTTTTTGTTCACCTGCTATTCTTCTTTGTGTTTCTTTTTTAGAGAAGATCACGAGTATCAACCAATAGAATAAGATGAAAGGTTGCACTTGAGTCATTCTTCAGATAAGACTATTCTTTTTTTTCCTTCTCCCCACATTTTATAAATGGTTACAAGAAAGAAAGTTGTATCACATGTACTAAATTCTATTGTTTATCGTCCAATCCAAGCATGTAGCCTTCTGATAACAATCTACGATGAGTAAAAGAAGTACTATTCTTACAAAAGATTGTTCTCTATGTTACAAGTAGTGGCGCAACTTCCACGTGCAACGCACGTGTGCTTTCACTAGTTATACTAAAAGTACAAGCCAACATTATAGTTTTTTTTTTTTGACAAGCCAACATTATAGTTTGATAATACAAAACATCGCAAAAGGTAGACGAAATCTTGAAGGATCTTACATTAATTCAATGCACTATGCTAAATAGAGCAAATGGTTTATTCGGTATCTGTATTTCATAAACTCGATCACATGAAGAGGGGCTTTTTTTTCACCTTTGAGAGTTTTTTAAAAGTCTCTAAAGGATTATTTTGGTAGACAACTGTTGAGAAACGATGTGCATGGTGGGTCTGGACTGTGGATTGGAATGCAAGCATGCAATTGCCAACTTTATAATCAACATCACTACCTCCTCAAATTCAGGAGATGGAGGTGAAAGGCGTTGGTCCATTAGATCTCTCAATTGTACATTTTCAACAGCCGGTTTTGGTAGAGAGGAAGCAAAATCTCTTGGATGCTTTCCCTTGATCACTTCTATTGCCAACACTCCGAAGCTGTACACGTCACATTTTTCAGTTACCTTCATTGTGTAAGCAAGCTCTGCAAAAGCAGAGAGATTAATAAGAGCTTGTAATAGCTCCTCCGAAGAAACAAGGAAATTGTACTTAAGCAATATAACATATAAGGCGTGACAAATGTATTGGTATTTATGAGGTATAATTGGCTTTTTATCGGGTGGGCTACTACGGAGGTAATCATATACATGTACTTTATTAGATTTGTTTCGATTTTAATCTACAAGAACATATGTAAAGCGATCATTACCTGGTGCGATATATCCGTATGTGCCTGCAAGTGCACTCCAATTGGAGGAATCCAACTTTAGAAGTTTAGCCGTGCCAAAGTCCGAAACACGAGCCTCATTCTCCTCATCAATCAGAACGTTGTTATTCGATATGTCACGGTGAACAATTGGTGGTGTGCAATCATGGTGCATGTATGACAAAGCATGTGCCACACCCTTGACAATATTCACCCTCTTTGGCCAATCCAATTCTTTAGCTTCTTCGTCTCTGCTAAAAATTGAAGCCAAGCTTCCCCTTTTTAGGTACTCATAAACGAGAAAAGAATTCTTGGAATGCGAACAAAACCCAAGAAGCTTCACTATGTTGCGATGCCTTATTTCAGTTAGTGCCCTTACTTCGTTCAAGAAACCGCGACGATCGTCCTTCTCAGACAAGGAATGAAGTTTCTTCACAGCAACTGTATTGCCTAATGGAAGTTTTGCTTTGTAGACGGCTCCATATCCTCCTTCTCCAATGCAATACGTGGCATCGAAATTCTTTGTGGCTTTAAGGATATCATTGTACAGTGCTCTTCCGTCGTAGGTTGATATAGAGAAGACATCTTTATTTTTGGAGGGATCTTCTACATGTGACTTTCTCTTTCTTCGATGGGAAACGATTAGAAATCCGACAAATGCACCTAGAAGTAAAAGCGCTCCGCCAAGAGGAAGCACGATGACAAGAATAAGCTTCCGGTGGTCCTTTTTTTGTGAAGTGTGAAAATGATTTTTGCATGGCTGCAATCCTGTAACATTTCCGCACAAGCCTTTATTCCCTTGGAGGCCCTCTACGCCAGCATTGGTGAAGGCTTTGCTGATGGGAATGGGACCCTCCAACTCATTGAAGGATATATCAACGTGCTCCAACCAATTCATGTCTTCGAAGACTTTTGGAATTAAGCCAGACAGATTGTTGTTGGAAAGGTTTAACCACTCCAAACACTTGAGACCTGCGATCTCGAATGGTATCTCCCCAGTCAGTGAATTTCGACTGAGATCCACTGTATACAAGGGAGATATCTTTCCCAATTGACCTGGGAATTTTTCGCTAAAATGGTTGTTGCTCAAGTTCAAGGTAATCAATTTCATGCAATTCTCTAGATTTCCAGCTGCTATAGGACCACTTAACCTGTTTTTGGAGAGGTCAAGCTTTTCCAATTCAGTTAGTGATCCGATTTCTCTTGGTATACCACCGGAAAGCTGGTTGTCATTCAGATACAGTTCCAATAGAGAACTCAACTTCCCTAATTCATTTGGAATCTCTCCAGTCAAATGATTCGAAGAAAGATCAAGCCTGTGCAGTAGAGCTGAATCTCCCAACTCTAGTGGTATGCTGCCTGTGATGTTGTTTCCTTCCATCCGCAAGGTTTGCAATTTCGGGCACTTACTCCAATTTGCAGAGATTTCGCCATAAAAAATGTTGCAACTTAGATCCAAGTAGTTGAGATGTGGGTAGACCCGAAAATCTTCTGATATGCTTCCAGTGAGTTGGTTTCCGTCAAGGCGAACTCTGACTAGGCTTGAGTAGTCTCTCAAGCTTTTAGGGATATGACCTGTAAACTTGTTAGTGTATATTGTGAAACTTTGAAGCTTCACTCCTTGCCAAATATCTGGGAGATGTCCAGAAAATTGATTTTCGCCCAATTCCAGCGTGATCAAGTTTTTCAAATTGCGAAATTCTTGTGGAATAGGACTGTAGACACCCCAATTTGGCCTAACGATTATTTCAAGTCCCACCTTGGGACAATCCCGATGATGAAATGGATACAATGATTGATGATTGCTTCTTTGAGGACCTTAGGACTTTCGGTGAGAACTTTGACCACTTAGAGGACCCAATTCAGAGCCATACAGCCTTTCAGACAGAAATACAGAAGCCTAGGAGAATCCATCTGACGGCCGTAATATCGATCTAACGGCCATAACATCAATCCCTCGCCCGAGCAACCTGTTGCCAGCAAAATCTCCCTGAGAGATCAATCCCTCGGCCGCAAGATCTATCCTTCGGCCGAGACATCCATTCCTCGGCCGTGACATCCTTTGCTCGGCCGCCAGATCGACCTTTTTCCAGACTCTGGAACGTTCTGTCAGACGTTTGGTTTGATCCAACTACACTACCTTCCCGATGCGTTCGGGCTACGTTCGGAGATCACGACGTAGAGTTTGAGATGCATTGCAATTGCAATTGCCATCTCGTGATTTGATTGGCCGGAGTGAGTCATCCCTATGCCTATATAAAGGGGCCTTTGGGTTCCGAATTAACACACAGAAATTGAGATACCCACACACTCAATCAAACCTCGAAACTCTGCAGAAATACTCCCTCAACCCCATACTCCAAAAGCCCTAACCTTCCGAAGGCAGCCGTCAATCCGGCGATCAAACCCCGAAGTTCAAACCCTAACTCTAGGGTTCTCGATCAAGCAATCAATCAATCACACCCAATCCAAAGCAATCAAGCAACTGAGGGATCAAGGTGGTGAGGCCCAACGGCCTCTGGTTTGCCTTATTTACTGTTCTTTTTACTAATCGTAGCGTTTTGATTAACTGTCAATCTTTCTGTCTGGTGTGAGGAAGAACACCGACCGGGGCTTCGATCCCTCGGCCGGTACATCAAACCAGGGGGATCTCTCGGCCGTGACATCTATTCACCGGCCGCGAGATCCATCTCCCTGGGACATCATGTTTGTTTATTTGCTTTCTGATGCATGCTTCAATTATCGCACTGGCTCACTTTGCTTACTGTTTAAAGGAATAATTAAACAGACTATGTGTTAGAATTAGACAAAGCATCTACACGTCTTATGTTGAACAATTATGGGCCAGTTTTACGACTGGGCAGAGAGGGGTGCCTAACACCTTCCCCTTACTGTACTTTTGGCTCCCGAATCCAGAATCTCTATCTATTTTCCCAGTTTTAATAAACTGGGTGGCGACTCTATTTGATGATAACCATTATCATGTGGCGATGTTCCTAGCCATGGGAATGTCCATGATCTTGGTTTATGAAATGAGCAACCAATCGAGCAAACACAACGTGATCAATCTGTATGGCGATGCCCCGTTTGGGAGGTGTCTACAGTTTTTGGCGACTCCGCTGGGGATTTGAGAGCCATAACCAAAAAGTTCAACATAAGACTAATACATGCCTTGTCTAATTCATTTATCATGTGCATCGAGCGGGCAACCCGTTGAGTTCACCTGATATCCCGGCATGACACGGGCTATGTTGGGGGTTCCAGCAAACTCCACAGTCACTCGTACCTAGTGGTATATCAAAAAGGGAATCACCCAATCACCGCCTATAATGGGCTGGCGAGAGGATTGATGCCCTTTGACAACGGAGCACCCTGAAACTACCAAAAACCTTGCATACTTTAGAAAGCCATAGAACTTATCAAACTAAGACAGGAACGTACAGGCTAGGAACCTACTTGCATTCTACTTGTGAAAGTTCTTCCTCACACCTTGTATCATCTGTTGTTGTAATTAACTCTTTCTATGCAGAAGGGTTGGGATTTTCAGCCAAAATCTTAACCCTACACAGGCAAAATGCTGACTTCCAGGTATTCTACTTTTCAAGCAGGCACAATAGGTAAATCAAAGAAGCAACCACAGCCAACTTTGTACTCTTATAACACCCGAAGCTACGCCAAACAAAGGTCTCTGCAACCCTCCTGTCTGTCATCTTCATCTGACAAAACACCCTCACCACAACAGTTCCGACCGCTCTCAGAAGCTTCCCGGTCACCCTCTCAACGAACCCAGTCATCCACTAAATCTCAAGCTTCGTCAAGCAACCCTTCTACCTTCATGGCAGACAACGACGCCATTATTGCCAACCTCCAAGCTCAAATCGCTGCACTACTAGCAGAAAAGGCAGCTAGAGATGCTGAAGATGAGGAAAAATCGATGGAAGACGAGAATCCCCATAAAGTGGTAGTGGCAGAAAATCCTGAGTTGACCAAGCAAGTCAAGGAAATCAAACAGGCTTTAGCTCGTTCACAAGGGGATCAAATTTTGGATTTCGAAGGACTTTGCCTCTTCCCAGAATCCAAACTGCCTGAGAATTTCAAGATGCCTAACATCGAGAAGTTCAATGGAACTGGCAATCCGACCAGTCATGTCCGCCATGTTATCAACACCCTGAAGCCGATGGGCTTAAATGACGAGCTCATCGCTCAGTTGTTCCAACGAACCCTCACCGGAAGCGCCCTCGACTGGTTCCTTACTTTAGAATTTGTACATTATCAAACTTGGCCAGAAATTGCAAATGCTTTCGTCAAGCAGTATGCATACAACGTCCAAATTGAGTTAACAACTCGAGACTTGGAAATGACCAAACAGGATTCCAATGAGGACTTTGCTACCTTTGTGGCAAGATGGAGGGAAAAGGCTGCCAAAATGAAGAACCGTCCCTCCGAGGAAGACCAAGTGAGGATAGTTGTCAAAAATTTGCAACCCAAATATCTCAGGCATATCTACACGCAGGCTATCACCGATTTCAAGCGCTTGCATGCCACTGGATTGCAAATCGAAGATGGAATCAAGCTAGGACTCATTGGGAAAGAAGAGGCCACTCCTCCGCCTAAGAAAACCTTCTCTAGCCGCACATCTCATGCCTCCGTAAATGCCCTTGGCACATCCTTGTCTCAAGACCCTTTCCAAACTAGCCCATCCCGAAGCTCAAATCGACCTCGTCGCAACTTTGATCCCCTCTATATGACCTTATCCCAAGCCTTAACCATTCTCAGCCGTCAAGGGCATCTCAAACCTCTAAACAAGCCACTTCCTCCACCGCCCTACGGTCCAAACCATGATCCAAACAAACAATGCGCCTACCACCAACATCCTGGGCATGAAACAGACAATTGCATGCGTCTTCGTCACGACATTCAAGACCTTATTGATAGTCGAACCATAAAGCCACCAAAACCTGACCAACTCCCTACTCACAATGCTGAGCCGCCACCTCGAAATATCAATCTTATAAATCTATCTCACAACCCCACATACAATCCCAACCAATACATTGTCCAAGATAACCAAACCAAACCTACCTTAACCTTCCCCGAGGAGGACGAATGTTTCATGATGGAGGAGGAAGAAGATGATAATTCTGATCAGTCAGAAGTAATCGACATGGATATGTCCGACATAAACAGCAAGGATCAGGCAGATGAGGAAAAGCTAAGGAAGTGGAAAGAACACTCTTGGGCGAAACACAATTTAGAGGATCCAGACATTCCATTTGTAGAAGATGACGAGTGGCTTCGTATCTGGTTTGCGAAAAGGAAGAAGGAAAAAGAAAGGGTCATCATGATGAGGAGACACGCTCGCTTCGAGCCTGCCCAAATAGTGGTACGCATCAACCGTCCCAAAATTCCAACACCGTCCATTGTTTGGGAGACAATCAATCTCATTGAGAAAGTAGAGGAATTTCAAATGCAACCATGGGTCAACCCTTACGACGAGTGCGATTATAGTCAATGGATAGAGGAAATGGAAGATCTAGATTTCATGTGCACAGAACCCTATAAAACAGGGGAAAGCGACTTTGATGAAATGGGAGAAGAATGCAATGATCCGCTAGATGAAACCTCCTTAGCATCACTATTCAATCAGGAGGAAATAGCTGATGACCACACAATCAATGAGGAAAGGGAAAGGGAGTTTCCTGCCTGCACATCCATCTGGGGATTACTCATGGTTCAAGGAGATAGCTATCGTGCAAAAGATGAACCCGGTTCAAAGGCTCTGTTTGGCAAGGAAGAAGGTGGGAAAGAGTACAAAGTTGCAAAAGACAAGGGAAATGACCCCGACATGTTGCAGTAGCTGAGAAGTCACAACATGACAAATGAAACATTGTTTTTGCTTTAAACAAACTAGAATGAGTTTGGGCCCCTGTTTGGGCATTTTATTTCTGCTAAGAGAATTCCTTTTTCATCTTCCAGATTATGCTTATCTAAAAACCAAATTTCTAATTTGCAATTGCCATGCATTATGCTCTCATTGCCAAAACAAGAGAAGAATTCGAAGGGATCGAAATCTTTTGTGTCCCCGACAGAAGGGAAGGAAAGGATAAACTCTAATTACTTAAGACTAGGTTTTTATCAAAACTCAGGAAGAAGACGCTATCTCCGTGAGAACACTTAGGGTTAGCTTGCCCATTGTGAAAGTACAAACGCAATAAAACATCTCCATCAGATTCCTCTCCAAAACACAAAACCTCTTGAGAGAAAAATGCTCGTTGGGCAATCCATACACCCAAGCAAAAGTAAGAGCAGAGCCTGCTAGGACAAGAAACGCAACCTAGGCAAAAGTCAAGGCATTCGAAGGGAAGCTCGCTAGGAACTCAACCTCTATCAGGTAACCTAGGCAAAACTTAGAGCATGAGAGAAAGAAATCAAGAGTGAAAACCCAACCCCCAAAGGTGGTGATCTTGGAACTACGTAAAAGGCCTGATTCCCTGATCGGGATACGTAGGCAGTCTCACATCGAGATACGGCCCAAACATTTGGAGGGAGGAAAACATCAACATGTTTGTACTCAATGATAGGTATAGCTAACCCTGCGTATTGAGCTCACAAAAGATGAGTTAGTCATTTTCCAAGGAATTGGCAAAAACAAAGACACATAAGGATTACAGTTCATCTCTTCTAACCCAAAAGTCGTCAACGCAATGGGTATGATCCTTCAAAAAAACTCTTAAGTTTGGCAATCAGGATGTAAAGCATGGCAAATGCAAGAGACAGCAAATGAAAAGGCTAAGCATAGGAAAGGATGTGAAACAGGATGCCACTTGGCTAAAGCAAAACCTATCCTCCTTAGGAAGATAGACATAACGGCCAGGCAATCGATACCTCGGCCGCAACAATAATCCTTCGGCCGAGTGATCGATTCTTCGGCCAAACATTCTTTAACTGTCTATCAGCAAAAACTTATTTGAAAAGCCATGTTCTGACTATCGCATGCAAACTCAAAACATTTAAGGACAGGAAGGGCATTTCTCATTTCTCGAACAAAAACTTATTTACAAAATCATTGCTGTGATTGCTTCTACTATACAAATATAGTTTCTACCTATCTACTAACTATGAACAGGGAAAAGAAAAGCCCTAAAAGCTAGGCGATCTCTGAGAAGAAGGCAAAGGCTGCTCACTGGTCTCCACATTTCCCTCAGCAGCCGGTACTCTCTCAGCCTCAAGCTGCAACCAAGGAAGATATAAACATTCAGACTCGGGGGATAATACATAGCAGACAAAACTCATAAATGAAGTCATACCTCGAGGATCCTACGGCGCTGTCTCCGAACCAAAACCTCTGTACTCTGGTAGGCACGAAGCCATTCCTGCACTATCTCGGCAGGCACCTGTAGAACAGCCAAGCATTACAAACATCTAAAAGCAAGGATACAATGTGAAGCGATGAAAGCTAATACAGGAAGCTAAAAATACTTGTGAAGCCCCGACTGGCAAAGTATAGAGCAGGGTCGTGCAAGGAGTCAGCGTCAGGTGCTCCTCCTCCCCATCGTCTGAATGGAAGGAGACAAACGAAGGAGCCCGTGGCCAGACAGGAGCAACGGGAGGAGCCTCCACGGAGGGGGTCAAGAAAAGACGGCAGTACTCTGTATAGTCGCCTGCCTGGAGGAGTAAACCTGCCCAATCTCTGATCCGGGCATTCTTCAGATCTTCCTTTGACATCAAGGAAGTGGACCTCATGGATACTGGAGGAGAAGGAGGGACAAGCTGAAGAGCCTCGGCGCGTGACCTCCACTGACTGGCCACTCGATCACCTAAGTACCAAGCCCGGCAAAACGGACCCTCGAGCAAACTACGGGTCCGATCTAGGACTCTACAACGAGCAAGAGGAGTATCCTCTGGTACACCACCCCAAGGGTCAAACCGTACCTGTAAGAGCGAGGACAAATTAGTCTCGACACAAAAATAGGGAAGACAAGAGGTACGAAGAAAGAAATACCTGATCAACAGTAAGCCGGTCCAAAACTCGCCGCCACTCGGGAAGGCTCAAAACTGGTGACTGTGGCCTCCGTTGCCCCATCAACCATCGCTCGTAACGAGGTACGCAGTTCACATCACCATGCCTAGTCTCAGGAGGAAACTGGAGAAGGTGCTCAAAAGCCCAGAGCTGAAAAGCAGGAATCAACAAAGCAAGTTCAGAACTAGGAAAAAGCCAAAGTAAAAACAAAAGTACAAAGGAATGATACGTACCTCAAGCACTCGAAAGTGACCACAAAGAATGGGACTCTTGTCCCGCGAGCAAGCTCCAAGACCGCCATACAAAGTGGCCAAAGCAGACGAGCCCCAGTCAAACTCCCTAATAGCTCCCAAATGCTGCAGAGGAGCCAGAAACTGCGTGTGTACTGAACCATCCTTGTTGGCAAACAACGTTTGCCCAAGGAGGTAAAGAAGGAAGGCCCGTGTCAACTGCTCTACGCTCACCTGGGTCAAGATATCAGCCTGCGTGAAGGATCTGCTCAGCCAAGCAAGGTCGATGTGACCTCGCGAACGAACAGGGGGCACCTTGCCCAAAAACCACTCCAAAGCGCCTGCTCGCTCCCAAAGTCTGGGGTCAACTCTAAGAGGAACACCGCCTACTCGCAGGCCAGTCAGCAAAGAAAAGTCACCTGGAGTAATAGTCATCTCGCCAGCCAAGGAAAGGTGGAATGTGTCGGTGGTGTCCCACCATCTCTCAACTAGCGAGGTCATCAATGACCAATCCATCTTCGGAAGATCGAGGCCCAGAACAAATGCCTCGAAACCCGCAGCACGTATCAATTCCCGAGCTTGTTCCGGCAGCTTCAAAAACCATCTGTGCACCTCCTTGCCTCCTCCGCGAGCCTCCAACCTCCTATCTCTCTGCCAAAGACAAAAAGGAAGTTAATCTCATGATTGCATAAACAAGGAAAATGCTAAGGGGCGTCAAATTAACATCTAAAAGCATGCATTGCCTAGATAGGGGGCATAGTTATTTTAATTTCCTTAAACCCGAACATGGGTCCCTCACGATCACGCTCCTAGCCAAAAGGGATTTTCGTCCCGCAAACAAAAAAATCTTATTCTAAATACAAGGATTTCCGAAACTCTGGACTAAAGTAAACTTTTTACTTTTTCAGGAAACTCACCGGTACGTTCAGAACGCTCAGATGATGCTCAGGCTCTCTACGAACTATCTCGGCCCCTGGGCCACCAACTGGAGGATGGTACTGCAGGAAACCGCCGTAACCCAGCCTACGCGAAGGAAGAGCGTAGGTAGCAGGATCAAACAAACCGGGCTCCTCAATCGCCTCCTCGTCGGAAGACGGGTGCTCGCATCTACATGGAGGATGCGAGGACGAACCCGCGACACCCGAAGATGACGTAGCCATTACGTCCAAGCCAAGAAAACCAACGGTTTTAGGAAAAACCCAAACCCAAAGCCGGCAGCGGCGGCAATGACGGGGGTGGTCGGAGAGGACGGTCGCCGGAGAAGATGGTGGCCGACGGTAGTGGAGGGCGGCGACGTACGGTGGTTGTCAGGCGAGGGGAACGGAGGAGAATGGGAAAGGAGGAGAAGAAAGGATTAAATGGGCCGTGAGATCGATTTAACTGAACTTAAATCGATTTCCTGGCTTTTGGCGTTCTCACGGCCGAGACATCAATTCCTCGGCCGACACATCAATTCTTCGGCCGAGAAATCGATCTCCTGGCCCCTTAATCAAATTCCCTCAGCAACATCAGATCATGCTCAGTGCACCAATTCAAACCACTACAGACTTCTGGGCCTTCAACCAACCAAGTAGCCTTGGGGGCATCCCCGAGCCAATACAATGTGATCAAAATTAGCCTTGGGGGCATACTCAAGCATGAGGAAAATCTCTCTCCACAAACTGCTGACCAAACAAGTCAAAACATCCAGCAGCTCTGTGCTCGCTATCACAGCAAATAGGCTCTACGCCTGTAATCAACCGATTCAACGGCTCTACACCCACTGCCTCAAATTGGCTCGAAGCCATAGCAATCAACTCAGCGGCTCGAGGCTCATTATCGACAGGCTCTACGCCTGTACTTATTCAGCAGCTCTACGCTCGCTATCACAATCTCAGCGGCTTGAAGCCCATTACCTCAACAGGCTCGAAGCCTACATCTACCATCTCAACTGGTTCAAAGCCATAATAATCAACCCAGCGGCTCGAAGCCATCAACTCAGCGGCTCGAAGCCCATTACCTCAACACAGCAGGCTCTATGCCCGTTATCTCACCAAAGCGGCTCCAAGCCCGCTATCCCAACTGGCTCGAAGCCATAACAATCATCTCAGTGGCTCCAAGCCCTCGACTCAGCAGCTCTACGCTCGCTATCACAGCAACAGGTTCTACGCCTGTAATCACTCAACTCAGCGGCTCCGAGCCCACCGTTCCAAATGGCTCGAAGCCATAAACAACCAATCTCAGCGGCTCCAAGCCCATTGTCTCAACTGGCTCAAAGCCGTACACAATCAAGCTCTTAACAGGCTCGAAGCCTGTGTTCATCATCTCAATTGGCTCGAAGCCGTAAACAAGCAACAGGCTCTAAGCCGCCCCAGCAATCAAGACATTTATTCTCAGGCTCTACGCCTGAATGCTCAAAAATCTAACATTTTTGAATGCTCAAGCTCTACGCTTGGATGCCCAACCACTGTGTACTGGATGCTCAAGTTATACACTTGAATGCTCAAGCTCTATGCTTGGATGCCCAACCACTGCGTACTGGACGCTCAAAGCCTGTACTTTGAATGCTTGGATTCTGCCGTCCGAATGCTCGAGCTCTACGCTCTGAATGCTCAAGTCCGGAACTTGATAGAAGCTCTAAGCTTAAAACAAACACACACGCACGGGCCCGTGCACATTTGCATCAACATTTTCACATCGAGTCTGCATCATATCTGTTCACATCTAACGAACAAGCATTGCACATATACACTCTGCATATCTCTCATGAAACAGGTCATCCCTGCAATCAACCGGCTCCGTGCCTCGGTTTTATTGATCGGCCCAACGCCTCGATCTTTTGGCTCCACGCCAACACTTATGATGGAAAAGCTCCGTGCGCAGACCATCAGAATGCAACCAGCTCTACGCTTCGGTTCAAATCACGTCAAGCTCTAAGCTCCGACAACTTAGGCCCTTGCCTCAAGACTGCATACAGGCTCCACGCCTCAATCACTTCAGGCTCCACGCCTCATCTCAGGCCCTTGCCTTACAACCAGCTCTACGCTTTGGTTTATCACGTCAAGCTCAAAGCTATGACACCTCAGGCTCTCGCCTTATAATCAACACCAGCTCCGCGCTTCGGTCCTAGCAGTCACCTCAGGCCCTCGCCTTATGGTCAACACCAGCTCCGCGCTTCGGTCCTAGCAGTCACCTCAGGCCCTCGCCTTATGGTCAACACCAGCTCCGCGCTTCGGTCCTAGCAATCACCTCAGGCTCTCGCCTTATGATCAACACCGGCTCCGCGCTTCGGTTTTATCAATCCCCTCAGGCCTTCGCCTCAAGATTGCAACAGGCTCCACGCCTCGATTCTATCACTCTTCAGGCTCTCGCCTCATGACTACAACCGGCTCCGTGCCTCGGTTCCTTCATCACCAAAGCTCCGTGCTCCAGCTACTGGCCCTGCGTCCCCCACATCTCAAAAGCAAACCGGCGTCCAACTCATCCCCAGCAGATGATTTGGATTCCACCCCACTACATCAATTCCTTCCAGCTCATTCGCAAGGATAGGCTACTTTACCGAGCTCCTTTCAGTCAAAGTAAGGATGATCAAGAAAAGCAAATGCACCTGCAGTGTACTGATCTACCCCAAAATACTAAGGAAGCTCTCCGCAAAAACTCCCCAGGCAGCCCTGCGCTCCTTCAACTATCTTCCGCCAAAACCCTGGCTCAGTCTAGGTACGTCACACTACGGCTTTTTTTAAGCCCTAAGGTACGTCTTCTGTCTCTAACCCTCCAAACTTTTTACTTTTCTTTATTGCCCGAACTACGGTTGGTCTGAATTTCCCTTGTGGAATACGTAGGCAGCCTCCCGGCCCGACCATAACAAAACCTTTTTCGAAAACCCCTTGGAATAGTGGTTGGACCAAATTGAGTTGCTTTTTACAGCTTTGACTCTTACTCAAACATGTCTCGCGATCCGTCTGAGTTCAGTCAAAGAGGGGCATCTGTAGACACCCCAATTTGGCCTAACGATTATTTCAAGTCCCACCTTGGGACAATCCCGATGATGAAATGGATACAATGATTGATGATTGCTTCTTTGAGGACCTTAGGACTTTCGGTGAGAACTTTGACCACTTAGAGGACCCAATTCAGAGCCATACAGCCTTTCAGACAGAAATACAGAAGCCTAGGAGAATCCATCTGACGGCCGTAATATCGATCTAACGGCCATAACATCAATCCCTCGCCCGAGCAACCTGTTGCCAGCAAAATCTCCCTGAGAGATCAATCCCTCGGCCGCAAGATCTATCCTTCGGCCGAGACATCCATTCCTCGGCCGTGACATCCTTTGCTCGGCCGCCAGATCGACCTTTTTCCAGACTCTGGAACGTTCTGTCAGACGTTTGGTTTGATCCAACTACACTACCTTCCCGATGCGTTCGGGCTACGTTCGGAGATCACGACGTAGAGTTTGAGATGCATTGCAATTGCAATTGCCATCTCGTGATTTGATTGGCCGGAGTGAGTCATCCCTATGCCTATATAAAGGGGCCTTTGGGTTCCGAATTAACACACAGAAATTGAGATACCCACACACTCAATCAAACCTCGAAACTCTGCAGAAATACTCCCTCAACCCCATACTCCAAAAGCCCTAACCTTCCGAAGGCAGCCGTCAATCCGGCGATCAAACCCCGAAGTTCAAACCCTAACTCTAGGGTTCTCGATCAAGCAATCAATCAATCACACCCAATCCAAAGCAATCAAGCAACTGAGGGATCAAGGTGGTGAGGCCCAACGGCCTCTGGTTTGCCTTATTTACTGTTCTTTTTACTAATCGTAGCGTTTTGATTAACTGTCAATCTTTCTGTCTGGTGTGAGGAAGAACACCGACCGGGGCTTCGATCCCTCGGCCGGTACATCAAACCAGGGGGATCTCTCGGCCGTGACATCTATTCACCGGCCGCGAGATCCATCTCCCTGGGACATCATGTTTGTTTATTTGCTTTCTGATGCATGCTTCAATTATCGCACTGGCTCACTTTGCTTACTGTTTAAAGGAATAATTAAACAGACTATGTGTTAGAATTAGACAAAGCATCTACACGTCTTATGTTGAACGATTATGGGCCAGTTTTACGACTGGGCAGAGAGGGGTGCCTAACACCTTCCCCTTACTGTACTTTTGGCTCCCGAATCCAGAATCTCTATCTATTTTCCCAGTTTTAATAAACTGGGTGGCGACTCTATTTGATGATAACCATTATCATGTGGCGATGTTCCTAGCCATGGGAATGTCCATGATCTTGGTTTATGAAATGAGCAACCAATCGAGCAAACACAACGTGATCAATCTGTATGGCGATGCCCCGTTTGGGAGGTGTCTACAAGGACCAGAAAGGTGATTGGCACTCAAAAACAACTGTGTGAGTTCAGACAGGTTTCCAAACGAAGCGGGAATGAAACCGCTAAGATGGTTTTCACTCACTTCAAAGTCGACAATAGACTTCAAGTTTCCTAAATCGTTAGGAATGGAACCAAAAATTTGATTCGTGTACAGATGGAGGAGAGTGAGGGAAGTCAAATTACCGAAGGATGGTGGGATTGAGCCACTAAGATTGTTGGTGTGGAAACTTAGGCTAACTAGTCCTTTCAATTTTCCTATTTCACTAGGAATGGAACCAGAAAGATTGTTGTTGAATAGGTGCAACATGATCAAGCGATTCAAGTTTCCAAAAGTTGATGGAATGGGACCAGTTAGTTTATTATTATCCATGCAAACAACCTCAAGATTGGCAAGATTTCCTATTTCTTCAGGGATGGAGCCAGAAAGTTGATTGTCATATAGGTATATAAAAACCAAGTTGCTCAATTTGCCCAAAGAAGAAGGAATAGGACCACTAAGATGATTGGTGTACAACATAAGTTGAGAAAGAGACTTCAACTGGCCCATCTCTCGAGGAATTGAGCCATTCAATTGATTTACTTGCAAATTGAATGTTTCAAGATTTGTTAAGAGACCAATTTCTGGTGGAATATTTCCAGAAAAATAATTCTCTGACAAGTGAAGGTAGACAAGCGGGAGTGAACTGATTTGAGGCGGGATAGGACCAGAGAGTTCATTCATATATAGATCAATGTAAGCAAGATTACGAAACGATGAGAATGAAAAGGTTTCTAGAGTACCGTTCACGCCTGAATTCGTGAGGTTCAACTTAGTGACGCTTCCTTTAGCATTGCAAGAAACCCCATACCAGTTGCATGGGCTACCAGCACTTGAACTGGCCGATCCTTTTGTTGGATTAAGTATCCATGTGGTTAGCACATAGCTATTGGCACTTTGAAGGGTTTCTTTCCATTTGAGGAGAGCATTAACCTCTTCAATAGAAGCAGAGGCAGTGTTCGATGAGAAAAAAAGTATTACAAAAAGGACCAAAGAAACATGGCAGAGTAGTTTCTGCAAAAGTCCCATGTTTTGCTTTGTTGTTTTTCTTTTGGGGGTGTCTTTTGCTGATGATCAAGTCTTGCAATTTATAGGCACTTATGGGTAAGTGTCCCCATGTTTTAATATTTACCTATAGACTTGGGAATTTAGACTTCGTCTTGGGTCCTGTACGTTTCTTACTGTTAACAGTAAAATGAAAAAGAGAAATGAGGATTACCAGTAGGACTTGACTTGAGGTCAAAGTCTTTGTTTAATCACTCATGACAAAGATTGTTTTCCAATCGTCGTAATGCTTTTGAAAAGTACTCCTTAGAAACAATTACAGCTACATGAATGTTGGGTGTAACAACTTGACTCGCATTACCATTCGCTTTCAAACTTGCAGCTTGCACGGTGAGAGAGGCGATTTGGGTAATGGTTTATGGGGGGAAAAAATCGTAAGGAATTCTCAAATGTTGTGTGGTTAGATGGAGGCTACCTTAAAAAACTAGAACCACAATTCCTAAATTCTGTTTGACACTAGTATAATCTGAATTCTAAATAAACTGATCAAACTGGTTAATCAGTGTGATCGGATATCAAAAAATATGTTTTTGTTATGTAAATTGTAAGGTCTAAGTTTCAATAAATTGTTAAGATTTGTCATTCATCTTACAATTTACGTAACAAAACATACTTTTTGATATCCGATCACACTGATACTAGTGTGATCCTTTGATATATACTCCCTCCTTCCTTTTTTAATTGTCCAACTTCATAACTCCAACTTATTAAAGAGACATATCATTACACTTATCGCATCAACTTTTACCTTCACTTTCCCTACTTACCTACTATGGAGAGATATCATTACACTTTTACTTACTAACTTTTCAAATTGGAATCTACTTTTAGGGGCAAAATGGAAAATGCACCAACTTTTACCCACCAAGTTTACAAAATGGACACTGATTAAGGAACAGCCTAAAATGAATACCGAACTCTATTAAAAGTGACGGAGGGGTATAATATATGGGCCTGCAAAAAGGGGTTTGGTGGGTATGGGGTTCAGAGAGGAATTTATCCCTGTTCAAACAATGACAAGCCATTTTAGCAATAAACTGTTGGTGATTCGAACGTCCAAACCCACAAGCAAACACACACAATCGAAGAACAACCCAAGAACAGAAAATAATCTAAAGCAAGAGAAGAACAAGACACAAAGATTTACGTGGTTCCGACTTAAGCTGATTGCTTATCGTACATTCATGGGATGCTGGAGTGTTTCACTATGATGAAAGTATGTAAGAGTTACAATAGAAGACAGCCCTAACTTTGCTTTTATAGTTACACAAAAAGCCCTAAAAATACTAAAATCCGTGTGTTTTCTCGTGCCTAACCGCATGGGTGGGATTCAGGTCCGCCTGGGGAAAATGCGAAAACCGCCCGGGGCAATTTGATTTCTGCCCGGGACAATTTTACTGCAACCAATTTCTGCCTACTGCATTGTACGGCGGCCCGGGCGGGACCCAAAACCGCCCGGGCAATTTTTACTACGACTCCAAAATTGTCTTCATATCTCAACATATACAAGTTCAGGCAAGTTAATTTGCTTTTTGCTCAAGACCACACTAATTACACGTACGTCTTTCGTTTTTCCTTTTTTCCACAAAAATTATGTTCCGGAAACGAAAATCAAGCAATCGGTTTTGCAAACAGTTTCCCATAAAAGAACTCTTTTTATTTTTTATTTTATAATCATAAAGTTTTATAATCATAATGCTTTGTTTGGTTTGTGTTTTGAAAAGTTTTTTGAAAAATATTTGGGGTAATAAGTGGAGAGAGATAGAGAGAAAAATGTTGGAAGTAGGGAGAATCTAGGGGGAATCTAGGAGGAATTTTTTGAAAAATTCTTTTTGAAAAGGGAAGAGAACGTACAAGGCAACAGTTTCAATTCGTTTGTGAGTTTAGGCCTCTTTTGTTGTTGTTTTCCTCTCTCCTTGGAGGTGGCTACCCGTACGGCCGTTCCCGATATATGTTTTTCATACCAATGAAAGTATCTCTAAAGTTTGACAAAAAAAAATAAGAACCCCAGCCCCGTTATATATTTTCGAAAAAAATTAAATAGACATCCTATCGGAGTCATCCTGGGTTCCACGGAGTTAAATGCTAAGTCTTGGTCATTGGATGGTTCTGCCCATTGTCTTGGTTGATGTCAATGGTAAGCCCTTCATATTCCCATTGACTTGGGCATGCTTGTCTTTGATCCAAAGACTCCACACATACTTGTTGGAGTAGTCTTTTCTGCCTTTTTTCATTTTTGTCCTCCTAGCCTAATGTAAGTGTACAAGATCACTCTTCCCGTCTATTTTGGTCCCCATTTATTTAGTGTATTTTGTCCCACGTATATCAGGTAATCGCTAGGACTAAACCAGTCATGCATCATTTTCAAAATGTATCTAGTCTTTGGGGCCAATTAATTATAAAGCAGAAATACATTTTATAAGTGTATATCTATTTTATAATTAACCTATTAATTTAGTTATTCTTTGGATTTGCAAATGAAAAGTATCTAACATGGGAATCTAACTTTTGGCCCCAGCAAACAAAATTCCTTGCTCCACCCCTAAGTGCAATGAATCTAATCTAATAGGTGACTTGTCGGCAGTGTCGTTATTAGTGTAAAGAAGAATGAAATTATGTATTATTGATCGTGTGTAGCTCATTTGCGGGCTTTAGATAACAAAAAGGTTAATAACCATTTCCCACTAAAGAACCCTTTTTGCACAAAGGCAGTTAGCTATAAACTCATATCAAAACATTAGTTTTATTTAGGATTACAGCAAAGCGTTTCCTTGTTTTTCAAAATGACTTTTTAATCAAAACATTTTACCTATACTTTTAAGAAATCAATTTTGTCATAGAACATAAGCAAAATCAATAATTCTAATTCTAACACAAAACCTACTATCACTTCTATCCCCACAAGCGTTATCAATTGAACCTCAAATGGTACTACGCAGAGAAATGTTATCATTATGGCCCACACTATGACAGTAACCAAAATGACAAAGGTTTACAAACTTATAAACATCTCTGTGGGCGAGACAACATTGGCTGGAAATGTATAAGCAAACACCATGGTCATCAGTGGCGGGCATGGATTTTGACCCGGAAGAACCGGCTTAGTAGACATATATTTTTGGGAAATTTATATAAATGGTCCTCCTAGTTTCATCCGAGTCTCATTTTCGTCCTCCAAGTATATCATGTGGTCGCCGATATCGAGTGATCTTCGATTTTGGTGACAATGCTATAATTGGTAGTAAGTGAAATCCTAACGGTTTAGATCAAGTATTATAAAAAATTACTTGGCAATTACGTTTTATAATCTATACCTTTGATTTACTTGATAGTCAACTAGGTCTTATGTTGCACTTATTGTTGCAGAAGCCACACGATCGCGAGAAAATCATTACGATTGAGACCATTCATTTTGTTACACTTGTTGAATAATTCATCCTCGTAAATTTGCGACTCGATCAGGTTTAGAAAACCCCTTTATTGAGACATGAACTCATAATAAAATAATATTTTCGTTCACACAATTGTCTAATGAAAAATGGTCAAACTATAATCTCCGGTAAAGAATGATCTTTAACCCAGTAATAAAACGAAGGTAGATGCTTCTAACCGGGCAAAAAGACCTCAAGTGGGGCTCGGGTGATAATGGTTCTAATTTGCTTATTTGAAGAAATAGGTTATGCCTGTGAATGTGATTGCAATATTCTCTTTTAGGGTGTAGGTCCCAAAAAAAAGATTTAGCTAACAAGTGTTTTTGTATTTTAAGAAAGTAAATTTAAAAGCTTATTAAAAAAAAGTAAATTTGAAAAATAAGAATAAAACAGACGAAACCGAATGGTATACGTATATTTATTACCGAAAAGTAAACAAAGTACAGTGGTGGTGGAGTGGCAAGCTGCGTGTGAGATGAAGCATATGATCTCAGGTTCGAGACTTGAGGCTCCATCTTGGAACAATGGAATCTTTCCAAGGCAAATCCCCATGAAAAAGGGCAATTTAATTTTTCCATTTTGGGACACCCCCTGATTTTTTTGTAATAACTTTTGACGCCACAATGCAATTATATATTATTGCCGACTAAATATTTAGTCGGCAAAAGTTAACTTTACCGACTAAAAGAGAAACTGCGACTAAGTTTTTTAGTCGTCCATTTAGTCGCTAAAACCATCAATTGGTCGACTAAACCTTTTTTAGTTGGCAATTACATTTGCCGACTCTCATTCCCCGATTAAATTGCCGACCAAATTATTTAGTCGGGAAAACCATTTCGGGACTAAAAAGGTCACATTAGGCGACTAAACCTTTAGTCTGCAATTGTGTTTTTTCTTGTAGTGTTTGAAACCAAAAAACAAAAACAAAATCTGTACGCAGCAGCATCCAATTAAGTGATTCAAAGGAGAGAGAGAGAGAGAGAGGGGCTAGCAGGGATTTGGGGATTTCATTTCAACGCTAGAGATGGATTTGGTTGTACTACGCTTAATATTGAACAGATTATTGAACCACTGCTAAACCTTCCCCCAATTTTTGAAACCCTAATTTCTAAACGACCAAACAAAATCCCAAAGCCGAACTGAGAATCTTAGTCCAAAACCTATACATACGTAACGTTCCGAGAGAGGGAGAGATGTACCTCAGCTATGGAGCATCCACCACCTGAGGGCATATGCAGGCATGAGCTGAGAGCGCAAGAGAAAGAGAGGGGAAGGGATTGGGCATTTTCTTTCATTTGGGGAATTCATTTTCAGCGCCAAAGTAATCAATTATGCCTTGTTTGGATCATAACTTGAGAAAATTTTCTCATCTAAAAAAATACTCATTACCCCTACTTTTAATCATTACTCTTATTATCTCCAATCATTATTCTCATTTCTCTCTCTATATCTCTCCACTCATTACCCCTATTTCCAATTATTACCATACTTTCTCTCTCCATCATTAACCCCAAAATTCTTTTCAAATTTTCCAAATTTCTTTCATTAGGATTTCACGTCTCACTGATTCCATCATTATCACCACAATCGAAGATCATCGGATATTGACAACTGCCTGATCGAATAACATTTAATGCATCCGAGGCATTAAAGTATTAGATTGTAACACCTGCCCCAGCTGAGTCTTTTTTTTTTCGATCGGAGCTTTCCATCTTTTACATATGATAGAGTACATCATTTGTACCAAAAACGAAGTTAATTGAGTATCACTACACAATTGATCGGACAGAAAAACTCATTTTGTTAACGACATTGAGTCTTGATAAAGAAGCTTTCTAAATCTAATCGACACAAAACTTTTTGAAACAAATTTAATAAAAAAGAAAAAACAGAGCAACGGTCTGGATCGTCGTAATTGTGTCATAGTCGAATGGCTACCAAACGTTCAAATACAACACAAGATTTAGTTTGTTAACAATTACACTGAACGTATAGAATTCAAAGGTCATTACCAACTCAATTTTTACAGTGGTTGATCTGAACCATTAGGATTTCACGTCTCATTGATTCCATTGTTGTCACCAAAAACGGAAATCATCGGTTATCGGCGACCACCTAATCGGACAATATTTGATGCATCTCAAGACATTAAAGTATTAGATTGCAAGACCTGACCCCCACCAAAGCCTTTATTTTTCATCTGAATCGTCTATCTTTTACATATTACGAAGTTCATCATTCGTACCAAGAATGAAGTTGATCGGGGATCACTACACGTTTGATCAAATGATAACTATCATCCAAAAAATAAAATTGCGTCCCAATCAAGGAGCTTTTTAAACCTGATCGAGCCAAATTTTTACAATAATGATTTAATCAATAAGCACAATGAAATCAACAGCCTCAACTGTTAAAATAGTTTTGTTTTATTGAGATCTGCTCAAAATTCTTGTAGTGGATGAATGCCCCCGCCCAAAAAAATCCTCCATTCAATGGACGACAAAAAAGAATTCCTCACCCAAAGTCTTTCCTTTTGTGAGGAACTATTTCGTCGCGTAATGGTTGCAAGTATCTGTGCAACGTATGGAGGAAACGGATTAGCGACGAAACTTATTTTTTTGTCACCTTATATTTTTTTGCCCACCCTTTTGCTGACGAAATTTATTTTTTCGTCACTGATTAGATATTTTTGGCGACAAAATAAAATTTCCTTCCCTTAAATTTGTCTACCTTCTTAATTGGTGAAGAAAAATATTTTCCTCACAAAATAGGCATATTTGGAGATGAAATCTACTTTCCTCACCAACATTTCATCACATATTCTCATTTTTCTTGTAGTGATAGACGGGCAGAGTGATCTTGTACACTTACATTAGGCTAGGAGGACAAAAATAAAAAAGGCAGAAAAGACTACTCCAAGAAGTATGTGTGGAGTCTTTGGACCAAAGACAAGCATGCCCAAGTCAATGGGAATATGAAGGGCTTACCATAGACATCGACCAAGACAATGGGCAGAACTATCCAATGACCAAGACTTAGCATTTAACTCCGTGAAACCCATGATGACTCTGATAGGATGTCTATTTTTTTTTTTTCTAAAACATATAATGGGGCTGGGGTTCTTACCAAATTTTTTTTTGGAGTCAAACTTTAGAGATACTTTCATTGATATGAAAAACATATATCGGGAACGGCCGAACGGCCTAAACTTGTGAGTTTAGGCCTCTTTTGTGATTGCATTCCTGTCTCCTTGGAGGTAGCTACCCGTTCGGCCATTCCCGATATATGTTTTTCATATCAATGAAAGTATCTCTAAAGTTTGACCCAAAAAAAAAAAAAAATGGTAAGAACCCCAGCGCCGTTATATATTTTAGAAAAAAATTAAATAGGTATCCTATAGGAGTCATCATGGGTTCCACGGAGTTAAATGCTAAGTCTTGGTCATTGGATGGTTCTGCCCATTGTCATGGTCGATGTCGATGGTAAACCCTTCATATTCCCATTGACTTGGGCATGCTTGTCTTTGGTCGAAAGACTCCACACATACTTCTTGGAGTAGTCTTTTCTGCCTTTTTCTTTTTTGTCCTCCTAGCCTAATGTAAGTGTACAAGATCACTCTGCCCGTCTATTTTGGTCCCCATTTATTTAGTGTTTTTTGTCCCACGTATACCAGGTAATCGCTGGGACTAAACCAGTCATGCATCGTTTTCAAAATGTATCTAGTCTTTGGGACCGATTAATTATAAAGCAGAAATACATTTTATAAGTGTATATTTATTTTATAATTAACCAATTAATTTAGTTATTCCTTGGATTTGTAAATGAAAAGTACCTAACATGTGAATCAAACTTTTGGCTCCAGCAAACAAAATTCCTTGCTCCACCCCTAGGTGCAATGAATCTAATCTAATAGGCGAGTCATCGGCAGTGTCGTTATTAGTGTGAAGAAAAATGAAATAATGTATTATTGATCGTGTGTAGCTCATTTGCGGGCATTAGATAACAAAAAGGTACATAACTACTGCCCACTAAAGAACCCTTTTTGCACGAAGGCAATTAGCTATAAACTCATATCAAAACATTAATTAGTTTTATTTACGATTACAGCAAAGCATTTCCATGTTTTTCAAAATGACTTTTTAATAAAAACATTTTACCAATACTTTTAAGGAATCAATTTTGTCATAGAACATAAGAAAAATCAATAATTCTAATTCTAACACAAAACCTACTATCACTTCTATCCCTACAAGCGTTGTTAATTGAACCTCAAATGGTACTACGCAGAGAAACGTTATCATTACGGCCCACACTACGACGGTAACCAAAATTACAAAGATTTACGAACTTATACACATCTCAATGGGCGAGACAACATTGGCTGGAAATGTATAAGTGAACGCCATGGTCATCAGTGGCAGGCAGGGATTTTGACCCGGAAGGACCGGCTTAATAGACATATATTTTTGGGAAATTTATATAAATGGTGCTCCTAGTTTCACCAGAGTCTCATTTTCGTCCTCCAAGTATATCATGTGGTCGTCGATATCGAGTGATCTTTGATTTTGGTGACAATGCTATAATTGGTAATAAGTGAAATGCAAACGGTTCAGAGCAAGCATTGTAAAAAATTACTCGACAATTACGTTTTGCAATCTATACCTTTGATTTACTTGATAGTCAACTAGGTCTTATGTTGCACTTATTGTTGCAGAATCCTCACGATCGCGAGAAAATCGTTACGATCGAGATCGTTCATTTTGTTACACTTGTTGAATAATTCATCCTCGTAAATTTGCGACACGATCAGGTTTAGAAAACCCCTTTATTGAGACATGAACTCGTAATAAAATAATATTTCCGTCCAAACAATTGTCTAATGAAAAACGATCAAACTATAATCTCTGGTAAAGAATGATCTTTAACCCAATACTAAAACGAAGATAGATGGTTCTAACCGGGCAAAAAGACCTCAAGTGGGGCTCGGGTGATAGTGGTTCTAATTTGCATATTTGGAGAAATAAGTTCTGCCTGTGAATGTGATAGCAATATTCTCTTTTAGTGTGTAGGTCCAAAAAAACAGATTTAGTGCTAACAAGTTTTTTTGTATTTTAAGAAAGTAAATTTAAAAACTTATTAAAAAAAAGTAAATTTAAAAAATAAGAGTAAAACAGATGAAACCGAATGGTATAAGTATCCTTATTACCGAAAAGAAAACAATGGAAAACGGTGGTGGATTGGCAAGTTGCATGTGGGGTGAAGCGTATGGTCTTAGGTTCGAGACTTGGGGCTCCATCTTGGAACAAGGGAATCTTACCAAGGCAAATCCCCATCAAAAAGGGCAACTTAATTATTCCATTTTGGCGACACACACTGATTTTTTTGTAATAACATTTGACGCCACAATGCAATTATTATTGCCGACTAAATATTTAGTCGGCAAAAGTTAACTTTACCGACTAAATGAGAAACTGCAACTAAGTTTTTTAGTCGCCCATTTAGACGCTAAAACCATCAATTGGCCGACTAAACCTTATTTAGTCGGCAATTACATTTGCCGACTCTCAATCCCCGACTAAATTGCCGACCAAATTATTTAGTTGGGAAAACCATTTCGCGACTAAAATGGTCACATTAAGCGACTAAACCTTTAGTCGGCAATTGTGTTTTTTCTTGTAGTGGTTCAATTCGTTTGTGAGTTTTGGCCTCTTTTGTGGTTGCTTCCTCTCTCTTTGGAGGTGGCTACCCGTTCGGCCGTTCCCGATATATGTTTTTCATACCAATGAAAGTATCTCTAAAGTTTGACAAATAAAAAAATTTAATAAGAACCCCAGCCCCGTTATATATTTTAGAAAAAAATTAAATAGACATCCTATCGGAGTCATCATGGGTTCCACGGAGTTAAACGCTAAGTTTTGGTCATTGGATGGTTCTGCCCATTGTCTTGGTCGATGTCGAAGGTAAGCCCTTCATATTCCCATTGACATGGGCATGCTTGTCTTTGATCCAAATTAAGACTCCACACATACTTCTTGGAGTAGTCTTTTTTGTCTTTTTCATTTTTGTCCTCCTAGCCTAATGTAAGTGTACAAGATCACTCTGCCCGTCTATTTTGGTCCCTATTTATTTAGTGTTTTTTGTCCCACGTATACCAGGTAATCGCTAGGACTAAACCAGTCATGCATTGTTTTCAAAATGTATATAGTCTTTGGGACCAATTAATTATAAAGCAGAAATACATTTTGTAAGTGAATATCTATTTTATAATTAACCTCTTAATTTAGTTATTCTTTGGATTTGTAAATGAAAATTATCTAACATGTGAATCTAACTTTTGGCCCCAGCAAACAAAATTCCTTGCTCCTCCCCTAGGTGCAATGAATCTAATCTAATAGGCGACTCGTCGGCAGTATCGTTATTAGTGTGAAGAAAAATGAAATTATGTATTATTGAACGTGTGTAGCTCATTTGCGGGCTTTAGATAACAAAGAGGTTAATAACTATTGCCCACTAAAGAACCCTTTTTGCACGAAGGTAATTAGCTATAAACTCATATCTAAACATTAGTTTTATTTAGGATTATAGCAAAGCATTTCCTTGTTTTTCAAAATGACTTTTTAATAAAAATATTTTACCTATACTTTTAAGAAATCAATTTTGTCATAGAACATAAGCAAAATCAATAATTCTAATTCTAACACAAAACCTACTATCACTTCTATCCCCACAAGCGTTATCAATTGAACCTCAAATGGTACTACGCAGAGAAACCTTATCGTTACGGCCCACACTACAAAAGTAACCAAAATGACAAAGGTTTACAAACTTATACACATCTCTGTGGGCGAGACAAAATTGGCTGAAAATGTATAAGCGAACGCCATGGTCATCAGTGGCGGGCATGGATTTTGACCCGGAAGGACCGGCTTAAAAGACATATATTTTTGGAAAATTTATATAAATGGTCCTCATAGTTTCACCCGAGTCTCATTTTCATCCTCCAAGTATATCTTGTGGTCGCCGATATCGAGTGATCTTCGATTTTGGTAACAAAGCTATAATTGGTAATAAGTGAAATCCTAACGGTTCAAATCAAGCATTTTAAAAAATTACTCGACAATTACGTTTTACAATCTATACCTTTGGTTTACTTGATAGTCAACTAGGTCTTATGTTGCACTTATTGTTGCAGAATCCACACGATCGCGAGAAAATCATTACGATCGAGATCGTTCATTTTGTTACACTGGTTGAATAATTCATCCTCGTAAATTTGCGTCTCGATCAGGTTTAGAAAACCCCTTTATTAAGACATGAACTCTTAATAAAATAATATTTTCATTCAAACAATTGTCTAATGAAAAATGATCAAAACTATAATCTCCGGTAAAGAATGATCTTTAACCCAGTAATAAAACGAAGATAGATGGTTCTAACCGAGCAAAAAGACCTCGAGTGGGTCTCGGGTGATAATGGTTCTAATTTGCGTATTTGGAGAAATAGGTTCTGTCTGTCAATGTGATTGCAATATTCTCTTTTAGTGTGTAGGTCCTAAAAAAAGATTTAGTGCTAACAAGTTATTTTGTATTCTAAGAAAGTAAACTTAAAAGCTTATCAAAAAAAAGTGAATTTAAAAAATAAGAGTAAAACCGACGAAACCGAATGGTATAAGTATATTTATTACCGAAAAGAAAACAAAATACATCGGTGGTGGAGTGGCAAGTTGCGTGTGGGATGAATCATATGGTCTCAGGTTCGAGACTTGGGGCTCCATCTTGTTAAGGAATCTTACCAAGGCAAATCCCCATGAAAAAGGGCAATTTAAATTTTCCATTTTGGCGACACCCCCTGATTTTTTTGTAATAACATTTGACACCACAATGCCATTATTATTGCTAACTAAATATTTAGTTGGCAAAAGTTAACTTTACCGACTAAAAGAGAAACTGCGACTAAGTTTTTTAGTCGCCCATTTAGTCGCTAAAACCCTCCATTGGCCGACTAAACCTTATTTAGTCGGCAATTACATTTGCCGACTCTCAATCCCCGACTAAATTGCCGACCAAATTATTTAGTTGGGAAACCATTTCGCGAGTAAAAAGGTCACATTAGGCAACTAAACCTTTAGTCGGCAATTGTGTTTTTTCTTGTAGTGTTGCAACTTGTACGGTGATTAGCACCCAAGATTGTATAATCTTGCTGCTTAAATCCTCTAATTTGTAGCTTTTATGCATTTTAGTAGTTGTTGTTATTCGATAATGCACTTAAGGTATTTTTGTGTGTGTTTCAGGTAAAACGTGCTAATAAGGCGGTTTTGAACGCCAAGAGACGTTCCGGGATGTAACCAAGTGTTCAAGTGCCCGGCGGCATACTTTTCATTGTCACCGGAGCCTAACGGCGATGCAAGAAGCTTCGGTGGACGCCCGTTGGTCATGAATGCCACGAAGCATGCCAAAGTTTCGGAAAGAAGGCAAATGCATTAAGGATAGCTCCCGAGGGCATTCGAGAGGCCAAGGCCTCAAGGCACACCTATGCCAAGTCTCGTTGGTCAAGAAATCAAGCATTGCATGGCTGTCGGGTCATCACAAACCTCGGAGACCCAAGCTGAACCAGTTTTGCAGGTTGCAGACAATGGTACCGGTACCTCAAAAACATGGTATCGGTACCATCTTGCTGAAATGGAAGATAGGTTGATTGGTACCGATACCTCAAAAACAAGGTACCGGTACCAATGCCCTTCGACCAGCACTTTTTGCTGAATGTTTCAACCTTCAATTTATGGAAAGTTTCCACTTTAGGCATGATTTTGGGATATTTTGAGGACCTTTTGGTCCATTGTAAGGCTGATCTTTGAGCCATATAAATAGGTCTTTATACCATATATGGCCATATAGTTAGTTTTAAGCTTTAGGTCTTTTAATTCCTAGGAGCTCCATTGTTGTTTTCTTAAGCTTTCTAAGTGTAATCTTTCAAGAACTCAAGTAAGTTTAAGTGTTTTGATATTTTCTCATGTATTAATGTTGTAGCTATTTGTTGGATCTTCTTAGACATCAAGTTTATTTCCGTTTTTATCGGTGAATCATGTTTTCTATGCTTAACTCTTTTTCTAGTCTTTTTGCTATGTGTGAGTAGTATATAGGTTTGATCATGGGGTGAAGTTCACTCTATGATTTAGTGGTTCAAATGGTTTCTCTTAACTTTAGCTTAAGTTTAAATTGCCTTATGCTACGTGCTTGAAAATCCTACGCGTGCGAACGATTCTTTTTCGTCTCTCACTTGCGTTAAATGAGTTCAATTTGAATTAGAGCTTTGAGTTAAGTTTCAAGTAGTCTTCAGCTTTTAATTCATCTAGTAGAATTTGGGCGGTTTCGGTTCACTCATGAGTTAGATGAAGAAACCGTTTGATGGCTAAGTCGTGGTTAAATCAATCCCTCTGACTCGACCATCTCTAATCTAGTTTAATTCCAAGTTTAAATTTCATCATTCAAATCGAATACCAAAGTTGGCTGTCTTAAACGCCGAAAACCTTACATAGAGCCTACAATCCGAACAAGCTATATTCGAGCTCCCTATGGATCGACTCGGACTTCCTCAATATACTATGCAAATCTTTAGTTGTAGTCCGGTTAATAAATAATTGAATTTGATGGCTGTTTGGTAAACTTCAATGACTACCGAATGGGCATATCAAATTTTGGCGCAGTTGCCGGGGAATTCTTATGATAGCTTATTTGGAGGTTCGACAAACTGTTGTAAGTATCCCATTTTATTTTGTTTTGTGCAACTTATACATAGTCTAGTGGATAACTCTAACTGATCTTCATATCAAATTTGAGGTGTAACGAAGCTAGAGTACGTATCAATTGCCTTTTCTTTTATTGTTTATATAATATAATGTGGTGGTGGCTTAACCCCATGGAACTGTTTTGAGAGAGATGGCGGCATAGCCCCTCTAGCCTATTTACTTTATGTCTTATCTATCTAACCGAATGGCGGCGGCAAATGAAGAAATAGCCCCCATGCCTATGTGGGAATATTCTTATCCCGATCATGCTTATCCTAAGACTTTGCGGGAGTACCTTTGTCTTACTCAAATTTTCACACGCCCCAAGACTTTGTGGGAGTACCTTTGTCCCAATCAAATTTTCACGCCGCCTTGCATAGCCACTCATGACGCCAATGTGTTTAAAAGTCGTATGACCATTTCCAATTGGTTTGATCTCAAGAACCAAATTCAAACTTTTGCTGAAAGAGAGAATGAGTCGTTTTATGCATGTTGGGGAAGTTACAAGAATTTGCTCATTACGGTCCCACATCATGGTTATGATAATTTCCAAATTGCTAACTATTTTTATGATGGACTTTCTCAAAAGAGTTAACGATTCTTAGACATGATGTGCGATGGCAAACTTTTTGAAAAAGGACCCGCTCAAGCCTTAGATTTCTTTGATCGATTGGCTCAAACTTTGCAATCTAGGGTTTTTGTTAAACATTGTCAAGAGTCCAACTCAAATGTCATGGAAGAGGAAATTGAGCCGCCTATCTTTGTTGAAGAGGTTAGTTTCGCTTATGAAAGCTCTGTAGAGTCTGAATGGGGAGATGAGCCTAATGATGAACCTGTTGTCCAATGTTCTTCCCCCTTGGATCTCCCTTTATGTGATGATCTAGGAGAGAAACTTCTCACTACTGCAGAGATGGACGCAGAGATAGACTATTTGTACTCCTTGTTAGAAGCGCAAGACAACGCGTACAAGACCAAGAGTGGGTCTCCTACCCCTGAGGATACAAATTTTGATGCGCGGGAAAATGCACAAATAGAGCCGCTTGTCATTAGTAAACGCTATATGCCTGTTGAGGAGTCATTGCCAATAGTTGCATTGAATAATCCATTAATCTTGGCTCTAGACGATGCCACCCTTGCTACTGAGTCGCCACTTTTGCAAGAGTTTTTAAATGTGGAACGGATTGATTTTCTTGGAGTTGATGACTTTGATTTTCTTTCTCATGCTTACATTGTAGATTTTGTCAACAATTTGAAAATTGATCTAGTTTGGGCTGTACACTTGGTGGAATTCAAGTTTTTAAAAAGACTTCGGCAATTGCTTTATTCAAAGTATCTATTTTTGTTTTTGTTTTGCACTTGCACCAGATCGACAAAGATGAAGAGGACGATCGAAGAATACGACAACGATTGAACAAGGTCTCTCTCTCTCGAACTCGATCGATTATTAGGGTTTCAGTGAAATCAAACATTGTTGATCTTCTATGTAGTCTTGTTATGTACCTATTTCTTCCATTTCCCTGTCTCAAACAAACAAACAAAAAAACCTTCGCGTTTTTCAATTTTTTTTTCAGTTTCATACTAATTGTTTCAGAATATCTCACTTTACCAGCGTATTTGATAACTAAATTTTGAAATATTTGGCCGCTTTTTAGGGCAATCTGGTTAGAGCATTAAAATGATGGTTTCAAGCCAAGTATCCTGAAAATTCCAACTTAAGACACGGATATGAACTTCAGCAAAGTGGATGCTTAGTCTGTGTTTGGATCATGGATTGGAAGAAAGACTACGGTGGGAACGGAGAAGATAAGTAAAAGACAAGATATTGAACTGAAAGTTCCAGCTCGACACAACAGAGTGTTTGAGATAAGGGCTTTTTTTGAACGAGTAAAGAACGACAAAACATGAATTTATATTGAACTGAAAGTTCCATTTTCCCCACTTATTTATCTTTTGCTTCTTTTTTTGTGAAGTCCAAACTATTTATTTATCCAATCTTGTTCCTTTCAAAGTGAATTCGTCCATTCGTTTTTGTCTTTCCGGTTTTGCTCAGTGTGTTCCTTTTGGGCTATGGCTGTTTTGTTTGATCGAGGTTGTTGGTGCTAGGGAGAAAGCGTTGTTGGTGTTTCCTACGGTGTTAGTATATTGGGCTTCTCTATTAAGCTTTGCCAATGTCTTCTCACAAAACTAATGCAGGGAGCTACGAGACTAATTCAAGGGACATGTCAAAGAAGTCCGTTCGATCTGCTGGGATTCAAGTGAGAGGTACATTGCATCGGTGAGCGAAGAAAGTGCAAGGGAGTGGGCATTTGCGTCGGGTGGATATGAATTGCAATCTAGCAATCTAATATAGATGATGGTGGTTTGTTCTTTGTGCAAATGCACAATTTTGCATCCCATAGGTTTCAGAAATGGATAGGTTATTTTGGAAGTTGCAACACCGGGAATAAGGCCGTTGCTGAACATGCACATTTTTTATGTAGCTTAGATAGATGAACTTTGTTTTAATTGTTTTTTTTTTTTTTTGTGTGTGTGGCTTTAGTTACTTTTTGTATGGTGAATTGGCCCTCACAGAATTTTAGTTGAGTTTATGCCAGTTTCTTGGAGAAACCACTTTTCACTATAAATTCATGTTTTGTTGGGCTTCAAATAGCTGCTGTACGAAATTTTCTATTGTACACAAAAGGGAAAAATAGTTTTATGTGAATGAGATTATTTTGACTACATGGATGATTGATGGTGTTTCTATTAGTCTAGTGTATTTTTTGGGGACGCAAATTTTTAGCAGGACTGATTGGTATGATGGTATCTAGAGAATTGGATTGCTTTTACCATGCCAGTCCCTTTTGAGGCACAACAAAATCAAAGTTTGATCGACCAAAGGATCAAGGAAAATCTTGGGCAACCATTTTTGGTGCTGGGTACAACCAAATATCAAGTATGGAGTGATCCTCCCCTGTTCTGGACTGAAAAAAAAAGGCAACCATTTTTCCAAGTATCAAGTCTCTAAATTACAGTCAAACCAAAATGAGTTACATTGATCCAAGTATCAAGTATCACTCAACCATTCTCCAGATTACAATCACTTCCCAAACATAATTGAAGCATTACAAACAGTTTTAATAGGAAAGAGACTCATCCCTCTCTCCTCCCCGGTTTTCATGGCTTGCAAATTACTAAAAAAACAGCCCCAATTCTAGAATGAACCAAACTGGAACTGAAACCAAACGAGAACCATATATACAAGAACAACAGCTAACCAAATATACAATTCAAGTCTCCAAAAAAAAAAAAACAGCAGTTCCAAATAGATTTGGTGAGTTCCATAGTTGATACATTTCCAAACAGCAGTTCCAAAAAAAATGTAGCAAACAGATTCATTGCGTCCATAGTCGATACAGCTCATTCCAAAATGCAGCAAGCAGTTCCAAAATGCAACATTCAGCAAGCAGCATGCAGCTGAATTATAGAAGAGTTCTGAAAAACTTCCAGTGTTGAATGCAAAACTTCCAGTGTTGAAATCCAGTGCTAATGGTTAAAGGAGTTAATCCACACCTAATACATTCATCTTTCCAAAAGAAATTACAAATCACATCAAATCTATATAAATTATAGTTTGCCGATCTTCCAAATGTTCAAATTCAACCTCTCTATTGCCTTGCCATTTTCTCCATCTCCGCACGTCGCCATCTTCTGAACCTCACGTTTTCCCTTCCGGAAACACGAATAAGTCATAATATGAAGAAAGCTACAAAAACAAAAGAAAAAATTCAACACCCCCCCCCCCGTCATCATTCAACCTAACATCACACGGTTGAGATGACGACGGTGAGAGTAGTTGTATGTCATCCAAAGACTGCATTCTAAAAAACCAAAAACCAAAAGAAGAAACAATAACTACACCAAATCATTTTTTATGCCTATTCATCTCTATAAGTAGAGAGGCAGAGAGAGATACCCTGGTGGTGGTGGTGGTGGTCAAAACAAGGGGGTTGGATTGATGCTCACGCTATCTTCTTCTTCCATTTCTTTTCAATTCTTTTCAATCTACAACACAACCATGACATTAGTTGACTATCTTGACACTACCATTTTGGTATGCTCAATATGGAGTCAAAATATGAGTTCAAAAATGAATCCAAAACCTCCATTTCCATTTTCAGTTCAAAATCTAACTAACATGAGCAAATCCAATTCTGTCATATGACAGTGTAAACCTATAAACAGAGAGCAAGCAGTGATGAACTTCCTGGTGCTAACACAACCAAGAACTTAGAACACACAAAAATTAAAAAAAAGAATAATCAATTAACAGAAAATCTGTGTTTGTTTTGGATAAAGAAAATCTGACTTTCACACAAACTCAAAATAGGAAGAGATACATGAATATATTGACAATTTTGTTGTGAACGATCTGGAAATGCTAGCCCTTTATGCTGAAAACAACAACATTTTACACACTCTCAACTCACCCAAATCTCCACGTTTCTTGCCCCAAAGCAGAATAAAAAAGCAGATCCCCAAAAAGCCCAAATTTCGCATTCAATCAAAAAAAATTTGGCCTGCCCAAGGATGCAGGATCCATTTCTTCTTCTTGTTTTTTTTATATTTCTGTACGTTGGTATGGTTGCTGTATATATCGAAAATGCAAGTTAAGTACAACTAATCATAGAAGAAAATAGCGACAAAAACACCTACAAACCCTTTAAACGTATACTTGGGAATCAAACACCAAAATGATGGCATGGAAAGCAACGGACAACATAGCTGCAGCATATATATCAGACTGAAATGGAGTAAAACCAAAGTATAAAACCAGGCACACTTCCCACTTTCACCTCAGGAATAGAGCAGTGATGACAGAAATTGTTTCATTTCACCAAGTAATTCCATGAGTCATGAGCTCACTATTTATGTCTAATGTAGCTAGTGAATATGACATAGGTTCAAAATCTCTTGGTTGTGCCACCCATTACTCCTTAATTTGGTGGTGACAATCATCTCCGCAAACCCTAATTTCTGGTTCCAAATTCTAGAAAAGAAAAAAAAAACCAGTTCGAAGTTAAATGCACCACACACACAGAGATAGAGAAACCCTAACCAAGCAATTCAATAGAGTTGTTCTAGTTCGAATGTTCGAACCCTAATTTCAGGTTCGAACCGAAATTTCTGAAACCACGCCCTTTCTGGGTTGAACCAGAGAGAAAGAGAGACACACAGAGAGAGACCTTGGTGGTGTGGTCGTTGTTGCGTCGATCAATCTCCAAAACTTCTTATCCTTCGTGTTTCTGCTACTATAGTTCCAAAATCAAGGGTTAGGTTTCTGGTACGGAACAAGAGAGAGAGAGAGAAAAAACCTTGTTCTTCTTCTCCAGATGAATCCTTCTCGTTCTATCGATCTTCTTCGTCATTGTGTTCGCGATTTTCTTCTTCTTCTTCTCTCTCTCTCTCTGGGTCTGGAAGCGTGAAATGAACGATATGGGGAGGGGGGGGCTTGACCCGTGTATATTACTCGTGTATATTCCCGGATCCACCTTGTTTTGACCCACGAGCTCCCCTTTAATTTCCCAGCCGCTGGATTAGATCCAACGGCTTACACGCGAGGTCCGGACCAAAGCTCCCATCCGGGAGTCCTGATGAGAACACAACTGTATATATATATATATATATATAGAGTGGTTTTCAAGTCAGGACGTCCTGACCGGAGCTTAGGTCTGGACTTCTCCCACAGCTGTCGGATTGTGTTTTTAATGGTTCAGATCCGCGGATAGTTTGTTCACGCGAACAAACTATCCGTGCATCCGAACCATCAAAAACACAATCCGACGGCTGTGGGAGAGGTCCGGACCTAAGCTCCGGTCAGGACGTCCTGACCTGATCCGGACTATATATATATATATATTCTTCATTCATGAGTTTCCTTGGCCCAAAATTCTACAAAATCCAATTGGTGCATTCAAATTAGTTAGGATGATCTAGTACAATTCTGCTCCTTAATCCCAACGGCTAAAATAATATACTCTTTCTGTCCCCTTTTTTAGAGTCCATTATCCCATTTTGGACTATTCCTTAATAAGTGTCCATTTTGTAAAGTTAGCAGATAAAAATTGATACATTTTTTATTTTTTCCCTAAAAGTAGATTCTATTTTGAAAAGTTAGTGAGTAAAAGTGTAATAATGATGTCTCCATATTGGGTAAGTAGGAAAAGTGGAGGTAAAAGTTGATGTAAAAAATGTAATAATGATATTTTTTTAATAAGTTGAAATTATGAAACTGGACACTTTAAGAGAGACGGAGGGAGTAATTAACATGTTAAGCGTCAAAATACCGGCAAAGGCTATGATGCTCCCAGCGGTTTTGGGAGCATCATACTCCCAATTAATTACAGCCATTGGATTGAAAATAAATAAATCACAGCCTTTGGATCAAAATCAAAAACTAAAAGTAGAGTAGTTTTGTAAAAAAACGAGGTGGTTTTGACCAAAAAAATGAAAGATTACTTACCACAGAAACATGCAACACTTACCATTAATTAAGGCAACACTTACCATCGTATAAGGCAAAACTTACCACATTTGGAATGGTAAGTGTTACCTTATACAATGGTAAGTGTTATCTTAGTGAATGGTATAAGTTGCCTGTTATGTGGTAAGTAATCTTGGGAGTATGATGCTCCCATACCACTAGGGAGCATCACAGAAGTTTTGTCAAAATACCATTGGGATTTGTCCCACATCGGTTAATTATCTCCTCCAAAACTAGTATATGAGCCTGGGCGGCCTCTCCACTCTTTGCCAATTGGTTTGGAGTTGGATGCTTTAACATGGTATCAGAGCTAGGGTTTCGGAGGCTTTTCCCCTTTGTCTATGCCTTAGTTGCACTTTCTATCATTGTGATCCGTGTGTTCCGGATCCTTTGTTTACCTCTTCACGTGCGAGTCAGGGGTCGCACGTGCGGGGGAGTGTTGGGATTTGTCCCACATCGGTTAATTATCTCCTCCAAACTAGTATATGAGCCTGGGCGGTCTCTCCACTCTTTGCCAATTGGTTTGGAGTTGGATGCTTTAACATGGTATCAGAGCTAGAGTTTCGGAGGCTTTTCCCCTTTGTCTGTGCCATAGTTGCACTTTCTTTCATTGTGATCCGTGTGTCCGGATCCTTTGTTTACCTTTCCACGTGCGAGTCAGGGGTCGCACGTGCGGGGGAGTGTTGGGATTTGTCCCACATCGGTTAATTATCTCCTCCAAAACTAGTATATGAGCCTGGGCGGCCTCTCCACTCTTTGCCAATTGGTTTGGAGTTGGATGCTTTAACAAAGACACACAAAAATCAAGCATCATACTCCAAGTAACGAAGTAAATGGGCTTAGAAAGGATAAATTATAGGCAGTTATATGAACTTTTGCGCATCTATCAATGACAGAGACATGAAGCCAATTCGATATGGAATTGTACCACGGGGCAAATGACAGCAATAGACAACAGTGCGAGAAGTTTTCCCGTTTTGTTAGTATGCCTTATATTAAGTCCAATTGGAAAACGCCCAACTCCTTTGTTGTATGTGGTTTTGGCAAAACAAGTAAAAGTGACATATTTTGGGTCTTTATTCAAATTTTTTTCGCATTTGTTAGTTTGGCGTCAAACTTTTGTAGATTATTGATTCGTTTCAACCAAAAAAATAAGGAAAAGTAAAAAAAAATTATGATCGAATTTTTTAGTTCTTGAAAAAAGACAAAAATAAGCCAATAAAGACTTGACTTTTTTGTTGGGATGAAATCTATTTAAGCTGAGCGCGAACCGAGATGCGTGCGGGTCAGCCTTTTTTAGGGTTTCGGTCCATTGTATGCTTATGATATAAAAGCAAAGTTAGGGCTGCCTCCTTTTGTAACTCTGACATATTTTACATCATAGTGAAACACCCCAGCACCCCGTGGACGTACGATTAAGCAATCAGCTTAAGTCGGAACCACGTAATCTCTGTGTCTTGTTCTTTTCTTGCTTTAGATTGTTTTCTGTTCTTGGTTTGTTCTTCGATTGTGTGTGTGTTGATCGTGGGTTTGCGCGCTTGAATCCCCAACATTTTTTGTCTTCATTCAAAAAATTATAAGTTTTGATCAAATTTTTTATACTTTTCCGATTCCTTTTGTTAAGACGAATCAATAATCTACAAAAATTTGACGTAAAACTAACAAATTTGAAATTTTTTTTGAATAAAGACAATAACAAATCACTAAAAAGAGTCAGAGGACACGTGACAGAAGTAGACACTCTTATGATTTTAGAAAATTCAATTTCTCTCATAGTACATAGTCATGCTAGATTTTTTTTTTTAATCATAAAAAATTTCACAAGAGGAATACAAAGACCAAGAATCCGGAGCCCTCCGCAGAGAAAAATGATCCTCAACTTTCAGGTTATCAATGTGGATTGGGTACGAAAGATCTCACAAAGTAATGAACAAATACCCATCCGGGGTTCTCTCTCTTGGGTTTTGGAGTTTTTTTTTTTTGGGTTCTATGTTGGGGGGTGGGGTGGTTTGTGTTTCTTTACTTCTTTGAGTCTTTGTTTCCCTGGCTTTTATCGTGCTTCTGGCGGCGTTTTTCAAACGCCAGCAAAGGATACTTTTCCTGTAGTGCAAGTTCCCTCTTCTTTCCTAGAAGCCGAGATTGCTACCTTTGTATAAGGTAGGTTCAATTATGCAGCGGATTGTGTAGCTGGTTGATAGGTTCAATCATATGTAATTTTTGCCATTTGTTTTCGTTCCCTCTTTCTAGATGGATAGGAAACATTTGTTATATTTCCCACTAGTTTTATGTAGCCATTTGGCATAATTTTCTTTCATTTCTTTTCCTCATGGGGTATGTCCCTTGGTTAGCCTTTTTTATTTCAAACTGATTTACCTCCAAAAAAGAAAAAAAGAAGCATGAGAGCGGAACTTTGACATTTTCCCCTTGAGGACACAGTATCTCCATCCCCTATTTCCCCTGTATTCAACTTGGACATAGCAAAATCCACAAAGCAGCTAAGAATTGACAAATTAAATGCCCGATAATATTATGGAAAAATCAAATTAATTAATTTGATTTTTCCATAATACTATCGGGCATTGAATAGTTCATCCGTCTACATAGTAAATGAAAATTGACTTAAATTGGTGAATAACTGGATAACATAGCTGAACAAAACAAAATAAATTAGGGACAATAAATTTTAACCAAAATAAATACATTTATTTTGGATAGAGCAATGTACAATGTATACAAAAAATTCTTTAGATGCTTGGCACACTAAAGAAGGTGGAGTGCTAGTGGTGAACCAAATTAAGAAGGTGGAGCCCTTGGCTTGCAGGCGGCTGTAGACACCTCCCAAGCGGGGCATCGCCATACAGATTGATCACGTTTGCTGCTCGATTGGTTGCTTGCTTCGTAAACCAAGATCGTGGACATTCCCATGGCTAGGAACATCGCCACACGATAGCCGTTATCATCAAAACAGAGTCGCCACCTAGTTTATTAAAACTTAATAAACTAGGAAAATAGACAGAGATTCTAGGCACGGGAGCCAAAAGTACAATAAGGGGAAGGTGTTAGGCAACCCTCTTTGCCCAGTTGTGAGACTGGCCCATAATCGTTCAACATAAGATATATAGATGCTTTGTTTAATTTCAACACATAACTTGTTTATTTAAGCCTTTAAACAGTAAATAAGGTGAGCCAATGTGATAAGTAAAGCATGCATCAAAAAGCAAAACAAACAAAGATGTCCCAGGGTAATGGATCCCGCGGCCGGTGAATGGATGTCACGGCCGAGGGATCCTCCTGGTTCGATGTATTGGCCGAGGGATCGAAGCCCCGATCGATGTTCTTCCTCACACCAGACAGAAAAGTTAATGAGTAATCAAAATGCTACGATTAAGCATAAATATGGTAAATAAGACAAACCAGAGGCCGTTGGGCCTTACCACCTTGATCCCTCAGTTGCTTGATTGCCTCGGATTGGGTGTGATTGACTGATTGCTTCTCGGGAAACCCTAGGGTTAGGGTTTGGAACTTCGGGGTTTGATCACTGGATTGGTGGCGGCCTTCGGGAGGTTAGGGCTTTTGAAGAGAGGTTTTGAGAGAGTATTTTGACAGAGTATCGGAGCTTGGATGAGTGATTTCAGTTATGAATTTCGTGTGTATATTTTTGGAGTCCAAAGGCCCTTTATATAGGCAATTGGTGACTCATTCCGGCCAATCAAATGGCATGATTACAATTGCAATGCAATTCAAACTATTCGTCGCAATCTCTGAACGTGGCCGGAACGCATCAGAGAGGTAGTGTAGTTGGATCAAGCAATCGACAGAACGTTCCAGAGTCTGGAAAAAGGACGATCTGACGGCCGAGTAATAGATCACACGACCGAGGAATGGATGTTGCGGCCGAAGGATGGATCTTGCGGCCGAGGGATTGATCTCTCAGGGAGATTTTGCTAGCAACAGGTTGCTCAGGTGAGGAAATGATGTTAAGGCCGTTAGATCGATGTTACGGCCGACAGATGGATTCTCCTAGGCTTCTGTATTTTCTGTCTGAAAGGCTGTATGGCTCTGATTGGGTCCTCTAAGTGGCTCAAAGTTCTTACCGAAAGTCCTAAGGTTCTCAAGAAGGCAATCAGCAAATCACTGTATCCATTTCATCATCGGGATGGTCCCCAAGGTGGGACTTGAAATAATCGTTAGGCCAAATTGGGGTGTCTACAGATGCCCCTCTTTGACTGAACTAAGACGGATCGCGAGACATGTTTGAGTAAGAGTCAAAGCTGTAAAAAAGCAACTCAATTTGGTCCAACCACTATTCCAAGGGGTTTTTGAAAAAGGTTTTGTTATGGTCGGGCCTGGAGGCTGCCTACGTATTCCACAAGGGAAATTCAGACCAACCGTAGTTCGGGCAATAAAGAAAACTAAAAATTTTGGAGGGTTAGAGACAGAAGACGTACCTTCAGGCTTAAAAAGCCATAGTGTGACGTACCTAGACTGAGCCAGGGTTTTGGCGGAAGATAGTTGAAGGAGCGTGGGGCTGCCCGGGGAATTTTTGCGGAGAGCTTCCTTAGTATTTTGGGGTAGACCAGTACACGACAGGTGCGTTTGCTTTTCTTGATCATCCTTACTTTGACTGAGAGGAGCTCGGTAGAGTAGCCTATCCTTGCGAATGAGCTGGAAGGAATTGATGTAGTCGAGGTGGAATCCAAGCCATCTGCTGGGGATGAATTGGATGCCGGTTTGTTTTTGAGATATGGGGGCGCATGGCCAGTAACATAGAGTACGGAGCTTTGGGACGCGGGAACCGAGGCACGGAGCCGGTTGTGGTCATGAGGCGAGAGCCTGAAGAGTGATGGTTTTTGTCGTGGTGGAATCGAGGCGCGGAGCCGGTCATAGTCACAAGGCAAGAGCCTGGGGTGATTAGAACTAAGGCGTAGAGCCTGCTGTGGTCATGAGGCGAAGGCCTGAGGAGAGCTTAGAGCTTGATGGAACCGAAGCGTGGAGCTGGTATAAGGCGAGAGCCTGAGGTGTCGGAGCTTAGAGCTTGATGTAATTTGAACCGAAGCGTAGAGCGGGTTGCATTCTGATGGTCTGTGCACAGAGCTTTCTCATCATAAGTTTTGGTGTAGAGCCAAAGGATCGAGGTACTGGACCGATCAATAAAACCGAGGCATAGAGCCGGCTGATTGCAGGATTGACCTGTTTCATAAGAGATATGCAGAATGTATATGTGTGATGATGATTGTTAGATGTAAACAGATATGATGATGCAGACTCGATGTGATAATGGTGATGCAATTGATGCAATATGTGCACGGGCCCGTGCGTGTGTGTTTGTTTTAAGCTTAGAGCTTCTATCAAGTTCCGGACTTGAGCATTCAGAGCGTAGAGCTCGAGCATTCGGACGGCAGAATCCGAGCATTCAAAGTACAGGCTTTGAGCGTCCAGTACGCAGTGGTTGGGCATCCAAGCGTAAAGCTTGAGCATTCAAGTGTATAACTTGAGCATCCAGTACACAGTGGTTGGGCATTCGAAGAGCTTCGAGCATTCAAAATGTCAGATTTTGAGCATTCAGGCGTAGAGCCTGAGAATGATGTCTTGATTGTTGGGGTGGCGTAGAGCCTGTTGAGATTTGCTTGTTTACGGCTTTGAGCCAGTTGAGATGAAGGGCTTTGAGCCGCTGAGTTGATGAAATGGCGGGCGTAGAGCCTGTTGAGAACTTGATGGTTTACGGCATCGAGCCAGTTGAAATAGTGGGCTTTGAGCCGCTGAGATTGCTTGAATATGATCATAGGCATAGAGCCTACTGTCGAGGTGTAGAGCTGCTGAATGTTTTAGGATGGGCTTTGAGCCGTTGATATGCTTCAGTCAGCAGTTTGTGGAGAGAGATTTTCGATGCTTGGGCATGCCCCCAAGGCTAGTTTTGATCACATTGTGTTGGCTCGGGGGTGCCCCCAAGGCTGACTTGATCTTGTTTTCTGTTGGTCATGGACCCAGGATTCCATAATGGCTTGAATGGTGCACTGAGCAAAATCTGATGTGGCTGAGGGAGATAGATTGGGGGGCCTGGAGATTGATCTCTCGGCCGGAGGATTGATGTCTCGGCCGAGGAATCGATGTCTCGGCCGTGAGATAGCCAAAAGTCAGAAAATTGATTTAAGTTCGGTTTAATCGATTTTACGGCCCATTTAAACTTTTCTCCTCCTCCCCTCTTGTTCTCCTCCATTCCTCTCGTCCTACGACCACCACCGCACGCCGTCATCCTCTTCCACCACCGTCGGTCACTGCTATCTCCGGCGACTGTCCCCTCCGGTCGCCACTGCTGTCGCCGTTGCTGCCGGCTCTTGGTTGTTCAGGAACCGTTTGGTTTTCCTCCCTTCTTGGTTCGGACGTGATGGCCACGCCATCTTCGGACTTTGCGGGTTCGTCCTCGCACCCTCCATGTAGGTGCGAGTATCCGTCTTCCGACGAGGAGGCGATTGAGGAGCCCGGTTTGTTCGACGCTGCTACCTACATTCTTCCTTCGTGTAGGCTGGGTTTTGGCGGTTTCTTGCAGTACCGCCCTCCTGTCGGTGGCCCAGAGGCGAGGTAGTTCGCAGAGAACCTGAGCTCCACCTGAGTGTTCTGAATGTACCGGTGAGTTTCCTGAAAAGTAAAAAGTTTTACTTTAGTTCGGAATTTGGAAATCTATGCATGATTTTAAGAGCGAATTTCTTATTTGTGGGATAAAAAATCCCTTTTAGCTAGGGGCATGAATGAGAGGAACCCGTGTTTGGGTTGAATTTGTTTCTAAAATAACCGTGCCCCCTGTCTAGGCGATGCATGCTTTTTAATATTAATTTGATGCCCCTTAGCGTTTCCTTTGCTTATGCAACCGTGAGATTAACTCCCTTTTGTCTTTGGTAGAGAAATAGGAGGCTGGAGGCTCGCGGAGGAGGCAAGGAGGTGCACAGGTGGTTCTTGAAGCTGCCAGAGCAAGCTCGGGAACTGGTACGTGCTGCGGGTTTCGAGGCATTTGTTCTGGGCCTCGATCTTCCGAAGATGGATTGGTCATTGATGACCTCGCCGGTTGAGAGGTGGTGGGATACCACCAACACCTTCCACTTTCCTTCCGCTGGCGAGATGACTATCACCTCGGGTGACTTCTCTTTGCTGACTGGTCTGCGGGTAAGCGGAGTTTCTCTTCGAGTTGACCCCAAGCTTTGGGAGCGAGAGGGTGCTTTGGAGTGGTTTCTGGGCAAGGTGCCCCCTGTTCGTTCTCGGGGTCATATTGATCTTGCTTGGCTAAGCAAGACTTTCATGACGGCTGACATCCCGACTCAGGTGAGTATTGAGCAATTGACGCGGGCCTTCCTTCTTTACCTCCTTGGGCAAACGTTGTTTGCCAACAAGGATGGTTCGGTACACACACAGTTTCTGGCTCCTTTGCAGCGTTTGGAGGTTGTTAAAGAGTTTGACTAGGGCTCGTCTGCTTTGGCCACTTTGTATGGCAATTTAGGAGCTTGCTCATGGGACAAGAGTCCCATACTTGGTGGTCACCATCGGGTGTGTAGACACCCGAATCTGGGTCTCCCAATCGTTTTACTTATTTTTACGATTTTCTTGTTTCCCCGATGATGAAATCGGATCAAACAGAGCTTGGATTGGAATTGGATTAGGCTTGGAGCATTTAGAAACCTTGCTTGAACCTTTCAAACCTTTCTGAACCTTCAGTCAAACCCTGGGCCAGAGTTGACCCTCGCGCGAGCCTTCTTGTCCCTCGCGCGATACTCAGCCTGCCACGTGTAGTCAAAGTCAAACTGTTGACTGTTTGACCCTCGCGCGACACTCATGGACCCTCGCGCGATGGTTCCCACCTGTCCCTTTCACAGAATCCAGCTGGACTGGTGATGATTGCTTGGCACATGGGTTCCCATGGGCTGGAACCCCGTTCTCCTCAGCTGAACGACGTGCTGGCAGGTCCTAGCCCCATGCAAACTCCCACCCACTCTCTCACCTTGTTGGCTAGCCTCACAACCAAGTTGTGACCAGCCTTAGTGGCTGGTCTTAAGGGCTTGTTTGGCCCTAAACCAAGCCTTACTCTCCCCCTATAAATACCCCCATTGGTCTTCCATGTGAGGGGTTCCCAAAAAATTAATTAAGAAAGTTTGGTTGTTTTACAAGTCCTACACTAAGCTAGCACAAAGTCACTAACCACAAACCACCTCCTAATCTTCTGAACCTAGTGTGTTCATACATACTTGGTAGCAAGGCCCCCATCCATCAATCTTATCTCTTCCCAAACCCTTTCCAAGCAAAGGTATAACATTTAACAAGTTTCTGTTTTGATCCCTGAGGGGGGCTGACAGGGCCAAGGCTGGTAATCAATACCATGCCCTGGTCCTAAAGCCAGCAAAGTTACAAGAAATCATGGCAGCCATACCCTCGCGCGATGGTCCCCTTTACTCGCGCGACACTTGTGTCAGCAAGAGAATGGACCTTGTGGGGAAGGGAAGCTAGCCCTTTTCTGTTTTGCAGTATATTTATGTTTATTATGTCTTACCTTGATTTTTAGATCACTGTTATGCATGCAAAACAAAATACAGTAGCTTGTTCATTTGCTTTAAATAGCTTGGAATGCCTTTGGGATCCCCTGAATCTGTCTCAGGACTTCAAGCATGCAAAGCAATTCCTGGAAGTCCAGTCAGGAGTGTCGCGCGAGAGTCACGCTCCATCGCGCGACAGTCCTCTGATTTCCATGAGTGGCCCTTGCATGGGCAACTAGGCCCTTGGCCTCTGTTTTGATACCCCCACTGTTTAGGGGTTGTATTTTATCTTATTTGGCTCCTGTTTGGAGTATGGTGTAATAATCAGTATTTTCAGCCTTCCTATAAACTGCTTGGTTTGCTTCCTGGGTGTGCACTGGTCCTTCCAGAGCCCAGAAGGGGATGATTTGGGGACTGTGGTGAGATGACATACTCGCGCGAGGGTCAGTGTGTCTCGCGCGATGGTTGACTTGCATGTAGAAATGTTCAGGCATGCAAGCTGGTCATCGTGCTGGACGGATCTGTCCCGAGCCTGGTTTTGGCATCTGGTTGCTGTTTCAAAGTCATTCCACTTATTATACATAATACTACCCGTCCATGCCATTATTTGATCACATCCTGCAAAGTGTTACAGTTTTAATCCCCGATTAACTGTTCCCCGCCCTAATTGGCTAAAATCAATTAAAAGAGGAAGAATCACAAATGTTTTCATAAAAACGCCTAAGTAGAGACCGATCTCCGGATTGGGCGAGAGGGGTGCCATAAAACCCTTCCCCTCTTGTAACCTGGCTCCCGAACCCAGATATGGTTATGACGGACTGGTTCCTTAACTTTTCAAATCAAACAGCGCGGCAGGTGCTTCGAAATACGGTTCCTTGAGTGTCGGACCTTCAAAACTCAAGTGGCGACTCTGTATTTTTTTGAGCGCTCGCCACCAGGCGCTTGTGCTCCCTCGATTTTCAAAAAAAGGCCGCAACGGCGAAAGGAACGGAATCCTTTTTCCAAGGGCATGCTGCCCACAGTGGCGACTCTGCTGGGGATAAATCGAACCAATATTAATTCACACTTAGGATTTAATACGCTTGGGAACAATCCCTTAAAAGCTTGGCAAAACGGTGAGCTTCGCGCTGCCGAAGGTTGGAACGGTGATTTAACAGGACCTCGTGTCCGGCCGTTCTGATCTGGGGCTTTTTCGATTGTTCACTTGCGTAATTTCTTCTAAAGATGGACTAAATAAAGTGAGCCAAATTTGAAAAAGCGCTTTTATGACTCTGTGATTCTTCCACTTTTTAACAAGATTTTAGCATCTCATTTGCATCGATGTGGGATAAGCCTCGTTGGATCGTTTTGGCAATCCGGCACGGTTTACCGGAGCCCGGGGACCCCGAATGACCGACAACCTTCGACGATGATGGGTCATGCTACCGTTCGACTGTTATTCTGCGAAAAACGCGGGTAACGGGAGGTATATCTGTGGCCCTAGTCCGAGGAACCTGTTACAAGCCAAAACCAGCCTTTTGCATATACAAAGCATTAGAACTCTCCCAATTAGGACAGGTACCCACAGGTTAAGATCTACTTGCATCTAACCCTTTAAATGCCTACGTGTTACTGCTTTCCTTATCGCATGAACTGTACATACATCTCGTTCAGTGTAGAAGCATGTCTAGGATGGCTCCTAGGTTCTCAATCTGTTCCAAGTCTGTCTTCAGGCTTAGTAGGACATTGCCATGGCCCGATGAGGAGTCGTGTACCTCAATGGTGCGCGTTATCATCTTTCAAGTCCTTTTACAGCGGGACTTTAGGAAATCAAAAGCTTTTCTGCACCTTTGCCCGTATACCTGTTTAGGGTTTCAAACAGAAAACGAAGAACCACGGAGTAAAATACCGTGATGCTTACACCAAAAGGTAACAAGTGCCTCGTCACTTACACCGCCCGGCTAATAGCACAGTGCTGCTTACGCCAACCTGGTTATGGCATCATGATATTCACACCGAGTCGTTCTGGCTTCAAAAACTTGAGACCCCGAACATCAAAACAGACAAAGGTTTAGACTCCTTTTTGACATCCTTTAGGACCGCTCGTTCCGAACAAGGATACATCTTCAAAAAGAATTCTGAGGGCCTAGAAGCAGTGTCCAAAACGTCGTGAGACAGACTTGTCTTCCGGTTCTAGAGTCTAGGGTGACACTCTCGACGTTGGCTGCATCCGCTTTAGTCTTTTATTTAGAGTAAAGTTGCTGCAGGACCCTTATTAAATCTCCGTTTCCCTTGCAAGCAAAGATCTGAATCATTGCACCACCAAGGAAAGTATCGAGGCCAGTTGCCAAACCCGCTTGGGAACGTCTGCATCTGAGTCCGGTTCAAAGGCTTGTCAGGTTACGGTCCCAGTCAGTCATCACGGAAGACTCTCCACGCTCACCTCCGGCAGCACAGCACTCAGAATCTCAGTCAGATTCACCACAGGCTCCGCAGGAAGGACGTCCGACTACCCCGGTATCCGCCTCAAGCAGCTTTGAAACACTTGTCACGATGGAACAGCCACAACCAGAACCCCTTACCTTGGAAGCCATGCTCATGAACCTCCAAGACAGCATCACTGCTATGCAACAGAGGGCAGCTCAGACCGACACTAACATCGCTCGCCTGAATGACCTCATCCACACTCGCCTTCCGCCCCCTCTCGAGGAAGAAGGTGGGGACGATGAGTCTGACCAGGAGCAGCCTATCTTGGTTCCGGACCCGCTTCACGCAGGACGTCTCATAGTAATGAACCCGAGGGAAGCTCGCAGGCCCGCTGCAAACCACGCAGGCGGCAGATTGCCTCCAAACCCAGAAGGACCAACTCCGAGTCCGGAAATGGTCACACTCATGGCCAAGATGGCCAAACTGGAGGAATCCATTGCTAAAACAGAAAAAATCAGTGCCGGAGGGATCGACCTGGATCGCCTTTGCCTGTATCCCAACGCCAAGCTTCCCGAGAAGTTCAAAATGCCGGACTTAGCTAAATTCGATGGAAGCGGCGACCCCAGGACTCATCTCTACAGCTACCATGCCGCCATGAAGCTTCTTTCTGTTGAGCCGGAGGCCATGTCACAGCTCTTTCCTCAGACCCTCTCGGGCCCTGCTTTCCACTGGTTCTTGTCACTCGACATTGCCAAAAGGAGGACTTGGGAAGACATTGGGACTGCGTTTATTTCGCAGTACAATTACAACTCCCAGCTAAAAATGACTACTCGGGAACTTGAATCCACCAAGATGGAGGCTAAGGAGACCTTCGCAGACTTTGTCAAAAGGTGGAGAGCTAAGGCTGCACAGATGACTGATCGCCCGAGCGAGAAGGACCAGCTCCGCATCATTTCCCGCAACCTTCAACCAGACTATGCCAGGCACTTGGTTCTAGCTCAGGCCTCCGCTAACTTTGAAACCTTCTTCGACTCTGGCCTGGCCATCGAAGATGCTTTGCAGAATGGAATTCTATCAAAAGGCGAATCCTCGCACGCCCCAAAATCAAAACCGCGGGCTTATTCTGGAAACACTAATGCATTGTTCGGAACAGGGACTTACTCCAGCGCGGCCACTGCCGGCACTAATGCCGCTTCCTCCGGCGCTGCTAACCATGTCGTGGATGTTAACCAAGTTCAAAATCCACAGAACAACCGACCCCGGAACCAACCTCGCAGCTTCTCCGCCATCGAGGCACCTCTGTCCTCGGTCTTGGAGAAGTTGGTCAAGACAGGGCATCTGAAGCCCCTAGATCCAACCCCTTTACCCAAGAACCCTTCACCCGGTTTCAAAGCCAACCTTTACTGTGCTTACCATCAAGGAGCGGGTCATCTCACTGACTCCTGCTTCCGCCTCCGTCATGCGATCCAGGATCTTATCGACGATGGCACGCTGGAGACTCCTCCGCCACCTCAGAAACCCAATGTCATTGCCAACTCCCTCCCCAAACACAACGCTGTACCTCATATCAACCAGATATCTCTCAGCTCTACTATATTTAACCCCACTGACTATATAACCTCAACCGATCGACCCAGGCCCGTCGTGCCTTTCCCGCTCGAACCATCCTCCGAGGTTTCTTATATACAACTGGTTGAAGGCCAAGTCATTGACACGGATGCGCCTTCGGAACTTTCACAGGCTGCTTCACCCGTCTCAGAAGAATCCGTCAGCTCCCTCTTCCATCAGTCAATCCCTGCTGTGCGGATCAATTCTGCCTCGTCACTTGACAGCCCGTACGCGACCATCGCTGGCCCATTTCCTGATCCCTATCAGCCTTGGGCGCCTCCCTCAGATAACAACATGCAAGCCACTGGTTGGGCTATAGCGGACCATTGGGACTATGCCGCCCCTCTCCTCAATGAGTGGTCCACCCTTGGAATGGACGGGATTCCTCCGCAGACCGGAAATGTCCCCTTCGATCAAGCCTGGTATGATGGCTGGTTGGCCGGCTATGAAGCGGCTTTGCTTGACCCTTTGGACGGTTTCTCCTTGAACATGCTATTCAACCCGATCGAACCTCCAGTGCCCGAAGCGGAATATTATTGGGATCCTGAGCCGACCTGGTTTGCTCCCATGGATGTCGACCCTAATCCTCTGCAAGGCTATGCCACACCGGACTACATGCTTCACTATGCAGAGGATGAGCTTGTCCAGGATGACCCACGGGCATTGGGAGACCACGTTTCCCTCTTTGGTTCAGTCTTTGATTCGGTTTGTGATACTAACCCCGACACTGACCATGACCCTTGTTCCTACATCGTCGATGAAGAAAATCCGCGCCCTCAGGTGCCTTACCCCAACAATAGGGACTGCAGTATCATGGTCACGGACCGCGCTCCGCCTGCTAATCTGTGGGAAGTTAACGACATAGTGGATGTCCAAGTCGGGAATGAGGTCTGGGCTGTCAATCGTACCCTAGCTGATACTGGTCTCTGGGACGTCCCCTTCATTGCAAATCCAGAGCCTGTTGCTGAAGTCGCTGCTGTGAAAGACTTGGGCTTCTGGGATTCCTTACTGATGAAGGATCTGGCTGAAGATTTGGGTTTAGACATGAAAGTGCCCGTCTCTACACTGACTGCTGACAAGGGGAAGCGCAAACTGGGAGATGTCCCTGCTGATCTCTGGGATGCGAAGGAAAGTCCTCAACTCGTGCCCTCTTTGGGAAACGTTCACAATGTTACAAGGAGTGGACGGGTTTTTCAGCCTGCTAATCTGCAGGCCGGGAATTCCTCCAATCCCGCTAATCAAAGGAACGAGCCTGTTTCTTTCCCAAAGTCTGCACCTCTTGAGGTATCAGCCGGCAATCCAGTTCCTGATCTAGTTCAACGGCAGCTTGAGCGGATTCCTGCCGCTATTTCCATCTGGGGACTGATCTGTTCGTCCAAGGAGCATCGTCAGAGGCTGTGTCACGCCCTGTCCCGCCTTGAAGTCCAGGCCGACGTTACGCCAGAGGCAATGATATCTCTCATCCTCCCGCCAACCTCCAAGCATACGGTGATCTTCACGGACAAGGATCTGCCAGTTGAAGGAGTCGACCACAATCGCCCTTTGCACATCACCGTCAAGTGTCGAGGACTCTGGGTCCCGACTGTTCTCATTGATAACGGCTCCGCCATCAATGTCTGCCCTCTGAGGGTTGCTTATCGTCTAGGGCTCACCAAAAAGGATCTGACACCTTCCAATCTGGCTGTCAAGGCATATGACGGCACCCGTCGCGTGGTCGAGGGTATCTTGAAACTCAAACTCGATGCTGAGGGTTTTGAGATGGACGTGGAATTCCATGTCGTGGACATTCCCGCGACTTTCAATCTTTTGTTGGGCAGGCCATGGCTTCATCGGTCTGACATCATGGCTGTGCCATCTACCCTCCACCAAAAGGTCATTCTGGGACTACCCACTGGTACTCTAACCATCTGCGGGGATTCAGGCATCCGCTCGCTCAAGGAAGACGGGACTCCTGTTTTGGGGATTCAACACGGCGAAGAAGACGTCGATCTCGGGGGTTTCTCTTTCGATACTTCAGGCATAGTAATGGCCATCAATGTGGACGGGAATTTCCTCATAAGCTCTGTCGCGCTGGACATTATGAGAAGGATGTCTCACTTTCCGGGCATTGGTCTAGGCTCTCGCCGTCAAGGGGTCCCGGAGTTCCCTACTTTTCCTTTCAACGAGGGCCGCCTTGGTTTGGGGTATATTGCTTCTGCCAAAGACGCCAAACGGAGGAAATATATGGGAAAACCTCGGACCCTCTGCAGCGGTCCCAAATTCGTACGTGAAGTCGGAAATGCCGCTTACGCTGGGCAGGCTGAGCCTTTCGTTCATTCCGAAACTGGGGGGCTGCTGCCTGGGTTTGAGATCTTCGCTGATGACACCTAGTCAAGCAGTGATGATGAACCAGCAAAAGAGGAATTCAAGAGGAAGCTTAATCAGGTGAAGACCGAGACTGACTGGCTGGGATCTATCAATCAGGGAAATCTGGAGCTGCTATTCCAAGAATTCTCCCAAGTGGGTTTGGCTGGGGAAGCTGAAGAGGCCGAAGTGCTCATGCTCGGGCCCGACGCCCTTGAGGATCCCACCTCTCTCATTGTGAAAGCCGAGGGCTCTTTGAATAATTGCATTTTCAGGCCACACCTGACTTGTATTGACGACACGTCTGAGTCTGAGTCTGAGTCTGAGTCTGAGTCTGAGTCTGTCTCGTCCTCTAAGTCTAGCTCTGAGTCGGAGTTTGTGCCTCTGGGCCCTCCACGTCATAGCTTTTATTTCGAGTTCGACTCTCTTGTACTTGGTGACCCTTCAGGGGTTTGTGAAATGAACGAAGCATCTTCTGACTATTTCAATGATCTTTACATAAACTGTGTCGACCCTGACGATGAGGGGATAGATTTCGATGGGGACATTCCCAAGGAAATCCGTGCCTTCATCGAAAGGGAAGACGAAAGGCATGCTCAGCCATTAAAAGAAGAAATAGTTTCTATAAATTTGAAAGATGAAAATGATCCCCGAATGGTTCAAGTGGGCTCCACACTTTCCCCGGAGGAACATCATGACTTCAAAGAGCTACTCACCGAGTTCAGTGACGTTTTTGCATGGTCTCATCAAGATATGCCCGGAATCGATCCCGAGATCGTGGAGCATCACATTCCTTTGTTCCCTAATGCCAAGCCTGTGAAACAGAAACTCCGGCGGATGAGGCCAGATTGGGTTCAGAAGATTAAGGAGGAGGTTACCAAGCAGATTGACGCTGGTTTTCTCATGGTCTCTCAGTATCCCACGTGGGTTTCCAACATCGTCCCTGTTCCTAAGAAGAATGGCCAAATCCGAGTTTGCGTTGACTTTCGGGATTTGAACAAAGCGAGCCCCAAAGACGACTTTCCCTTGCCACACATCGATGTGCTTGTAGACAACACTGCGGGGCATGCTTTGCTCTCATTTATGGATGGCTTCTCTGGCTACAACCAAATTCTCATGGCGCCCGAGGACCGCGAGAAAACCACATTCATCACTGAATGGGGGACTTATTGCTACTTGGTCATGCCTTTTGGGTTGAAGAATGCTGGGCCCACTTATCAGCGAGCTGCTACCACTATCCTGCATGATATGATGCACAAAGAAGTCGAGGTCTACGTCGATGACATGATCGCCAAATCCAAGACTCGTGAAGGTCATCTTCCTGTACTTAGGAAGTTCTTCGGGAGATTACGAAAGTTCCGTATGCGTCTGAATCCTCAGAAATGCACCTTCGGGGTTACGGCTGGCAAGATGCTCGGTTTCATGATCACTTCTCGTGGGATTGAGGTCGACCCATCCAAAATCAAGGCAGTCCTCGAGATGAAGCCTCCGGATTCTGAAAAGGGAGTGCGAAGCTTTTTGGGAAAGGTGCAATTCATCAGCAGATTCATCGCCAAGTTGACACTAACTTGCGAGCCGATGTTTCGTTTATTGAAGAAGAATACTCCATTTGTTTGGACAGACAAGTGCCAGGCGGCCTTCACCTCCATTCAAACCTATCTGCAGAACCCTCCGGTTTTGATGCCACCAGTGCCGGGGAAACCCTTGATACTTTACTTGTCCGTGAATCCTTCGTCTATGGGGTGTTTACTGGCTCAAGAAGGAGGAAAAGGAGTCGAGAAAGCCATTTACTACCTGAGCAAGAAAATGGTTGGCGCTGAAGAGCGCTATACTGCTCTCGAAAAGACATGTTGGGCTCTTGTTTGGGCGTCCAAGAAATTAAGACACTACATGCTGGCTTACCCAGTGAAGTTGATTTCTCGAATGGATCCTCTCAAATACCTGTTTGAGAAACCTGCGCTTACTGGTAAGTTAGCACGTTGGTTGCTATTGCTCGCAGAGTTCGACCTCGAATATGTCACAAGAAAATCCGTCAAAGGGCGCGCAGTCGCCGAATTTTTGGCTGATCATCCCGTCGAAGGGCCAGAGGACTCAGATTTTACATTTCCAGATGAAGGAGTAATGGCAGTGGTTGAAGACACCTGGACTCTTTACTTTGATGGGGCAGCCAATCGGAAGGGATACGGGATTGGGGTATTGCTTATAACCCCATACGGTTCTGGAGTGTCGCGCGACACTTGGCTTTGGGCCTCAGGCCCAATCCAGATTTTGGGTCCGGCCCGATCTCAGTTAATCCCCCCTTAAGGTCCATAACATGTTGGTATGTTGCCAATAAATTTGAGGGTCATTTTGGAGATCTGGTTTTCGAAACCCAAAGATTGTTGCATCCCCAGCAGTGGTCCGCCCGCAAACGAATCAGCGACGATCTATCCGTCCGATCAAATCAATGACGATCTATCCGTCTAATTCAAACAACAGTGACGATCTATCCGTCTAATTCAAACAACAGTGACGATCTATCCGTCCGATCAATCCACAGCGACGATCTATCCGTCCGATCAATCAACAGTGACGATCTATCCGTCCGATCAAAACAGTGACGATCTATCCGTCTAATTCAAACAACAGTGACGATCTATCCGTCTAATTCAAACAACAGTGACGATCTATCCGTCCGATCAATCCACAGCGACGATCTATCCGTCCGATCAATCAACAGTGACGATCTATCCGTCTAATTCAAACAACAGTGACGATCTATCCGTCCGATCAATCCACAGCGACGATCTATCCGTCCGATCAATCCACAGCGACGATCTATCCGTCCGATCAATCAACAGTGACGATCTATCCGTCCGATCAATCCACAGCGACGATCTATCCGTCCGATCAATCAACAGTGACGATCTATCCGTCCGATCAATCCACAGCGACGATCTATCCGTCCGGTCAAATCAACGACGATCTATCCGTCTAATTCAAACAACAGTGACGATCTATCCGTCCGATCAATCATCAGGGACGATCCATCCGTCCGATCAATCAATCAGTGACGATCTATCCGTCCGGTCTTCAATTCCCCCTTGGTGCACGGTATTTTTATATACTCGCCTGCATTTTCCATTTAATCGGCTTTTGGGCGGATTTGGTGGGTGTCTAGAAATCTTTGACGTTACCCGTACCAGTCAATGGTGCTCCGCGTGCCGTCAAAGAGGGACTACTGTAGACACCCCAATCTGGGTCTCCCAATCGTTTTACTTATTTTTACGATTTTCTTGTTTCCCCGATGATGAAATCGGATCAAACAGAGCTTGGATTGGAATTGGATTAGGCTTGGAGCATTTAGAAACCTTGCTTGAACCTTTCAAACCTTTCTGAACCTTCAGTCAAACCCTGGGCCAGAGTTGACCCTCGCGCGAGCCTTCTTGTCCCTCGCGCGATACTCAGCCTGCCACGTGTAGTCAAAGTCAAACTGTTGACTGTTTGACCCTCGCGCGACACTCATGGACCCTCGCGCGATGGTTCCCACCTGTCCCTTTCACAGAATCCAGCTGGACTGGTGATGATTGCTTGGCACATGGGTTCCCATGGGCTGGAACCCCGTTCTCCTCAGCTGAACGACGTGCTGGCAGGTCCTAGCCCCATGCAAACTCCCACCCACTCTCTCACCTTGTTGGCTAGCCTCACAACCAAGTTGTGACCAGCCTTAGTGGCTGGTCTTAAGGGCTTGTTTGGCCCTAAACCAAGCCTTACTCTCCCCCTATAAATACCCCCATTGGTCTTCCATGTGAGGGGTTCCCAAAAAATTAATTAAGAAAGTTTGGTTGTTTTACAAGTCCTACACTAAGCTAGCACAAAGTCACTAACCACAAACCACCTCCTAATCTTCTGAACCTAGTGTGTTCATACATACTTGGTAGCAAGGCCCCCATCCATCAATCTTATCTCTTCCCAAACCCTTTCCAAGCAAAGGTATAACATTTAACAAGTTTCTGTTTTGATCCCTGAGGGGGGCTGACAGGCCCAAGGCTGGTAATCAATACCATGCCCTGGTCCTAAAGCCAGCAAAGTTACAAGAAATCATGGCAGCCATACCCTCGCGCGATGGTCCCCTTTACTCGCGCGACACTTGTGTCAGCAAGAGAATGGACCTTGTGGGGAAGGGAAGCTAGCCCTTTTCTGTTTTGCAGTATATTTATGTTTATTATGTCTTACCTTGATTTTTAGATCACTGTTATGCATGCAAAACAAAATACAGTAGCTTGTTCATTTGCTTTAAATAGCTTGGAATGCCTTTGGGATCCCCTGAATCTGTCTCAGGACTTCAAGCATGCAAAGCAATTCCTGGAAGTCCAGTCAGGAGTGTCGCGCGAGAGTCACGCTCCATCGCGCGACAGTCCTCTGATTTCCATGAGTGGCCCTTGCATGGGCAACTAGGCCCTTGGCCTCTGTTTTGATACCCCCACTGTTTAGGGGTTGTATTTTATCTTATTTGGCTCCTGTTTGGAGTATGGTGTAATAATTAGTATTTTCAGCCTTCCTATAAACTGCTTGGTTTGCTTCCTGGGTGTGCACTGGTCCTTCCAGAGCCCAGAAGGGGATGATTTGGGGACTGTGGTGAGATGACATACTCGCGCGAGGGTCAGTGTGTCTCGCGCGATGGTTGACTTGCATGTAGAAATGTTCAGGCATGCAAGCTGGTCATCGTGCTGGACGGATCTGTCCCGAGCCTGGTTTTGGCATCTGGTTGCTGTTTCAAAGTCATTCCACTTATTATACATAACACTACCCGTCCATGCCATTATTTGATCACATCCTGCAAAGTGTTACAGTTTTAATCCCCGATTAACTGTTCCCCGCCCTAATTGGCTAAAATCAATTAAAAGAGGAAGAATCACAAATGTTTTCATAAAAACGCCTAAGTAGAGACCGATCTCCGGATTGGGCGAGAGGGGTGCCATAAAACCCTTCCCCTCTTGTAACCTGGCTCCCGAACCCAGATATGGTTATGACGGACTGGTTCCTTAACTTTTCAAATCAAACAGCGCGGCAGGTGCTTCGAAATACGGTTCCTTGAGTGTCGGACCTTCAAAACTCAAGTGGCGACTCTGTATTTTTTTGAGCGCTCGCCACCAGGCGCTTGTGCTCCCTCGATTTTCAAAAAAGGGCCGCAACGGCGAAAGGAACGGAATCCTTTTTCCAAGGGCATGCTGCCCACAGGGTGCTCGAGGTACGTATCTTTGCTTCCTATCCTGTTTTGACTTCTTCTAGTATTTGAACTTGTTTTGGTTTTCAGCTCTGGGCTTTCGAGCACCTTCTCCAGTTTCCCTCTGAGACTAGACACGGAGACGCAGACTGTATACCTCGCTTTGAGCGATGGTTGGTGGGGCAACGGAGGCCGCGGTCGCCCGTTTTGAGCCTTCTAGAGTGGCGGCGAGTTTTGGACCGACTGACGATCGATCAGGTACCTTTCTCTTTGTACTTCTTGTCCTTTAGACTTCCATATTCTTGTGTTGGGGCTGATTTATCCTTGCTTTGTAGGTACGGTTTGACCCTTGGGGTGGTGTACCAGAGGATGCCCCTCTTGCACGTTGTAGAGTCCTGGACCGGACCCGTAGCTTGCTTGAGGGTCCATTTTGCCGAGCCTGGTACTTAGGCGATCGAGTGGCTAGTCAGTGGCGCTCACGTGCTGAGGTGCTTCAGCTTGTTCCTCCTCTTCCTCCAACATCGATGAGGTCTACTTCTTCGATGTCTAAGGAAGATTTGAAGAATACTCGGATCAGAGATTGGGCAGGTTTACTTCTTCAGGCATGAGACTACATGGAGTACTGCCGTCTTTACTTAGTTTCAGCAGTTGTAGCTCCCCCTGTTGCTCCTGTTTGGCCGCGAGCCCCTTCTTTTGTTTCCTTCCATTCTGACGATGGGGAGGAGGAACGCTTGGCCCTTACTCCTTACGCGAGCCAGCTTTATACGCTACCAGCTGGGGTTTCACAGGTATCACCCTATTTCTGAACTTTGCTTTCCTTGCTTTATCAATGTATCTGTCATTCCTGTATTTGAGATGCTTGGTCTGTTTTTGTAGGTGCCTGCTGAGATAGTGCAGGGATGGCTTCATGCCTATCAGAGTGCAGAGGCTTTGGTTAGGAGGCAGCACCGTAGGATCCTCGAGGTACGACTCTCTTTCATGAATTTCATTTGCTTGATATCATCCCTCGAATCTGAATGTTTGTATCTTCTTTGGCTGCAGCTTGGGGCTGAGGGAGCACTTGTAACGCCCCGATGTTTTAAACAAATATCGGCAGCATAAATTACCAATTTTTGAAAAAAAAATTCTCTAGTCAACCAAATATACACGGATGTACCAACATAGGGATTTCTTTATTTCAACTCAAATTGAAAATACTAAATTTTTATTCAAAGGTAAACATTGGTCTGACAAGCATTGAGCCGACTTCTCTTGGAATATACTGACTCGATTTAAAAAAAAAAACTTATTTAACCTAAACAAAATCTGGTATTTTATAACATCAGAGCGCGACTCTAGTCTTGATACAAATCCCAAGCATACTCGGTCTCTGCCCCTAGTATCCCTCCTGTGTCAAACTGCTCCATCATTAAATCCTGCACACTCTGGCAAATTGATCGCCGAAGCACCCGATTTACCAGAATACAAACGTATCCGTGAGTGATAATTCACTCAGTAAAATAATCCTAACCCTACCGACCCATTACTTTACAGCTAAACAGTTTTATCACAATTCATATGAAAGTAATAGAACGACAAACATTAAATAAGTAAATCCATTAGCAAGCCTTTGAATCTCTCATTTCATAATCATTCATGCACCATAGTATCCATCGTCTTACGAACTCAGTATTTCATTGAACATATTTTAAACATCCTGCTACCTTCAATATCACGAGGTACTAGTAGACTATCCTCACAATTCCAGGTCCATCAGGCTGCCCTCAAGGTCCTGCTAGGCTACCCTCAATACCTGAGGTCCTGCCAGGCTACCCCTGAGGTCCTGCTTGGCCACCCTCACAATTCTAGGTCCATCAGGCTGCCCTCCAGGTCCTGCTAGGCTACCCCCAATACTTGAGGTCCTGTCAGGCTACCCTAGAGGTCCTGCTTGGCCACCTTAGCTAGACCGGGTCTTTCAGGCTGCCCTCAAGGTCCTGCTAGGCTACCCCCGATTAACACGAGGTCCTGTCAGGCTACCCTTGAGGTCCTGCTAAGCCCACAACCTTTCATCTATTTTCCTTTTCCATTATCATAACAACGTTTGCATAATTTCTCTCGGTTCACAACTCATCCAATATCCGTAATGTACTTTCTACGTCCTCGGTTCATTTGACAAAAGCAACCATTTCGAATAACGAGTAAACACATTATAATATCACCACACATGGTGACTAATCAATTCACCGTAAACCTGTACAATCGTAGCATAAATCTCAAAAATATCACAGTTCATGATCATAACATAATTGATAGGATATCAGCGTAACATTGGATATGTACAATAAAATAACATGTAAAGTGATCATCAAATTTATACAATTCCTGATGCAATCGAGAAACTCCAGTATGTAACCTTCCACCGTCTTAAACGTGTTTTGGGAGTATTAGAGATATTATTCATTAAAGTATTAGAGGGATATACTCATGTCCTATTTGTTCTAAAGTTCTATCAATACCTGTTGCAATTATGAACAATATAAAAGTTAACTAATAATTTATACAGTGGAATCGTTCTAGTCTCTTATTTTTTTTCTTTTTCTCCTCAAGGGAGTAATACTTAGTAAGTATTTATTAATACTATAATCACAATGAACCATTCAATAGTTTTATATATCAATGGTATTTGGGTCTTTGCTTACAAAAATATAATTTCTTTCCACTATATATTTTATTGCAATAAACTCTCTTTAAAGTAGTCTAATACTATTTAACGTAATCATATACAAACTATGTAATAGTGCAACATTCGTATTAGGAACATTCGTATTAAAACAATAGCAATAGTGTAATGAAACCTGTTTATCATTTCTAAGTATAGCACACTATAATATTTAAAATTTCGACACATGTGATGGCTCAAAATTATAAACTTAAGAAAGTCCAGGGGGCCTCTTCTAAATTAACTAATTTATTATATTGATTTGGGCCGAAATAATATACTAGAGTAATTAGGAGTGCCAATGTGTGATTTTATCAAAACCATTCAGAACCCATTTCGTTTTACTACTGTTCACGGCGAAAAAAAGAAAAGAAAAGAAAAAGAAGAGGATCCCCAATTCTGTTCGTGCGACGTCGGGATTAATTCTTCCTACACTGAAACGTTAAACACCGATATGTAAACACTTAATATACTTAGGAGAGAGTAGGAGAAGGATTATAATACCTCAATTTCAATCGGAAAAAAAAATAATACGGCGATCGGTTTCGGCCGGAAAAGCGGTAATGGTTCGGACGATTTCGGAGAAATTGGAGAAGACAACGGAGCACGGGATGCCGGGCTGACTTCGGTTATTGGTTCAGTGATGCCCGAGCACGGGTTAGGAGAGGCGTAGCTTGGTTTGGTGATGGGTGTGGGCAAAATCCGAGAAACCCACTAGTTTCCTCCATGAACGGAATTTCCGAGCTTTCTTTCTTTCTTTTTTTTTTTTTTTGTGTTCTGAATTTCGGAGAGGGAGAAAGGTATTTATAGAGATGGGTGGAGTGGGGTGCAATGAGGAAGGAGATAAGATTGTATTAATGAAATTTCTATCTCTTGGGCTTTGAGATGGACGAGAGAATGACGAATATACGATCAGGGAGGAAGTAGAGATTGAGTAGGAGAGAGAGAGAGAGAAGTCGGCTGGGGGAGATGGGAGAGCCGAATTTTTTTGATAAAGGGGTGGTGGAAAAATATTATGGTGTATGTGGCACACCACACGTCTATAAGGAATTTTGATAATTCGATTTAAACAGTTCAATCTATAATTAATTAACTAACTTTATAAAGAAATAATTTTTTGTATAGAATTATAATTTAACTTATTAAAAATTTTGGATCATTAAAACATATGGGTAAAATAAAAAATATATATATTGTCGGATACTAGTTAGTTTTAAAAAAAATAATAATAATAAAATCGAAATATAAATTTCTAATTAAAAAAAAAAAGGAGAAAAAATCCGGGTCGTTACAGCACTGACTGCTGGTGGGGAGGATGTGGGGACCAACGAGCAGTCCCCATCTCAGAGACCGTCTCAGAGGCGCTGCCATGACTAGTTTTTAGGATTTTCTCTTTTCCTATCCATATTTAGTAGAAGAGACAAACAAAAATTGTATAGTGAAAGCAACCACAGCGAAAGAGTTTTGTAACCAACTTTTGTTTATGGAATGAAAAGAGCTTTTCGTACCCCTAAATGCTTTAAGATATGCATGTGAAAGTTAGAACATGGCTTTTTGAATAAACGTTTACTGATAGACAGTAATCTGTGCGAAATGGAGTACTGGCCGAAGAATTGATTATTCAATATTGTGGCCGATGTATTAATTCTTCGGCTGTTACTTTGACTTTCCAAAGGTAAATTTTGCTTTGACCAAGTGGCATCCCCTTTTCTCTTCCTTCTTATGCTTGGTTTTGATTTTCGCCTTTTGCTTTTGCCATATTCCATAGTCTGATTGCCAAATTCAAGAGCTTTCGAGGCATTTTGTTTATTGCGTCAATGACCTTTAGATTAAAAGGGATGAACTATAATTCTCGTATCTATGGCTGTTGTCAATTCTTCGAGAAAATCGTACTCATCTTTTGCGAGCTCAATACGCACGGTTAGCTATACCTATCGCTGAATACAAATTTGCTGATGTTGTTTTCTTCTCTCCCAATGTTTGGGCCGCATCTCGATGTGAGATTGCCTACGTATCCCAATCAGGGAATCAGACCTTTTACGTAGTTCCAAGATCACCACCTTTGGGGGTTGGGTTTTCACTCTTGGTTTTCCTTTTCACATGCTCTAAGTTTTGCCTAGGTTACCTGATGGAGGTTGAGTCCCTAGCGAGCTTTTGAGTGCCTTATTTTTTGCTTAGGCTGCGTTTTTGCATTTTCTTGTCCTAGCAAGCTCTGCTCTTACTTTTGCTTGGGTGTATAGATTATCCAATGAGCATTTTTCTCTCAAGAGGGTTTTAGTATTTTGGAGAGGAATTTGATGGAGATGTTCTTATGAATCTCCTGTTGCATTTGTACCTTCACAATGGGTAAGCTAACCCTAAGTGTTCTCACGGAGATAGCATCTTCTTCCTAAGTTTTGACAAAAACCTAGTTCTAAGTAATCAGGGTTCATCCTTTCCTTCCCTTTTGTTAGCGACACAAAGAACTTGATCCCTCGAAATTTCCTTTGTTTGGCAAATAGACTGTAGCATACTAACAATTGCAACTTTAGGAATTTAGATTGTTAAATAAGCATAATCTAGAAAATGAAATAGAAATTCACTTAGCAGAAATAAAGTGCCCAAACAGAGGCCCAAAACTCGTTCTAGTTTTAAATAAAAGCAATGTTTTAACGTTCTTTGCCATGTCATGACTTCTCAGCTACTGCAGCATGTCGGGGTCATTTCCCTTGCCTTTTGCAACTTTATACTCTTTTCCACCCTCTTCTTTGCCAAATAGAGCCTTTGAACTGGGTTCATCTTTGAAGCTTGTACGACGGCTACTTCCTTGAGTCATGAGTAATCCCCAGATGGAAGTGTCAGTTTGAATCTCCCTTTCTCCCTCCTCATTGATTGTGTGGTCATCAGCTATTTCCCCCTGATTGAATAGTGATGCTAAGGAGGTTTCGTCGAGCGGATCATCGCGCTCTCCTTCTATTTCATCAAAGTCGCTTTCCCCTGTTTTGTATGGCTCTGCGTATATGAGATCTAGATCTTCTCTTTCTTCTATCCATTGACTATAGTCGCACTCGTCGTATGGATTGACCCACAGCTGCATTTGAAACTCCTCTACTTTCTCTATGAGGTTGATTGTCTCCCAAATAATGGGCGGTGTTGGAATTTTGGGACGGTTGATGCGTACCACTTTTTGAGCAAGCTCGAAGTGAGCGTGCCTTCTCATCATGATTACCCTTTCCTTTTCCTTCTTCCTATTCTCAAACCAGATACGAAGCCATTCGTCATCTTCTACAAATGGAATGTCTGGATCTTCCAAATTATGTTTTGCCCAGAAATGTTCTTTCCATTTCCTTAGCTTTTCTTCCTCCGCTTGATCTTTGCTACTTATGTCAGACATGTCGGGATCGATCACTTCTGATTGATCGGACTCATTGTTCTCTTCCTCTTCCATCATAAGACATTCATCCTCCTCAGGGAAGGTTAAGGTTGGTTTGGTTGTCTTGGACAATGTATTGGCTAGGATTGTATGCGGGGTTGTAGGATAGACTTATGAGATTGATATTTCGAGGTGGCGGTTCAGCATTATGGGTAGGGAGTGGGTTGGCTTGCCCATCAGGTTTTGGAGGTTTTATGGTTCGACTATCAATAAGGTCTTGGATGTCGTGACGAAGACGTATGCAATTGTCTGTTTCATGCCCGGGATGTTGGTGATAGGCACATTGTTTGTTTGGATCATGGTTTGGACCATTGTAGACACCTCCCAAGCGGGGCATCGCCATACAGATTGATCACGTTTGTGTTTGCTCGATTGGTTGCTTATTCATAAACCAAAATCATGGACATTCCCATGGCTAGGAACATCGCCACATGATAACGGTTATCATCAAATAGAGTCGCCACCCAGTTTATTAAAACTGGGAAAATAGATAGAGATTCTGGATTCGGGAGCCAAAAGTACAGTAAGGGGAAGGTGTTAGGCACCCCTCTCTGCCCAGTCGTAAAACTGGCCCATAATCGTTCAACACAAGACGTGTAGATGCTTTGTCTAATTCTAACACATAGTCTGTTTAATTATTCCTTTAAACAGTAAGCAAAGTGAGCCAGTGCGATAATTGAAGCATGCATCAGAAAGCAAATAAACAAACATGATGTCCCAGGGAGATGGATCTCGCGGCCGGTGAATAGATGTCACGGCCGAGAGATCCTCCTGGTTTGATGTACCGGCCGAGGGATCGAAGCCCCGGTCGGTGTTCTTCCTCACACCAGACAGAAAGATTAACAGATAATCGAAATGCTACGGTTAGTTAGAAATACAGTAAATATAGACAAACCAGAGGCCGTTGAGCCTCACCACCTTGATCCCTCAGTTGCTTGCTTGCTTTGGATTGAGCGTGATTGATTGATTGCTTGATTGAAAACCCTAGAGCTAGGGTTTGAACTTCGGGGTTTGATCGCCGGATTGACGGCTGCCTTCGGAAGGTTAGGGCTTTTGAAGTATGGGATTGAGGGAGTATTTGTGCAGAGCTTCGAGGTTTGATTGAGTGTGTGGGTATCTCAATTTCTGTGTGTTAATTCGGAACCCAAAGGCCCCTTTATATAGGCATAGGGATGACTCACTCCGGCCAATCAAATCACGAGATGGCAATTGCAATTGCAATGCATCTCAAACTCTACGTCGTGATCTCCGAACGTAGCCCGAACGCATCGGAAAGGTAGTGTAGTTGGATCAAACCAAACGTCTGACAGAACGTTCCAGAGTCTGGAAAAAGGTCTATCTGGCGGCCGAGCAAAGGATGTCACGGCCGAGGAATGGATGTCTCGGCCGAAGGATAGATCTTGCGGCCGATGAATTGATCTCTCAGGGAGATTTTGCTGGCAACAGGTTGCTCGGGTGAGGGATTGATGTTATGGCCGTTAGATCGATGTTACGGCCATCAGATGGATTCTCCTAGGCTTCTGTATTTCTGTCTGAAAGGCTGTATGGCTTTGAATTGGGTCCTCTAAGTGGTTCAAAGTTCTCACCGAAAGTCCTAAGGTCCTCAAGGAAGCAATCAGCAATCAATGTATCCATTTCATCATCGGGATTGTCCCAAGGTGGGACTTGAAATAATCGTTAGGCCAAATTGGGGTGTCTACAGATGCCCCTCTTTGACTGAACTCAGACGGATCGCGAGACATGTTTGAGTAAGAGTTAAAGCTGTAAAAAGCAACTCAATTTGGTCCAACCACTATTCCAAGGGGTTTTCGAAAAAGGTTTTGTTATGGTCGGGCCGGGAGGCTGCCTACGTATTCCACAAGGGAAATTCAGACCAACCGTAGTTCGGGCAATAAAGAAAAGTAAAAAGTTTGGAGGGTTAGAGACAGAAGACGTACCTTAGGGCTTAAAAAAAGCCGTAGTGTGACGTACCTAGACTGAGCCAGGGTTTTGGCGAAGAGTAGTTGAAGGAGCGCGGGGCTGCCCGGGGAGTTTTTGCGGAGAGCTTCCTTAGTATTTTGGGGTAGATCAGTACACTGCAGGTGCGTTTGCTTTTCTTGATCATCCTTACTTTGACTGAGAGGGGCTCGGTAGAGTAGCCTATCCTTGCGAATGAGCTGGAAGGAATTGATGTAGTTGGGGTGGAATCCAAACCATCTGCTGGGGATGAGTTGGACGCTGGTTTGCTTTTGAGATGTGGGGGGCGCAGGGCCAGTAGCTGGAGCACGGAGCTTTGGAGATGAGGGAACCGAGGCACGGAGCCGGCTGTAGTCATGAGGCGAGAGCTTGAGGAGAGATGGAATCGAGGCGTGGAGCCTGTTTGCGATTTTGAGGCGAAGGCCTGAGGGGATTGATAAAACCAAAGCGCGGAGCCGGTGTTGATCATAAGGCGAGAGCCTGAGGTGATTGCTAGGACCGAAGCGCGGAGCTGGTGTTGACCATAAGGCGAGGGCCTGAGGTGACTGCTAGGACCGAAGCGCGGAGCTGGTGTTGACCATAAGGCGAGGGCCTGAGGTGACTGCTAGGACCGAAGCGCGGAGCTGGTGTTGATTATAAGGCGAGAGCCTGAGGTGTCATAGCTTTGAGCTTGACGTGATAAACCAAAGCGTAGAGCTGGTTGTAAGGCAAGGGCCTGAGATGAGGCGTGGAGCCTGTATGCAGTCTTGAGGCAAGGGCCTAAGTTGTCGGAGCTTAGAGCTTGACGTGATTTGAACCGAAGCGTAGAGCTGGTTGCATTCTGATGGTCTGCGCACGGAGCTTTTCCATCATAAGTGTTGGCGTGGAGCCAAAAGATCGAGGGTTGGGCCGATCAATAAAACCGAGGCACGGAGCCGGTTGATTGCAGGGATGACCTGTTTCATGAGAGATATGCAGAGTGTATATGTGCAATGCTTGTTCGTTATATGTGAACAGATATGATGCAGACTCGATGTGAAATGTTGATGCAAATGTGCACGGGCCCGTGCGTGTGTGTTTGTTTTAAGCTTAGAGCTTCTATCAAGTTCCGGATTTGAGCATTCAGAGCGTAGAGCTCGAGCATTCGGACGGTAGAATCCGAGCATTCAAAGTACAGGCTTTGAGCGTCCAGTACACAGTGGTTGGGCATCCAAGCGTAGAGCTTGAGCATTCAAGTGTATGACTTGAGCATCCAGTACACAGTGGTTGGGCATCCAAGCGTAGAGCTTGAGCATTCAAAAATGTTAGATTTTTGAGCATTCAGGCGTAGAGCCTGAGAATAGATGTCTTGATTGCTGGGGCGGCTTAGAGCCTGTTGCTTGTTTACGGCTTCGAGCCAGTTTGAGATAATGGGCTTGGAGCCGTTGAGTCGTGATAACAGGCGTAGAGCCTTTTGATAACGGGCTTCGAGCCGCTGAGATTGGTTGTTTACGGCTTCGAGCCATATTGGAGTAATGGGCTTCGAGCCGCTGAGATTGTGATAGCGAGCGTAGAGCTGCTGAATAAGTACAGGCGTAGAGCCTGACGATAATGGGCCTCGAGCCGCTGAGTTGAGTGATTACAGGCGTAGAGCCTGTTGCCGTGATAGCGAGCACAGAGCTGCTGATTCGAGGGCTTCGAGCCGCTGGGTGATAGTAGACGTAGAGTCTGTTGAGGTGAATGGGCTTCGAGCCGCTGGGTTGATTGTTATGGCTTCGAGCCTGTTGAGGTAAACGGGCTTCGAGCCGCTGGGTGATATTAGGCTTCGAGCCAATTCAGACAGTAGATACAGGCTTTGAGCCATGTTGGAGTAATGGGCTTCGAGCCGCTGAGATTGTGATAGAGGGCGCAGAGCCTGTTGATAATAGACTTAGAGCCGCTAAGATGGTTGTTATGGCTTTGAATCAGTTGAGATGGTAGATATAGGCTTCGAGCCTGTTGAGGTAGTGGGCTTCAAGCCGCTGAAGTGGAGGCATAGAGCCGCTGAGTGAGTTGATATGGGCGTAGAGCCTGCCAATAACGGGCTTGGAGCCGTTGAAGTTTTGAACTCAGGGTTGCTGAGCGTTTTGTTTTGCTGGCCAGCAGTTCGATGCTTGGGCATGCCCCCAAGGCTGGTTTTGATCATGTTTCATTGGCTTGGGGATGCCCCCAAGGCTATTTGGTTGGTTGAGGACTTGGAAGTCATGATGGCTTGAGCTAGTGCACCGAGCAAAATCTGCTGTTGCTGAGGGAATTTGATTAAGGGGCCAGGAGATCGATCCCTCGGCCGAAGAATTGATGTCTCGGCCGAGTAATGGACATCCCGGCCGTGAGAATGCCAAAAGTCAGGAAATCGATTTAAGTTCAGTTAAATCGATCTCGCGGGTCATATCCTCTTTTCTATTCCTCATCTTCTTCTCTCGTCCAAACGATCACCACCGCTTTCTCCTCTCTCTCCTCGTCGGCTGCTGCCATCTCCCCGCCGTTGTTCCTCCGGCCACCACGATTTTGGCTGCTATGGCTTCGATACCGCCTTCTCCTCCACCATCCGATATTCCCGCCGTTCCTAGGGACACGGGTAAGGCTCCGGCCGTTGAAGCCGAGATTCTTGGCGGGGTTTCAAGCTCCCGCGTCCTGCGTTCAAGTCGGCGTAGGGCCGCTGCTGGGGGGAGTTCCTCGCAACCCATTCCTCCCGGGGTTGAACCCGAGGTTTCCACTGATGTGGGTAGTGATATTCTTCCACCTTTCGATGTTGCCACTTACGCTCCTCAGGTTCACTTGGTTGGGCGTGGTGGTTCTTTGCGATACCGTCCTCCCCTCAGTGACATCCCACCTGAGGTCTTGCACAGGGAGCCAGAGCAGCACTTTGGTTCTACCAACAGGGAGGTAGATTTTTATCCTGTCAATTGATTTTCGCATGTAAGATTTTGTAGAATGATAGTTTGATATTTTGATAGGGGGTTTAAGTTCTAGAAGTTGCCCCCTGTATAGGCGATATCTTGTGTATTTGATTCCTTCTTCGTATTTTGTCAGGCAAACGAGAGGCTGCGCGTGTGGGGAAGCTGCCCCCAAGTGTTTGAGTGGTATGGGAGGCTTCCTCAGGAAGCCAAGGATGCGGTTGCTTTGGCTGGCTTCGAGCCCTTGATACTTGGTTTCCATCTTCCGAAGGCGGAGTTGGGATTGACCACATCTTTGGTCGAGCGGTGGTGGGATACCACCAACACTTTCCACCTTCCGGAGGCTGGGGAGATGACGATCACTCCGGGTGACTTTGCTTTGCTCACAGGCCTGAGGGTTGGCGGCGATCCTCTTCCAATTGACCCGCGGATCCATGAGCGGAAGGGTGCCCTTGGATATCTCTTGGGGAAGGTTCCCATTGTGTCAGAGAGTGGCCATATCACATACACCTGGCTTCGGGACGAGTTTGATCAAGTTGATATCCTGACGGAGATTCCCCTTTCCCAGCTGGTACGAGCTTTCCTGCTTTATCTCCTTGGGCAAACTTTGTTTTGCAACAAGGAGAATTCGGTACATGTCCAGTTTTTGGCTGCTTTGGTGCATTTAGAGACCATAGCAAAGTTTGATTGGGGAACTCCTGCCCTAGCCACGTTATACGGGCACCTCAGTGCTTGCTCCCGGGGAGTTAGTTTGTCGCTCGGCGGACATCATCGTATTCTTGAGGTATACATTTTGATTTCTGCGCTATTCTCTTGTTGTTTCTATCTTTGTTATTCATGTTCCTCGTCTTTGCTTGTAGCTCTGGGCTTTTGAGCACTTGTTGCAGTTCCCTCCCCCGACTGGACACAGAGAGCCTAGGTTCGTTCCGCGGGCGGCCCGTTGGTTGAAGGGAGTTCGGAAGTCACGGTCGCCTGCCATGGACTTGTTGGCTTGGAGGCGAGTTTTGGATCGTCTGACGGTGGATCAGGTATGACATCTTCCTTATCCTCTGATTTTCGTGTAATTTCTCCATTACGTCATTTTGATGCTCTTTCCCTTATTGTAGGTGCGTTTTGACCCATGGGGCGTGCTACTTGATGAGGCTCCTTTAGAGTTGACCTCAGCTCGAGCGTTGGACAGCCAGCATTTCCTTCTGGAGGGGCCATTTTCGAGAGCCTGGTATCTCGGAGAGAGGGTAGCGAGCCAGTACTTTCCACGTTCCGAGGCGTTGCAGCTTGTTCCTCTCCCTCCTCCAGTTGGCATGAGATCGACCCATCTTTTGACCGGGGATAGCTTGCTACTTGCTCTTGAGAGACAGCCAGCCCTGAGTTTTCTCGTAGTAGGAGACTACTCAGCCTTTCGTTTGGCCTCCTTGACCCTTCCTATCACTACTGCTGCTGCTGCTCCTCCTGTTTGGCCACGGGCCCCCAGCTTCATTTCTTTCCATAATGCAAGTGGAGAAGAGGAGCGTTTGCCACTGACACCGTGTACCACGCAGTTCTACGTGCTTCCTGTCGGGGTCCAGCAGGTAATATTTGTAGATTCTGTTTTGGTTTCCTTCAGCATTCCTTGCTTACTATATGCAGTTGCTTCCTCTGCAGGTGCCCGCTGGGGTATTTCAGGAATGGTTGCGTGCTTTCCAGAGCGCAGAGGCTTTGGCTCGGCGGCAGCGCAGTCGAATAGCTGCGGTATGCATCCTTTGATCTCTTCCCTTTCCATCCCATGTCCCATGAGAAACTAAATGCCTATATCCTTGTGTCTCTGCAGCTTGAAGCAGAGCGAGTACCGACAGTATCGGTCACCCAGAGTGCTGGAGTTAGCGAGGGTGGGAGTACTGAAGCTGGTGATGGAGATGCCGCGACTGGCGAGGGACAGAGGATCAGTATCCCAGTTCCTGAGCGTTTTCGTCCTGCGCCCAAGAGGGGTCGTGGGCAGTAGCTAGCCCTTCTTCTTTTGTACCTGTTGTTAGTTCTAAAAATAGATAATTTGACATTTGTATTTTCTGTTTGTATTTGAAGCATCTTCAGCATATATGAGATATTTTTCAAAGTTTTGTAAATGCCTGAATTTGAACTTGGGCCGAGGAATGGATCACTCGGCCGAGGGTTCCATTCTTCGGCCGCTACTTCCATTTCCTTAAAAAGTTAGGCTTTTGCTATTAGCCAAACGGTATTTTTCCCTTCTTACACTTGCATTTGATTCAAGCTCTCTTATTTGCTTTTGTTATTCCTGCAATCTCTTTGCCATGTTTTTGTTAGAATGCTTGGTCCCTTATGTCGACGACTTCTGAGTCAGAGAGGACGAATGATGATTCTTGTATACCTTTGTTTTTGTCAATTCCCTGGAAAATGACTAACTCATCTTTTGTGAGCTCAATACGCAAGGTTAGCTATGCCTATCATTGAGTACAGACCCTTTTGGTATCATCCTTCTTCTCTCCAAATATTTGGGCCGCATCTCGACGCGAGATTGCCTACGTATCCCAATCAGGGAATCAGGCCTTTTACATAGTTCCTAAATTACCACCTTTGGGGGTTGGGTTTTCACTCTTAATTTTTCCTTTCTCTCATGCTCTAGATTTTGCCTAGGTTACCTGGTAGAGGTTGAGTCCCTAGCGAGCTTTCCTTTGAATGCCTTAACTTTTGCCTAGGCTGCGCTTTCGCTTTTCCTTTGTCCTAGCAGGCTTTGCTCTTACTTTTGCTTGGGTGTATATTTTACCCAACGAGCATTTTTCTCTCAAGAAGGTTTTGGTATTTTGGAGAGGAATCTGATGGAGATGTTTTTATGAATCTCCTATTGTGTTTGTACTTTCACAATGGGCAAGCTAACCCTAAGTGTTCTCACGGAGATAGCGTCTTTTTCTTGAGTTTTGATAAAAAGTCTAGTTTTAAGTAACCAGAATTCGTCCCCTCTTTTCCTTTTGGTCGGTAGCATAAAGAATTAGATTCTTGAAATCCTTTTATCTTTGGCAGAGAGATTGTAGTGTATAACAATCACATTTTAAAGATAGAATCATTTGTCAAGCATATAAGTGATAAAATGGGGATTTATTCAATCATAAATAATACCCAAACAGGGACCCAAAATATGTCCCAACTTGTCTTTAGGAAATGAAAGCAATGTTTTTGTCATGCGATTTACTGTGATATTTCAGGAGTGGTTCCTTTTCCTTTTGCAGTTTTATACTCTTCTTCACCCTCTTTGCCAAACAGAATCTTTAGGTCAAATTCAGCTAGCACTTCAATCCAGTCTTCGGGAGTAGGGGATGAATTAGTTGGCTCTTCTTCCAAATCACTGTCGGTCCATTCCTGATCAAAGAAGATTTGCATTCCAGGGTACCGTTGCTTGGTAACTTCGTCTTCCCATGTCTCTGCGAAGCCACAGAATGGAAAGTCTTCTCCTTCCCTCACAAACCAGCCATTGAGCGTTTTTGGGATCACGAGTTTCTCTTCTTTGACCCTGCTTCCTCTTGCCTTAGCCTTTTCCACGTTTTTCTTCCTTTTTACCTCGGCTTCTGTCGGGGTGTAGCCAAGACCAAAGGCGTATTGATTATGTGGAGGATCAATCATTTGCGAGATGCCTTGTGATCTTTTGCCTAAACCCAAACCAGGGAGGTATTTTTGCTTCTTCATCATCCATATGGCGGGGGCACTTACATAGAAGTTTCTCTCAGCCATTAAGGCTTGCACAGCAGTGGCTTCCTCAAGACTGAATCCAGTAAGGAAGGTTTCCTCAGTTTCTACCTCTTGGACAGGCGTATCAGAATGAGCCCGGATTGATGAATCCCCCAGAATGGTTATAACCCTTCCATCTACCGCGAATTTGACTTTCTGATGTAAAGTGGAAGGTACTGCCCCAGCGTCATGTAGCCAAGGCCTTCCTAATAAAAGATTGAAGGTGGCCGGTATATCCATCACATGGAACTCCACATCCCTTTTGATCTTCTCTACTTCTACTGGAAGTGTGACACACCCAATCACTCCTCTCTTTGAATTGTCATATCCCCTTACTCCTTGGCTTGAAGGGCGTACGTCGGTGGCGTTTACCCCTAGCTTGTCGAGGGTTCTTTGAGGACATACGTTTAAAGCAGACCCATTATCTACCAAGACCAACGGGATCCATTTGGTGAGACATTTAAGTGAAATGTAGAGAGGTTTGTTGTGTGCAGGCCCTTCAGGGGGTAGGTCCTTGTCAGTGAAAGCTATCGTTGGTTTTGGAGCTTTTGACGCCATTATGAAACCCACGAGTTCTTCGGGGGTGATGTCGATGGGAACTTTGGCTTTCCCCAAGGTTTTGAAGAAGGAGTTGCGATGTTCGTAGGAGGACATAAGCAATCCCCAAATAGAGATATCAGCTTGGATTTTCTTTAGTTGCCTTAGCACTCTGTCTTCCTCAGGTTCGGTCCTTTGGCTTTCTTCTCCTTCCTCTTCTTCCATTACTCGTGTTGAAGTTGAACTTTCCCCACTCAGTTTAGGCGGTTTATACACCCTCCCACTTCGGGTGAGGTGACCCACTTCTTCTTCTTGGGTACCCCAAGGGTCAGCAGGCTCAATTCTTCCAACCTTCCAATCATTCGGCAGGGCTTGACGCATGTCCAACCACCAATCCCCATCATCAATAACATAGATGTGGGGTTCTCCCTCTGTTGCAAAGCATTCCTCGTTCTTGGAGAGGATTAGGGATGGTTTGGCTCGGGTATTTGGAATAATGTGTAGGGCAGGATTATATGTGGGGCTATTGGATAGGCTTATGAGATTGATATTTTGAGGCGGTGGTTCGCTGTTGTGAGCGGAAAGTGGATTGGTTTGTACATTAGGCTTAGGAGGTTTTATGACTTGGCTATCGATAAGATCCTGGATGTCATGACGAAGACGCATGCAGTGGTCTGTCTCATGTCCAGGGTGTTGATGGTAAGCACATTGCTTATTGGCATTACAGCTTGGGCCATAAGGTGGCTGAGGAGACGGATTATTCAAGAGCCTAAGATGCCCTTGACGGCTTAGGATGGCTAAGGCTTGGGACAGAGTCATATAGAGTGGGCTGAAATTACGGCGAGGGCGATTCGTGTTTCTAGATGAGCTAGTTTGAAAAGGGTCTTGTGGCAAGACTGAGTCAAGGATGTTGACGGAGGCAGTAGCTGCACGGTTTGGAAAGGTTTTTCTGGGTGGAGGGTTTTCTTCTTTTCCGATGAGGCCCAACTTGATCCCATCCTCGATTTGTAATCCAGTGGCGTGTAAACGCTTGAAGTCGGTGATAGCCTGAGTGTAAATGTGAGTGAGGTATTTAGGCTGTAAGTTCTTGACAACTATCCTCACTTGATCTTCTTCGGAAGGGCGGCTTTTCATCTTGGCAGCCTTCTCTCTCCATCTTGCCACAAAGGTAGCAAAATCCTCATTGGATTCTTGTTTAGTCATCTCCAAATCTCGGGTAGTAAGCTCAATTTGGACATTGTACGCATACTGCTTGACAAAAGCGTTAGCAATTTCAGGCCAAGTTTGATAATGCACAAATTCCAAAGTGAGAAACCAATCGAGGGCGCTTCCAGTGAGGGTTCTTTGAAACAATTGAGCGATGAGCTCGTCGGTCAAGCCCATAGGCTTTAGAGTGTTGATGACATGGCGGACATGGCTGGTAGGGTTACCAGTCCTGTTGAATTTCTTGATGTTTGGCATTTTGAACCGTCCAGGCAGCTGAGATTCTGGAAAGAGGCAGAGTCCTTCGAAATCTAGAATTTGGTCTCCTTGTGAGCGAGCCAAAGCGTGCTTAATCTCTTTGACCTGTTTGGCCAATTCAGGGTTTTCTATAATTTCATGAGGATTTTCTGCTTCTTCCTCGTTTTTCTTGTCTTCAACATCTCTTGCTGCTTTCTCAGCTTGTAAATAGGCAATTTGGGCTCGGAGCTCGGTGATGGTAGCATCATTATCTGCCATGTTTGGGATGTAGGTAGGGAGATTGTCTGGTGAGGCTTGGAATCTGGTAGATAATCGGTTTTGTTGGGGAGAAAACCGCGAAGTCCCTGAAACTGACTGGGACCGTTGCGGTGAGGGTGTCTCGGCAGATGAAGGCGACTGAGGAGATGACTGTAAAGACCTCTGTTCGGCGTGACTTCGGGTATTGTAAGAGTATAAAACTGGCTGAGGTTGCTTCTTTAACCTACCTAATGTGCCTGCTTGAAAAATAGAATACCTGGAAGTCAGTATTCGGCCTGTGTAGGGTTAGGATTTGGGTTTGAAAATCCCAACCCTTCTGCACAGAAAAAGTTAATACAACAACAAATGATACAAGGTGTGAGGAAGAACTTTCGCAAGTAGAATGCAAGTAGGTTCCTAGCCTGTAGGTTCCTGTCTTAGTTTGATAAGTTCTATGGCTTTCTAAAGCATGCAAGGTTTTTGGTAGTTTCAGGGTGCTCCGTTGTCAAAGGGCACCAATCCTCTCACCAGCCCATCATAGGCGGTGATTGGGTGATTTCCTTTTTGATATACCACTAGGTACGAGTGACTGTGGAGTTTGCTGGAACCCCCAACATAGCCCGTGTCATGCCGGGATATCAGGTGAACTCAACGGGTTGCCTGCTCGATGCATATGATAAATGAATTAGACAAGGCATGTATTAGTCTTATGTTGAACTTTTTGGTTATGGCTCTCAAATCCCCAGCAGAGTCGCCAAAAACTGTAGACACCTCCCAAGCGGGGCATCGCCATACAGATTGATCACGTTTGTGTTTGCTCGATTGGTTGCTTATTCATAAACCAAAATCATGGACATTCCCATGGCTAGGAACATCGCCACATGATAACGGTTATCATCAAATAGAGTCGCCACCCAGTTTATTAAAACTGGGAAAATAGATAGAGATTCTGGATTCGGGAGCCAAAAGTACAGTAAGGGGAAGGTGTTAGGCACCCCTCTCTGCCCAGTCGTAAAACTGGCCCATAATCGTTCAACACAAGACGTGTAGATGCTTTGTCTAATTCTAACACATAGTCTGTTTAATTATTCCTTTAAACAGTAAGCAAAGTGAGCCAGTGCGATAATTGAAGCATGCATCAGAAAGCAAATAAACAAACATGATGTCCCAGGGAGATGGATCTCGCGGCCGGTGAATAGATGTCACGGCCGAGAGATCCTCCTGGTTTGATGTACCGGCCGAGGGATCAAAGCCCCGGTCGGTGTTCTTCCTCACACCAGACAGAAAGATTAACAGATAATCGAAATGCTACGGTTAGTTAGAAATACAGTAAATATAGACAAACCAGAGGCCGTTGAGCCTCACCACCTTGATCCCTCAGTTGCTTGCTTGCTTTGGATTGAGCGTGATTGATTGATTGCTTGATTAAAAACCCTAGAGCTAGGGTTTGAACTTCGGGGTTTGATCGCCGGATTGACGGCTGCCTTCGGAAGGTTAGGGCTTTTGAAGTATGGGATTGAGGGAGTATTTGTGCAGAGCTTCGAGGTTTGATTGAGTGTGTGGGTATCTCAATTTCTGTGTGTTAATTCGGAACCCAAAGGCCCCTTTATATAGGCATAGGGATGACTCACTCCGGCCAATCAAATCACGAGATGGCAATTGCAATTGCAATGCATCTCAAACTCTACGTCGTGATCTCCGAACGTAGCCCGAACGCATCGGAAAGGTAGTGTAGTTGGATCAAACCAAACGTCTGACAGAACGTTCCAGAGTCTGGAAAAAGGTCTATCTGGCGGCCGAGCAAAGGATGTCACGGCCGAGGAATGGATGTCTCGGCCGAAGGATAGATCTTGCGGCCGATGAATTGATCTCTCAGGGAGATTTTGCTGGCAACAGGTTGCTCGAGTGAGGGATTGATGTTATGGCCGTTAGATCGATGTTACGGCCGTCAGATGGATTCTCCTAGGCTTCTGTATTTCTGACTGAAAGGCTGTATGGCTTTGAATTGGGTCCTCTAAGTGGTTCAAAGTTCTCACCGAAAGTCCTAAGGTCCTCAAGGAAGCAATCAGCAATCAATGTATCCATTTCATCATCGGGATTGTCCCAAGGTGGGACTTGAAATAATCGTTAGGCCAAATTGGGGTGTCTACAACCATAGGGTGGTTGAGGAAGTGGTTTGTTTAAAGGTTTGAGATGCCCTTGATGGCTGAGAATGGTCAAAGCTTGGGACAAGGTCATGTAAAGAGGATCAAAATTGCGGCGGGGTCGATTTGAGCTTCGGGATGGGCTAGTTTGGAAAGGGTCCTGAGGCAAGGATGTGCCAAGGGCGTTCACGGAGGCGTGTGACGCACGACTGGAGAAGGTTTTCTTAGGTGGAGGAATGGCCTCTTCTTTCCCAATGAGTCCTAGTTTGATACCATCTTCAATTTGCAACCCAGTGGCATGCAAGCGTTTGAAATCGGTGATAGCCTGCGTGTAGATGTGCCTGAGGTATTTGGGTTGCAAATTTTTGACAACTATCCTTACTTGGTCTTCCTCGGAGGGACGATTTTTCATCTTAGCAGCCTTTTCCCTCCATCTTGCCACAAAGGTAGCAAAGTCCTCATTAGTTTCTTGTTTGGTCATCTCCAAGTCTCGAGTGGTTAACTCAATTTGGACATTGTATGCGTACTGCTTGACAAAAGCGTTGGCAATTTCTGGCCAAGTTTGATAGTGCACAAATTCCAGAGTGAGGAACCAGTCGAGGGCGCTTCCGGTGAGAGTCCTTTGGAATAATTGAGCGATAAGCTCATCATTCAAGCCCATTGGCTTCAGGGTGCTGATAACGTGGCGAACATGACTGGTAGGATTGCTAGTTCCATTGAACTTCTCGATATTTGGCATTTTGAAATTCTCAGGCAATTTGGATTCTGGGAAGAGGCAAAGTCCTTCGAAATCCAGGATTTGGTCCCCTTGTGAATGGGCCAAGGCTTGTTTGATTTCCTTGACTTGCTTGGTCAATTCGGGACTTTCTGCCAATATCAATTTATGGGGATTCTCGTCTTCCATTGATCTTACCTCATCCTCAACATCTCTAGCTGCCTTTTCTGCTAGCAGCGCGGTGATTTGAGCTTGGAGGTCAGCAATAGTGGCGTCGTTGTCTGCCATGAGGGTAGAAGGTTTGCTTGATGAAGCTTGGGATTTAGTAAATGACGGGGTCTGTTGAGGGGATGACCGGGAAATTTCCGGAAGCAGTTGGGATCGTTGTAGTGAGGGTGTTTTGGCTGATGAGGACGACAGACGAGATGGTTGCAGAGACCTCTGTTTGGCGTAGCTTCGGGTGTTATAAGAGTATAAAGTTGGCTGTGGTTGCTTCTTTGGTTTACCTATTGTGCCTGCTTGAAAAGTAGAATACCTGAGGATCAGTACTTGGCTCGTTGTAGACACCTCCCAAGCGGGGCATCGCCATACAGATTGATCACGTTGTGTTTGCTTGATTGGTTGCTCACTTCATAAACCAAAATCATGGACATTCCCATGGCTAGGAACATCGCCACATGATAACGGTTATCATCAAATAGAGTCGCCACCCAGTTTATTAAAACTGGGAAAATAGATAGAGATTCTGGATTCGGGAGCCAAAAGTACAGTAAGGGGAAGGTGTTAGGCACCCCTCTCTGCCCAGTCGTGAGACTGGCCCATAATCATTCAGCATAAGACGTATAGATGCTTTGTCTAATTCTAACACATAGTCTGTTTAATTATTCCTTTAAACAGTAAGCAAAGTGAGCCAGTGCGATAATTGAAGCATGCATCAGAAAGCAAATGAAACAACATAATGTCCCAGGGAGATGGATCTCGCGGCCGGTGAATAGATGTCACGGCCGAGAGATCCCCCTGGTTTGATGTACCGGCCGAGGGATCGAAGCCCCGGTCGGTGTTCTTCCTCACACCAGACAGAAAAGTTTAGCGAATGATTTAAATGCTATAGTTAGCCATAAATGCGATAAGTAAAACAAACCAGAGGCCGTTGGGCCTCACCACCTTGATCCCTCAGTTGCTTGATTGCTTCGGATTGAGCGTGATTGATTGATTGCTTGATCGAGAACCCTAGGGTTAGGGTTTGAACTTCGGGGTTTGATCGCCGGATTGACGGCTGCCTTCGGAAGGTTAGGGCTTTTGAAGTATGGGATTGAGGGAGTATTTCTGCAGAGTTTCGAGGTTTGATTGAGTGTGTGGGTATCTCAATTTCTGTGTGTTAATTCGGAACCCAAAGGCCCCTTTATATAGGCATAGGGATGACTCACTCCGGCCAATCAAATCACGAGATGGCAATTGCAATTGCAATGCATCTCAAACTCTACGTCGTGATCTCCGAACGTAGCCCGAACGCATCGGAAAGGTAGTGTAGTTGGATCAAACCAGACGTCTGACAGAACGTTCGAGAGTTTGGAAAAAGGTCGATCTGGCGGCCGAGCAAAGGAAGTCACGGCCGTGGAAAGGATGTCTCGGCCGAAGGATAGATCTTGCGGCCGAGGGATTGATCTCTCAGGGAGATTTTGCTGGCAACAGGTTGCTCGGGCGAGGGATTGAAGTTATGGCCGTGGGATCGATGTTACGGCCGTCAGATGGATTCTCCTAGGCTTCTGTATTTCTGTCTGAAAGGCTGTATGGCTCTGAATTGGGTCCTCTAAGTGGTCAAAGTTCTCACCGAAAGTCCTAAGGTCCTCAAGGAAGCAATCAGCAATCATTGTATCCATTTCATCATCGGGATTGTCCCAAGGTGGGACTTGAAATAATCGTTAGGCCAAATTGGGGTGTCTACAGATGCCCCTCTTTGACTGAACTCAGACGGATCGCGAGACATGTTTGAGTAAGAGTCAAAGCTGTAAAAAGCAACTCAATTTGGTCCAACCACTATTCCAAGGGTTTTCGAAAAAGGTTTTGTTATGGTCGGGCCGGGAGGCTGCCTACGTATTCCACAAGGGAAATTCAGACCAATCGTAGTTCGGGCAATAAAGAAAAGCAAAAAGTTTGGAGGGTTAGAGACAGAAGACGTACCTTAGGGCTTAAAAAGCCGTAGTGTGACGTACCTAGACTGAGCCAGGGTTTTGGCGGAAGATAGTTGAAGGAGCGCAGGGCTGCCTGGGGAGTTTTTTGCGGAGAACTTCCTTAGTTATTTTGGGGTAGATCAGTACACTGCAGGTGTGTTTGCCTTTCTTGATCATCCTTACTTTGACTGAAAGGAGCTCGGTAGAGTAGCCTATCCTTGCGAATGAGCTGGAAGGAATTGATGTAGTAGGGTGGGATCCAAACCATCTGCTGGGGATGAATTGGACGCCGGTTGTTTTTGAGACGTAGGGGAGGCGCAGGGCCAGTAGTTGTAGCACGGAGCTTTGGTGATGAGGGAACCGAGGCACGGAGCCGGTTGTAGTCATGAGGCGAGAGCCTGGAGAGTGATGGAACCGAGGCGTGGAGCCTGTTGCGATTTGATAAAACCGAAGCACGGAGCTGGTGTTGATCATAAGGCGAGAGCCTGGGGTGATTGATAGGACCGAAGCGCGGAGCTGGTGTTGATTATAAGGCGAGAGCCTGAGGTGATTTGCTAGGACCGAAGCGCGGAGCTGGTGTTGATCATAAGGCAAGAGCCTGAGGTGATTTGATAGGACCGAAGCGCGGAGCTGGTGTTGATCATAAGGCAAGAGCCTGAGGTGATTAGATTGAGGCGTGGAGCCTGCTGTGGTTATGAGATGAAGGCCTGAGGTGAGCTTAGAGCTTGAGGGGACCGAAGCGCGGAGCTGGTATTGATTGTGAGGCGAGAGCCTGAGATGTCAGAGCTTTGAGCTTGACGTGATGAATCGAAGCGCGGAGCTGGTATAAGGCAAGAGCCTGAGGTGAGGGAACTGAGGCGTGGAGCCTGAAGTGATTGAGGCGTGGAGCCTGCATGCAGTCTTAAGGCGAGGGCCTAAGTTGTCGGAGCTTAGAGCTTGACGTGATTTGAACCGAAGCGTAGAGCTGGTTGCATTCTGATGGTCTGTGCACGGAGCTTTTCCATCATAAGTGTTGGCATGGAGCCAAAAGATCGAGGCGTTGGGCCGATCAAATAAAACCGAGGCATAGTGCCGGTTGATTGCAGGGTTGACCTGTTTCATGAAAGATATGCAAAGTGTATATGTGTGATGATGGTTGTTAGATGTGAACAGATATGATGCAGACTCGATGTGAAAATGTTGATGCAAATGTGCACGGGCCCGTGCGTGTGTGTTTGTTTTTAAGCTTAGAGCTTCTATCAAGTTCCGGACTTGAGCATTCAGAGCGTAGAGCTCGAGCATTCGGACGGCAGAATCCAAGCATTCAAAGTACAGGCTTTGAGCGTCCAGTACACAGTGGTTGGGCATCCAAGCGTAGAGCTTGAGCATTCAAGTGTATGACTTGAGCATCCAGTACACAGTGGTTGGGCATCCAAGCGTAGAGCTTGAGCATTCAAAAATGTTAGATTTTTGAGCATTCAGGCGTAGAGCCTGAGAATAAGTGTCTTGATTGTTGGGGCGGCTTAGAGCCTGTTGCTTGTTTACGGCTTCGAGCCAGTTGAGATGATGGGCTTTGAGCCGCTGAGTTGTGATAACAGGCGTAGAGCCTTTTGATAACGGGCTTCGAGCCCTGAGTTGGGTGATTATAGGCATAGAGCCTTTTGAAATGGTGGGCTTGGAGCCGCTGAGTTACAGGCGTAGAACCTGTTGCTGTGATAGCGAGCGTAGAGCTGCTGAGTCGAGGGCTTGGAGCCACTGAGATGATGGTTATGGCTTCGAGCCAGTTGGGATAGCGGGCTTGGAGCCGCTTTGGTGAGATAACGGGCATAGAGCCTGCTGTGTTGAGGCAATGGGCTTTGAGCCGCTGAGTTGATGGCTTCGAGCCGCTGGGTTTATGGTTTTGAACCAGTTGAGATGGTAGATGTAGGCTTCGAGCCTGTTAAGAGCTTGATTGTGTATGGCTGCTGGGAATGGCAAGCGTAGAGCTGCTGATGGTGATTGGGCGTAGAGCCTGTTGAGGTCATGGGCGCAGAGCTGCTGAGATTAATGGCTTTGAGCCTGCTGTACTGAGGGCTTAGAGCCGCTGAGACGATAGATACAGGCTTTGAGCCCGTTGGAGTAATGGGCCTCGAGCCGCTGAGCTGGCAGGTGTAGAGTTGCTGGGTGTTTCAGCTTGCTTTGGCCAGCAGTTTGTGGAGAGAGGGCTTCGATGCTTGGGCATGCCCCCAAGGCTGGTTTTGATTATGTTGCATTGGCTTGGGGATGCCCCCAAGGCTACTTGGTTGGTTGGGGACTTAGAAGTCTGTAGTGGCCTGAGTTAGTGTACTGAGCAAAATCTGCTGCTGCTGAGGGAAATTGATTAAGGGGCCAGGAGATCGATCTCTCGGCCGAAGAATTGATGTCTCGGCCGAGGAATAGATGTCTCGGCCGTGAGAACGCCAAAAGCCAGGAAATCGATTTAAGTTTAGTTAAATCGATCTTACGGCCCATTTAATCCTTTTTTCTCCTTCTTTCCCATTCTCCTCCGTTCCTCTCGCCTGACGACCACCGTACGTCGCCGCCCTCCACTACCGTCGGCCACCATCTTCTCCGGCGACCATCCTCTCCGACCACCGCCGTCATTGCCGTCGCTGCCGGCTTTGGGGTTTTCTCAAAACCGTTGGTTTTCTTGGCTTGGACGTAATGGCTACGTCATCTTTGGGTGTTGCGGGTTCGTCCTCGCATCCTCCATGTAGATGCGAGCACCCGTCTTCTGACGAGGAGGCGATTGAGGAGCCCGGTTTGTTTGACCCTGCTACCTACGCTCTTCCTTCGCGTAGGCTGGGTTACGGCGGTTTCCTGCAGTACCATCCTCCAGTTGGTGGCCCAGGGGCCGAGATAGTTCGCAGAGAGCCTGAGCATCATCTGAGCGTTCTGAACGTACCGGTGAGTTTCCTGAAAAAGTAAAAAGTTTACTTTAGTTCAGAGTTTCGGAAATCTTCGTATTTAGAATAAATTTTTTGCTTGCGGGACGAAAATCCCTTTTGGCTAGGAGCGTGAATGTGAGGAACCCATGTTCGGGTTGAATTCATTTTAAGGAAACTAAAATAACTATGCCCCCTATCTAGGCAATGCATGCTTTTGGATGTTAATTTGACGCCCCTTAGCATTTTCTTTGTTTATGTAATCATGAGATTAACTCCCTTTTGTCTTTGGCAGAGAAACAGGAGGCTGGAAGCTCGCGGTGGAGGCAAGGAGGTGCATAGATGGTTCTTGAAGCTGCCAGAGCAGGCTCGGGAATTAGTACGTGCTGCAGGCTTCGAGACATTCATCCTAGGCCTTGATCTTCCAAAGATGGATTGGTCACTGATGACCTCGTTGGTTGAGAGGTGGTGGGATACCACCAATACCTTCCACTTCCCTGCTGCTGGCGAGATGACTATCACTCCGGGCGACTTTTCTTTGTTGAATGGCTTGCGGATAGGCAAAGTGGCCCTTCGAGTTGACCCTCGGCTTTGGGAGCGAGACGGTGCTTTGAGGTGGTTTCTGGGCAAGGTGCCCCCTGTCCGTTCTCGGGGTCACATTGATCTTGCTTGGCTGAGCAGATCCTTCACGCAGGCTGATATCTTGACCCAGGTGAGCGTCGAGCAGTTGACACGGGCCTTCCTTCTTTACCTCCTTGGGCAAACGTTATTTGCCAACAAGGATGGTTCAGTACACACGCAGTTTCTGGCTCCTCTGCAGCACCTGGGAGTTATTAGGGAGTTTGACTGGGGCTCGTCTGCTTTGGCCACTTTGTACGGCGGTCTTGGAGCTTGCTCGCGGGACAAGAGTCCTATTCTTTGTGGTCACTTTCGAGTGCTTGAGGTACGTATCATTCCTTTGTACTTCTGTTTTTACTTTGGCTTTTTCCAGTTCTAAACTTGATTTGTTAATCCTTCTTTTCAGCTCTGGGCTTTTGAGCACCTCCTCCAGTTTCCTCCTGAGACTAGGCATGGCGATGCGGACTGCGTACCTCGTTACGAGCGATGGTTGATGGGGCAACGGAGGCCACGGTCACCAGTTTTGAGCCTTCCCGAGTGGCGGCGAGTTTTGGACCGACTGACAGTCGATCAGGTACCTTTTCTTTTGTTCCTCTTGTCCTTTAGGCTTCAATATTCTTGTGTCGAGACTGATTTGTCATTACTCTTACAGGTACGGTTTGACCCTTGGGGCGGTGTACCAGAGGATGCCCCTCTCGCACGTTGTAGAGTTCTGGATCGGACCCGTAGTTTGCTTGAGGGTCCGTTTTGCAGAGCTTGGTACTTAGGTGACCGAGTGGCCAGTCAGTGGCGGCCACGCGTTGAGGCTCTTCGGTTTGTTCCCCCTTCTCCTCCAGTATCCATGAGGTCCACTTCCTTGATGTCGAAGGAAGATCTGAAGACTGCCCGGATCAGAGATTGGGCAGGTTTACTCCTCCAGGCAGGTGACTATACAGAGTACTGCCGCCTTTTCTTGACCTCCTCTGTTGCGGCTCCTCCCGTTGCTCCTGTTTGGCCACGGGCTCCTTCGTTTGTTTCCTTCCACTCAGATGATGGGGAGGAGGAGCGCCTGGCGCTGACTCCTTGCGCGACCCCGTTCTATACTTTGCCAGTCGGGGCCTCACAGGTATTTTTAGCTTCCCATGATAGCTTTCATCATTCCGTATTGTATCCTTGCTTTAAATGTAATGCTTGGCTGTTCCACAGGTGCCTGCCGAGATAGTGCAGGAATGGCTTCGCGCTTACCAGAGTACGGAGGTTTTGGTCCGGAGACAGCGCCGTAGGATCCTCGAGGTATGACTCTCTTTATAGGCTTTATTTGCTATGTATTATTCCTTGAGTCTGAATGTTTATATTTTCCTTGGCTGCAGCTTGAGGCTGAGAGAGTACCAGCTGCTGAGGGAAACGTGGAGACCAGTGAGCAGCATTTGCCTTCTTCCCAGAGATCGCCCAGTTTTTAGGGCTTTTCTTTTTCCTGTTCATAGTTAGTAGATAGGCAGAAACTATATTTGTATAGTGAAAGCAACCACAACAATGATTTTGTAAACAAGTTTTTGTTTGAGAAATGAGAAATGCCTTTCCTGCCCCTAAATGTTTTGAGTTTGCATGCGATAGTCAGAACATGGCTTTGTGAACAAGTTTTTGCTGATAGACAGTTAAAAATATTTGGCCGAAGAATCGATCACTCGGCCGAAGGATTATTGTTACGGCCGAGGTATCGATTGTCCGGCCGTTACATAGGTTTTACTTTAGCCAAGTGGCATCCTGTTTCACATCCCTTCCTATGCTTAGCCTTTGATTTGCTGTCTCTTGCCTTTGCCATGCTTTACAGCCTGATTGCCGAACTTAAGAGTCTTTTGAAGGATTATACCCATTGCGTTGACGACTTTTGGGTTAGAGGAGATGAACTGTAATCCTTACGTGTCTTTGTTTTTGTCAATTCCTTGGAAAATGACTAACTCATCTTTTGCGAGCTCAATACGCAGGTTTAGCTATGCCTATCATTGAGTACAAACATGTTGATGTTCTCCTCTCTCCAAATGTTTGGGCCGTATCTCAATGTGAGACTGCCTACGTATCCCGATCAGGGAATCAGGCCTTTTACGTAGTTCCAAGATCACCGCCTTTGGGGGTTGGGTTTTTACTCTTGGTTTTTCTTTCATGCTCTAAGTTTTGCCTAGGTTACCTGATAGAGGTTGAGTCCCTAGCGAGCTTTCCTTCAAATGCCTTAACTTTTGCCTAGGGCGCATTTCTTGTCCTAGCAGGCTCTGCTCTTACTTTTGCTTGGGCGTATAGTTTGCCCAACGAGCTTTTTTCTCTTAAGAGGGTTTTGGTGTTTTGGAGAGGAATCTGATGGAGATGTTTTTATGAATCTCCTGTTGTGTTTGTACTTTCATAATAGACAAGCTAATCCTAAGTGTTCTCACGGAGATAGCGCCTTCTTCCTGGGTTTTGATAAAGACCTAGTCCTAAGTAATTAGAGTTCATCCTTTCCTTCCTTTTTGTCAGGGACACACAGGTTTTGATCCCTTCAAATTCTTCTCTTGTTTTGGCAATGAGAGCATAGTGCATGGCAATTGCAATTTAGAAATTTGGATTTTAGATAAGCATAATCTGGAAGATGAAAAAGGAATTCTCTTAGCAGAAATAAAATGCCCAAACAGGGGCCCAAAACTCATTCTAGTTTATTCGAAGCAAAAAAACAATGTTTTAATGTTTCTTATTTGCCATGTTGTGACTTCTCAGCTACTGCAGCATGTCGGGGTCATTTCCCTTGTCTTTTGCAACTTTGTACTCTTTCCCACCTTCTTCCTTGCCAAACAGAGCCTTTGAAACGGGTTCATCTCTTGCACGATAGCTATCTCCTTGAGCCATGAGTAATCCCCAGATGGATGTGTTGGCAGGAAACTCCCTTTCCCTTTCCTCATTGATTGCGTGGTCATCAGCTATTTCCTCCTGATTGAATAGTGATGCTAAGGAGGTTTCATCTAGCGGATCATTGCACTCTTCTTCCATTTCATCAAAGTCGCTTTCCCCTGTTTTATAGGGTTCTGTGCACATGAAATCTAGATCTTCTCTTTCCTCTATCCATTGACTATAATCGCGCTCGTCGTAAGGGTTGACCCATGGGTGCATTTGAAACTCCTCTACTTTCTCAATGAGATTGATCGTTTCCCAAACAATGGGCGGTGTTGGAATTTTGGGACGGTTGATGCGTACCACTATTTGGGCGGGCTCGAAGCGAGCATGCCTTCTCATCATGATGACCCTTTCTTTTTCCTTCTTCCTATTCTTAAACCAGATACGAAGCCATTCGTCGTCTTCTACAAATGGAATGTCTGGATCTTCCAAATTGTGTTTCGCCCAAGAGTGTTCCTTCCACTTCCTTAGCTTTTCCTCCTCTGCCTGATCTTTGCTGCTTACGTCGGACATGTCAATGTCGATTACTTCTGACTGATCAGAATCATTATCCTCCTCCTCTTCCATCATGAAACACTCGTCCTCCTCAGGGAAGGCTAAGGTAGGTTTGGTTTGGTTGTTTTGGACAATGTATTGGCTGGGATTGTATGTGGGGTTGTGAGATAGACTTATGAGATTGATATTTCGGGGTGGCGGCTCAGCATTATGAGTAGGGAGTTGGTTGGCTTGCCCATCAGGTTTTGGTGGCTTTATGGTTCGACTATCAATAAGGTCTTGAATGTCGTGACGAAGACACATGCAATTGTCTGTTTCGTGCCCAGGATGTTGGTGGTAGGCGCATTGTTTGTTTGGATCATGGTTTGGACCGTAGGGCGGTGGAGGAAGTGGCTTGTTTAGAGGTTTGAGATGCCCTTGACGGCTGAGAATGGTCAGGGCTTGGGACAAGGTCATGTAAAGAGGATCAAAGTTGCGGCGGGGCCGATTTGAGCTTCGGGATGGGCTGGTTTGGAAAGGGTCCTGAGACAAGGATGTGCCAAGGGCATTCACGGAGGCGTGAGATGTGCGGCTAGAGAAGGTTTTCTTAGGCGGAGGAGTGGTCTCTTCTTTCCCAATGAGTCCTAGCTTGATTCCATCTTCGATTTGCAATCCAGTGGCATGCAAGCGTTTGAAATCGGTGATAGCCTGTGTGTAAATATGCCTGAGATATTTGGGTTGCAAATTTTTGACAACTATCCTCACTTGGTCTTCCTCGGAGGGACGGTTCTTCATCTTGGCAGCCTTTTCTCTCCATCTTGCCACAAAAGTAGCAAAGTCCTCATTGGAATCCTGTTTGGTCATTTCCAAATCTCGAGTTGTTAGCTCAATTTGGACGTTGTACGCATACTGCTTGACAAAAGCATTGGCAATTTCTGGCCAAGTTTGATAATGTACAAACTCCAAAGTGAGGAACCAGTCGAGGGCACTTCCGGTGAGAGTTCGTTGGAACAACTGAGCAATGAGCTCGTCATTCAAGCCCATCGGCTTCAGGGTGTTGATAACATGGCGAACATGACTGGTAGGGTTGCCAGTTCCATTGAACTTCTCAATATTGGGCATTTTGAAATTCTCAGGCAGCTTGGATTCTGGGAAGAGGCAAAGTCCTTCGAAATCCAGAATTTGATCCCCTTGTGAACGAGCTAAAGCCTGTTTGATTTCCTTGACTTGTTTGGTCAACTCAGGACTTTCTGCCACTACCACTTTATGGGGATTCTCGTCTTCCATCGATTTTTCCTCATCTTCAGCATCTCTAGCTGCCTTTTCTGCTAGTAGTGCAGCGATTTGAGCCTGGAGATCGGCAATAGTGGCGTCGTTGTCTGCCATGAAGGTAGAAGGGTTGCTTGACGAAGCTTGAGATTTAGTGGATGACTGGGTTCGTTGAGAGGGTGACCGGGAAGTTTCTGAGAGCGGTCGGAATTGTTGTGGTGAGGGTGTCTTGTCAGATGAGGACGATAAACGGGAGGGTTGCAGAGACCTTTGTTTGGCGTAGCTTCGGGTGTTATAAGAGTACAAAGTTGGCTGTGGTTGCTTCTTTGATTTACCTATTGTGCCTGCTTTGAAAAGTAAAATACCTGGAAGTCAGTATTCGACTTGTGTAGGGTCAGGATTTGGGCTAAAAATCTCAACCCTTCTGCACAGAAAGAGTTAATACAACAACAAATGATACAAGGTGTGAGGAAGAACTTTTGCAAGTAGAATGCAAGTAGGTTCCTAGCCTGTAGGTTCCTGTCTTAGTTTGATAAGTTCTATGGCTTTCTAAAGCATGCAAGGTTTTTGGTGGTTTCAGGGTGCTCCGTTGTCAAAGGGCACCAATCCTTTCACCAGCCCATCATAGGCGGTAATTGGGTGATTCCCTTTTTGATATACCACTAGGTACGAGTGACTGTGGAGTTTGCTGGAACCCCCAACATAGCCCGTGTCATGCCGGGATATCAGGTGAACTCAACGGGTTGCCCGCTCGATGCATATGATAAATGAATTAGATAAGGCATGTATTAGTCTTATGTTGAACTTTCTGGTTATGGCTCTCAAATCCCCAGCAGAGTCGCCAAAAACTGTAGACACCTCCCAAGCGGGGCATCGCCATACAGATTGATCACGTTGTGTTTGCTTGATTGGTTGCTCACTTCATAAACCAAAATCATGGACATTCCCATGGCTAGGAACATCGCCACATGATAACGGTTATCATCAAATAGAGTCGCCACCCAGTTTATTAAAACTGGGAAAATAGATAGAGATTCTGGATTCGGGAGCCAAAAGTACAGTAAGGGTAGGTGTTAGGCACCCCTCTCTGCCCAGTCGTGAGACTGGCCCATAATCATTCAGCATAAGACGTATAGATGCTTTGTCTAATTCTAACACATAGTCTGTTTAATTATTCCTTTAAACAGTAAGCAAAGTGAGCCAGTGTGATAATTGAAGCATGCATCAGAAAGCAAATGAAACAACATAATGTCCCAGGGAGATGGATCTCGCGGCCGGTGAATAGATGTCACGGCCGAGAGATCCCCCTGGTTTGATGTACCGGCCGAGGGATCGAAGCCCCGGTCGGTGTTCTTCCTCACACCAGACAGAAAAGTTTAGCGAATGATTTAAATGCTATAGTTAGCCATAAATGCGATAAGTAAAACAAACCAGAGGCCGTTGGGCCTCACCACCTTGATCCCTCAGTTGCTTGATTGCTTCGGATTGAGCGTGATTGATTGATTGCTTGATCGAGAACCCTAGGGTTAGGGTTTGAACTTCGGGGTTTGATCGCCGGATTGACGGCTGCCTTCGGAAGGTTAGGGCTTTTGAAGTATGGGATTGAGGGAGTATTTCTGCAGAGTTTCGAGGTTTGATTGAGTGTGTGGGTATCTCAATTTCTGTGTGTTAATTCGGAACCCAAAGGCCCCTTTATATAGGCATAGGGATGACTCACTCCGGCCAATCAAATCACGAGATGGCAATTGCAATTGCAATGCATCTCAAACTCTACGTCGTGATCTCCGAACGTAGCCCGAACGCATCGGAAAGGTAGTGTAGTTGGATCAAACCAGACGTCTGACAGAACGTTCGAGAGTTTGGAAAAAGGTCGATCTGGCGGCCGAGCAAAGGAAGTCACGGCCGTGGAAAGGATGTCTCGGCCGAAGGATAGATCTTGCGGCCGAGGGATTGATCTCTCAGGGAGATTTTGCTGGCAACAGGTTGCTCGGGCGAGGGATTGAAGTTATGGCCGTGGGATTGATGTTACGGCCGTCAGATGGATTCTCCTAGGCTTCTGTATTTCTGTCTGAAAGGCTGTATGGCTCTGAATTGGGTCCTCTAAGTGGTCAAAGTTCTCACCGAAAGTCCTAAGGTCCTCAAGGAAGCAATCAGCAATCATTGTATCCATTTCATCATCGGGATTGTCCCAAGGTGGGACTTGAAATAATCGTTAGGCCAAATTGGGGTGTCTACACTCGTACAGGGTTAGGATTTGGGATGAAAATCCCAACCCTTCTGCACAGAAAGAGTTAATTACAACAACAGATGGTACAAGGTGTAAGGAAGAACTTTTGCAAGCAAAATGCAAGTAGGTTCCTAGCCTGTAGGTTCCTGTCTTAGTTTGATAAGTTCTATGGCTTTCTAATACATGCAAGGTTTTGGGTAGTCTCAGGGTGCTCCGTTGTCAAAGGGGCACCGATCCTCTCACCAGCCCATCATAGGCGGTGATTGGGTGATTCCCTTTTTGATATACCAATAGGTACGAGTGACGGTGGAGTTTGCTGGAACCCCCAACATAGCCCGTGTCATGCCGGGATATCAGGCGAACTCAACGGGTTGCCCGCTCGATGCATATGATAGATGAATTAAACAAGGCATGTATTAGTCTTATGTTGAACTTTTTGGTTATGGCTCTCAAGTCCCCAGCGGAGTCGCCAAAAACTGTAGACACCTCCCAAGCGGGACATCGCCATACAGATTGATCATGTTTGCTGCTCGATTGGTTGCTTGCTTTGTAAACCAAGATCGTGGACATTCCCATGGCTAGAAAAATCGCCACACGATAGCCGTTATCATCAAAATAGAGTCGCCACCTAGTTTATTAAAACTAGGAAAATAGACAGAGATTCTAGGCACGGGAGCCAAAAGTACAATAAGGGGAAGGTGTTAGGCACCCCTTTTTGCCCAGTCGTGAGACTAGCCCATAATCGTTCAACATAAGACATATAGATGCTTTGTTTAATTTCAACACATAACTTGTTTATTTAAGCCTTTAAACAGTAAATAAGGTGAGCCAATGCGATAAGTAAAGTATGCATCAGAAAGCAAAACAAACAAAGATGTCCCAGGGTAATGGATCCCGCGGCCGGTGAACGGATGTCACGGCCGAGGGATCCTCTTGGTTCGATGTATCGGCCGAGGGATCGAAGCCCCGGTCGATGTTCTTCCTCACACCAGACAGAAAAGTTAATGAGTAATCAAAATGCTACGATTAAGCATAAATATGGTAAATAAGACAAACCAGAGGCCGTTGGGCCTCACCACCTTGATCCCTCAGTTGCTTGATTGCCTCAGATTGGGTGTGATTGACTGATTGCTTCTCGGAAAACCCTAGGGTTAGGGTTTGGAACTTCGGGGTTTGATCACTGGATTGGTGGCGGCCTTCGGGAGGTTAGGGCTTTTGAAGAGAGGTTTTGAGAGAGTATTTTGACAGAGTATCGGAGCTTGGATGAGTGATTTCACTTATGAATTTCGTGTATATATTTTCGGAATCCAAAGGACCTTTATTTAGGCGGCCAATCAAATGGCATGATTGCAATTGCAATGCAATTCAAACTCTTCGTCGCAATTTCTGAACGTGGCCCGAACGCATCAGAGAGGTAGTGTAGTTGGATCAAACAATCGACAGAACGTTCTAAAGTCTGGAAAAAGGACGATCTGACGGCCGAGTAATAGATCACACGGCCGAGGAATGGATGTTGCGGCCGAAGGATGGATCTTGCGACCGAGGGATTGATCTCTCAGGGAGATTTTGCTAGCAACAGGTTGCTCGGGTGAGGAAATGATGTTAAGGCCGTTAGATCGATGTTACGGTCGACAGATGGATTCTCCTAGGCTTCTGTATTTTCTGTCTGAAAGGCTGTATGGCTCTGATTGGGTCCTCTAAGTGGCTCAAAGTTCTTACCGAAAGTCCTAAGGTTCTTAAGAAGGCAATCAGCAATCACTGTATCCATTTCATTATCGGGATGGTCCCCAAGGTGGGACTTGAAATAATCGTTAGGCCAAATTGGGATGTCTACAGCGGCCAGACTTTAGATGCTTAGCGCACCAAAGAAGGTGAAGTAGTGCGCAGGCGGCTAGACTTTAGATGCTTGGCGCACCAAAAAAGGTGGAGTGCTTAGTGCGTAGGCGGCCAGACTTTAAATACTTGGGGCACCAAAAAAGGTGAAGTGCTTGGCGAACCAAATTAAGAAGGTGGAGTCTTGAGTGGAGTACTACAAGACTACTTTGTGTGGCCCGTTTATATATCCTTGATCTGATTTCCTCTTTGATTGGTTTGAGAGTTTCCTAGCCGTCTTGCTCTAACCTGCACAGTGAGCGCACAACTAAGACCTGGCCGGGGTTGCCCGGCAAGGCCCTCCGGCGAGAGGATGAGATTGTGCAAAGAGCAAAGCAAGAGACTAAAGTTTAGGGTTTTTGTGGCCTCTACCTCTTAGGGTTGTTATCCTTCAATATTTATAGAGTCTGCTTGACTTTCTCCCCAAGTACGGGCATGTGCCTTGCACGGGTCGGCTGACGTTATTGTGACGTCACCGATAAGATTTAGCAACCGTTTTGGCATGAGCTGGCACCTCCATGTGCGCCCATCATTATCTTCTGACATAACGGCTTCAGCACATGGGGAAGCACACGGCATCATGGTTATCCGAGCCCGCCGAGCTTAAGGGTAGGCGACTTGCAAGGAGAGAACTGACTGAATTGCCTATCTCGAAGGTGGCCGAGCCTGAAGGCTCCCTCTTTAGAGCTGGCTGCTAGGCGAGTATTTCATCATTTATTGCTAAGCTCCAATTTGAACCGAACCTGGGTTTAAGTACGGCTACCCCTTTCGATCCCGACTCTGGTCTAATCTTTATAAATGTGGGCTCGGACCGTCTGTGTTCGGCCTACTACATACCTAAATATTAATTAGTTTAAAGGTGGAATTATGAGTTCTTTCTGGATCCAGGGGTGCTGTAGTGCATATGTAGGGCGGCACACAGTCGTCGATTTCATCAATTAACGGTCCACATTAAAAATCAATTATGACTGGTAATAAATGATTCTTACCGGTCATAGTTAAAAATCATATCTCAACCATTTATTGTTAAGATCGATAGCCCGTATGCGCTCTACAGGATGCCTTGCAGGGCCTTGCACTACAGAATTTCCCAATCCGTTCTTTCTGTGCCTTGAGACATCAATGATTGCGCTAATATTAATCTATGTTTCATTAATTTCTCACTTTCAGTAATTGTGTGATATCCCAGTATGAATGGAAACAGAAAGCTACAAGTCGGAAATATATGTTAGTGGGTACCGGACTAGATTTGTATCCCAAGATCGAAGAAATATATATATAAGAAAAACAGATAAGATAAGATGTGGAATGTTTAGATAGAGGGCGTGCCGTGTTACATAATACTCCATCTTGCACTCGTCGAATGTATAGGTTCTGTTTGAAAAAGTTTTTATTTCTATTTTTTTTGTTTCCGATATTTTTTTAAACAAGCATCATAAACGTCTTTGTGTTACTGTTTTTGTTTACAAAATACATAATCAATTCCACTAGTTTACGAAAATTCTAAAAACAAAAAAATTGTGTTTTCATTTGTTTTGAAAACACTTTTGGCAGCCCAAAAAATAAATAATCAAAAACTATTATGGTAACCAAACATTTTTTTTTAATAAATGAAAAACCGGCAACTTTATCAAAAAGAGCCATGACATGTGTACAGATTGAACACAAATTAATGCGACATCATGCGACTTATGCGTGCAAGTTTTCATCATTTAAGTCCTCAAGAATTACTTTGAGAGTCTCTCTCTCAACTTTTCCTCCTTCTAAGGTTGCTTCTTTGGGGGTGGCCACCACTTCTCACCTCCACTTCCCCTCCTCCCTCCGGCCTTTCTCTTCTTCACTTCCTAGCCTCCTCATGCTGCACTTGCACCTCCCCCCATCCACTCTCCACCTCCATCTGCCTCCATCTCCCTGCACCCTCACCACCACCACCCCCCTCCGTCTTATGGCCGATCTGGTGCAGATTTGAAAAAGAGATAGTATAGGTATGTAAAAATTCTAGCCTATCACAAATTGTCACGTGTTGCTAGGGCATACAAATTGGCCAATCAAATGTTGCCAAGTGCCTATAAGTCAAAGTCAAAGTTTCATGGACGGGCCAATCAAGTGATGCCAAGTATCCGTGGTCAAAAGTCAGAGATATGTAAATGGACCAATCAAATACTGCCACGTGTCAAAATGACACAGTTATTATTTTATCAAGTCCGGCCAATCAAATTAGGCTAAATGGTGAATAATAATATATCTCTTTATATATAATTACCCTTTTCTAAAATAAAAAGAAAGGAAAGGTAATTATCAAATTATTATTATTCCTTTTAAATTCAATAAAGGAAATAATTAAAGAGATCAATATGGAAGGTTAGGGTTGGAGTCTCCATCCCACATCCTTATAAATAGAGGTGTTCCCTCTCATATTTTTCTCATCTGCACATTGAAGCATACAAGCTCCAGAGCTCTGAAGATCGAAGCCCTCAAGCCCTTCAGAATTCTTCAAGTCTGCATCCAACAAGAAGTTCTTCGAATCGAAGCTTCAAAACCTCGAAGAACTTTCAACCCAAGTTATCAACTTCTCCACAAATCTCGAAGAAGATTCCGCCATTTGATTCGAGATCAAGCATCAAGCCCTCGTTTCAACAACCGAAGAGAAGAATCAGAAGGCTTTATTTTCTTTGATTAGAAAATACATCAGAGATTGTAAACCCTAATTTTACACATCAATAAAATTGACTATTGTTCAACATTTTTCCATCTTTTTCGCAGACTCGAAATTTGTGTTCAACAGATTTTGGCTCTGCTGCTCATCTCTTCTCTTCAACAAATCAAGCAAACTCTCAATGGCCGCTAAGAAGAACAGTTCAAAGGCTTAAAAGGTTCCAAAGAACAATAGTTCAAAGGCTCTTCAAGCTAAGGTTGCACGCTTCAAGTCTTTAACCATTGCAAAACTTGGCTCTGGATCTCATGCTAGAAGTGGTGGTCTTTAACCAAAAGGGAACGAAGGCGTCTCTACCATGGAGGCAGTGAAAGACATGGCAACAATCTTTGAGAATCCCTTTGTTTATCCTCCCATGCTTCATGAGTCCGCTTCGGAAATTCAGAAGAACACGGAAGAAGGCTATTCAAGCAGTTCTGATTCCACCTCTTCTCGAAGCACTCCTCTGTCAAACCTCAATGCCTTCACCAAGCCTGTCAAGTCTTCAATCATGGATGTTATGACGATAAATGCGATCAGTTTTGAAGAGCAAGTTGCTTCCTTGGCCAAAACAGTTGAAGGATTGTCAAAAATTGTAGAAGAGCGCGACTCTGAAATTGTCTCCCGGCCTCAAGAACAAAATAGAAACTATGGGGGATTCAAGTCAAGTTGGGTCTTCAAACAAGCAGAAGGAAATACCAAAAGAGTTTTCACTTTTTGGTGATGGTTCGATTCCCATGGACCAACTGAAGGATTTCATTCTAGGCACTATCAAGCAAAAGTACGAGGAGGCGCCGAAGTCTTCTTCTACTTATGCTAAGCCTTATACTCGAAGGATCGACCTTTTGAGGATGCCTGCTGGTTATCAACCACCGAAGTTTCAACAATTCGAGGGCAAAGGCAATCCGAAGCAGCATATTGCTCACTTTGTGGAAACATGCAGCAATGCCGGAATTGATGGTGATCTCCTCGTCAAGCAGTTTGTTCAAACGCTCAAAGACAATGCTTTCGACTGGTATTGTGACCTTGAGTCTAGCACGATTGATAGTTGGGAGCAGCTGGAACAAGAATTTCTTAATCGTTTCAACAGCACTCGCCGTATTGTTAGTAGGTTTGAGCTTACGGATGCTTGCCAATGTGATGAGCACCCAACATTGTAGATATTTGGTGCGACTAGTCCCGTCTTATGTTGTTTTATCTTACGTTTATTTAGCTTTTATAGTAATATTGCACGTAAGGTAGGTTTTTGTATGTTTCAGGTAAAACGTGCAAATAAGGCGCATTTCAACGTCATGCATGGCCCAAGTGCTTCGAAGTACCCAAAGACCCTGTCGGCCCTTAAAATCTGTCTAAGTATGGAAAAATGACTTTCTGGAAAAGTATCGATTTTCGAGATAAAAAATGGCGATAATTGATCCTTGAATTTTTCTAAGAGTAACTACAAAGTTGCAAGGTTTTATTTGAAGAGCAAGGTCATGTTTCGAGCCTCTTTCTCTTGAGAAAATTGTGCAGTTTTCTGTTTTGCACTAAAAGTGGGGGGTTGACATTTTGATTTAATTAGAATCTTGAAATTCTGGTAATGCCATTGTTTTCAAATGGGGGGTACTTTCTTATTTTCATTAAATAAATTAAAGTAAAGAAAAGGTAAAAGAAAAGTTTAAAATGTCATCTTTACTTAACTTTAGAGAATGAAAATAAGATGCTGAGGAGCTGAAAGTTGCTGAGAGCTGCCTGCTGAAGCTGGCTTGAAGATCTGGAGATACGCTCCTGGTATCAATACAGCCTAAATCTGTATCGATAAGCGTTGGCTTCGTAGGCTTCCAGGTTCTCCCGTATCGATACGGCCTTTTTCCGTATCGATACGGAGACGTTACGGGGGATTTGGCCTTTTCAGGATAGCAGCGTGGTATCGATACTTTGCCTAAATCCGTATCGATACGGGGAGCCTTCGGCCAGATATTTGTTGCTTTTTGGACTTTCCACTTATGGAATAGTTGCCTGTATTGGTATGTTTTTTAGATATTTGTAGAAAGAGAAACCCACTTTGTATAAATAGGGGTTCCATCTCTCTTCTTTAGGAAGGAAGTAGTTAGTTTAGGTTAGTCTTTCTTCCATTGTTGTTGCTCAAGTTTTCAAGCTTATTTTCCTTAGAACTCAAGTAAGTATTTGTCTTATGTTAATTTCTCGTTTATTAATGTTGTAGCTACACTTTGGATCTTTGCATAAATCAAGTTTATTTTTGTTTTCTTCGGTGAAATCTTTTGCTCCATTTTCTTACCATGTCTAGTCTTTTAGCTATGTGTGAGTAGTTGATAAGGCTTGGCCATGAGGTGAATAACGCTCCATGACTTAAGTTAATTTTGCTCTTCTCAACTTAAGACTTGAGGTTTGGTTTGTAAATGTGAGTAGTTCGCCCTTTTATGTAACAAAACTTGTCGATGTTAACCTCCGGTGATCATATGCTTGCACATATGGTTTCGTGAGCTATGTCTCGCCTCGTGTTTGCCAAGAGAACCAAAGAACTTGCTCGCTTTCCAAACTATGCTTCTAGTTCTTGGCCTTGATATTTAGTTTGAACTCAAGTCTTGGCGTTGTTAATCTCCGGTGATCATGTGCTTGCACACATGGTTCCGGGAGCGATGTCACGCCTTGTGTTTAGCTTGTTATTCAAACTCTATATCAAGTCTAACCATTTTCACCGCTAAATCTTTCGGTTGATAACCTATGCCGTGTGATTCAACCGAGTTTTCAGTTGAGAAAAGTTGATTGGCCTAAGTTACGGGTGTCACAAACTTCTATGCCTTGCCTCTTTTAATTCTTAGTTAAAACTCATTTCTAGTCTTTTCCATAAGAGTGTTTCTTCACCGTTCAAAGCAAAACCAAAAGTTGGCCGTCTAAACGCCGGAAACACTTACTTCTACAAATCCTAATTAGCTATAGAGATTATCTCTGTGGGTACGATCCCGGACTTTCCAGTATTTATGCTGACAACGACCTAGCCCTACGCTCGGGGTAATTCAACCTATTTCAACGGTTAGGTTGTGGCGAAGCACAATGGAAGGATGAACCTGTCATTGATTATATCAATAGATGGCCGCACTTGATTCTAAACTGCAAGGATAGGCTATCTGAAACTTCTGGAATCGAGATGTGCATTATAGGCATGCAGTGGGATCTACAATACATTCTTCAAGGAATCCTGCCTAAAACCTTCGAAGAATTGGCTACTCAAGCTCATGACGTGGAGCTCACCATCACGGCAAAATGGAAGGCAAGGTCTACTGGTGCAAGACTCTCGCAGAGCGCAAGATTCTCGCACCATAGGAAGCAAGCCAGATATTCGCAAAGGGAGCAAATTTCTAGTCAAAGAAGGTAAGAAGGAATCCATGGCTGTGAATGTTGCACCATTCAAGATCTCTACTAAACCAAAGAAAAGCAAGTAGAGAGGTTCACTCTGTAGCAAATGAAGGAGAAGAAAAGACTCACGTTGAAAGAGATGCAAGAAAAGGTGTATCCTTCCCCGATTCAGAGGTCCCTTCAATGTTTGATCAACTGTTAGATCTGAAACTCATTGAGCTCCCGGAGATGAAGCGACCTGAGGAAGCTAACAAAATTAATGATCCAAACTACTGCAAATACCATCGCTTGGTTAGTCTCCCAACCCAACGATGCTTCGTCTTCAAAGAGAAGGCAGTGGAGCTTGCTAGCCAAGGAAAGATCCTCTTGGAGGAAGAAAAAGAAACCATAGCTACAAATCAAATTGTGGCTACTCTACAAGACGAAACTCAACAGCCTAAAGTGCCACAAAGTGTGAAGATTCAATTTGGGTCATTTGATCCAATTGAGGTAGTGCGATGTCATTCTGTTCAACAGCTTGGGGGCAGCGTCTGTGCCAAGACAAAAGTAGATGACATGGATGATGAAGGATGGACCCTTGTTACTCGTAGAAAGAAGAAGCGCGCACCAAGTGCAAAGCATCCTCAATCTGTGGCCCTAAAGCCTTGTCCCAAAAGAATGCGCACGAGAAAACAACAAAGAAGGAAGAAACCAAAGAAGATAACTTCAGACTTGCCAGAATACATGCTCGTCCAAAGTGCGAGCACTCCATTTACCTTATGGGACTTCTTACCTAAGTCGATTCGCAACACCAGTCTTTTTGAAGCTTCATGCAATTCTGTGAGTTGTGAAGAAACTGAAGATGCAGAACTTGAATCTCCTCCTGCATCTAAACATACTCCAATCAAGCCTGGCACTACAACTTGTGCCAGTGATTATCTTGCTTGCGTTGGAGCCATTACACTTTCTGACGAAGATTTATTGCTTGGAGCGACTCCACATAATCGTCCGCTTTTTGTCTCTGGATACATATGCGAACAAAGAGTCAATAGGATGCTCCTAGATGGTGGATCTGCGGTCAATATCTTGCCTCTTCATACCCTGAAGGAACTCGATATCTCTATGGAAGAACTAGCACCTAGCCGTCTCATGATCCAAGGATTCAATCAAGGGGGGCAAAGGTGTAGACACCTCCCTGACGGAGCATCGCCATACAGATTGATCACGTTTGTTTGCTCGATTGGTTGCTTGCTTCGTAAACTAAGATCGTGAACATTCCCATGGCTAAGAACATCGCCACACGATAGCGGTTATCATCAAAATAGAGTCGCCACCCAGTTTATTAAAACTAGGAAAATAGATAGAGATTCTGGGTACGGGAGCCAAAAGTACAATAAGGGGAAGGTATTAGGCACCCCTCTCTGCCCAGCCATGAGACTGGCCCATAGTTATTAAACACAAGACGTGTCGATGCTTTATTTAATTCTAACACATAGTCTGTTCAATTAAGCCTTTAAATAGTAAATAAGGTGAGCCAGTGCGATAAGTAGAGCATGCATCAGAAAGCAGAACAAAGCAAAGCTGTCCCAGGGGAATGGATCCCGCGGCCGGTGAATGGATGTCACGGCCGAGGGATCCTCCTGGTTTTTTGTACCGGTTGAGGGATCGAAGCCCCGGTCGGTGTTCTTCCTCACACCAGACAGAAACGTTAGCAGATGATTAAAACGCTACGGTTAGTCATAAATACAGTAAGTAAAACAAACCAGAAGACGTTGGGCCTCACCACCTTGATCCCTCAGTTGCTTGATTGCTTCGGATTTGTTTGTGATTGACTGATTGCTTGATTGAAAACCCTAGGGTTAGGGTTTGAACTTCGGATTAATGGCGGCCTTCGGGAGGTTAGGGCTTTTACAGAGTGGGTTTGAGAGAGTATTTTGACAGAGTATTGGAGCTCGGGTGAATGATTTCACTTATGAATTTCGTGGTCTAAGGGCCTCTTTATATAGGCAATTGATGACTCACTCCGGCCAATCAAATGGCACGATTGCAATTGCAATTCGAACTCTTCATTGCAATCTCTGAACGTGGCCCGAACGCATCGGCAAGGTAGTGTAGTTGGATCAAACAATCGACAGAACGTTCCAGAGTCTGGGAAAAGGATGATCTGGCGGCCGAGCAATGGATATCACGGCCGAGGAATGGATGTCGCGGCCCAAGGATAGATCTTGCGGCCGAGGGATTGTTCTCTCAGGGAGATTTTCTGAGCAACAGGTTGCTCGGGTGAGGAAATGATGTTAAGGCCGTGAGATTGATGTTACGGCCGACAGATGGATTCTCCTAGGCTTCTGTATTTCTGTCTGAAAGGCTGTATGGCTCTGGGTTGGGTCCTCTAAGTGGCTCAAAGTTCTTACCGAAAGTCCTAAGGTTCTCAAGAAGGCAATCAGCAATCACTGTATCCATTTCATCATCGGGATGGTCCCAAGGTGGGGCTTGAAATAATCGTTAGGCCAAATTGGGGTGTCTACAGATGCCCCTCTTTGACTGAGCTCAGACGGATCGCGAGACATGTTTGAGTAAGAGTCAAAGCTGTAAAAAAGCAACTCAATTTGGTCCAACCACTATTCCAAGGGATTTTCGAAAAAGGTTTTTGTTATGGTCGGGCCGGGAGGCTGCCTACGTATTCCACAAGGGAAATTCAGATCAATCGTAGTTCGGGCAATAAAGAAAAGAAGAAAAAGTTTGGAGGATTAGGGAAAGAAGACGTACCTTAGGGCTTAAAAAGCCGTAGTGCAACGTACCTAGACTGAGCTAGGGTTTTGGCGGAAGATAGTCGAAGGAGCGCGGGGCTGCCGGGGGAGTTTTTGCGGAGAGCTTCCTTGGTATTTGGGGTAAATCAGTACACGGCAGGTGCATTTGCTTTTCTTGATCATCCTTACTTTGACTGAGAGGAGCTCGGTAGAGTAGCCTATCCTTGCGAATGAGCTGGAAGGAATTGATGTAATTGGGGTGGAATCCAAGCCATCTGCTGGGGATGAATCGGACGCCGGTTTGTTTTGAGATATGGGGGGCGCAAGGCCGGTAACTAGAGCATGGAGCTTTGGAGATGAGGGAACTGAGGCACGGAGCCGGTTGTAGTTATGAGGCGAGAGCCTGGAGAGTCATAGGATTGAGGCGAGGAGCCTGCTGTAGTCATGAGTCGAGGGGAGATTGGATTGAGGCGTGGATCCTGCTGCAGTCTTGAGGCGAGGGCCTGAGGTGTCAGAGCTTAAAGCTTGATAGAACCGAAGCGCGGAGCTGGTATTGATCATAAGGCGAGAGCCTGAGGTGTCAGAGCTTAGAGCTTAATAGAACCGAAGCGCGGAGCTGGTATTGAACATAAGGCAAGGGCCTGAGGTGTCAGAGCTTAGAGCTTGACATGATTTGAACCAAAGCGTAGAGCTGGTTGCATTCTGATGGTCTGTGCACGGAGCTTTCCCATCATAAGTGTTGGCTTGGAGCCAAAGGATCGAGGCGCCGGACCAATCAATAAAACCGAGGCATAGAGCCGGCTGATTGCAGGGTTGACCTGTTTCATGAGAGATATGCAGAGTGTATATGTGTGATGGTGTTTGTTAGATGTGAACAGATATGATGATGCAGACTTGATGTGATAATGGTGATGCAATTGATGTAATATGTGCACAGGCCCGTGCGTGTGTGTTTGTTTTAAGCGTGGAGCTTCTTTCAAGTTCCGGACTTGAGCATTCAGAGCGTAGAGCTCGAGCATTCGGACGGCAGAATCCGAGCATTCAAAGTACAGGCTTTGAGCATCCAGTACGCGGTGGTTGGGCATCCAAGCGTAGAGCTTGAGCATTCAAGTGTAGAACTTGAGCATCCAGTACACAGTGGTTGGGCATTCGAAGAGCTTCGAGCATTCAAAATGTTAGATTTTGAGCATTCAAGCGTAGAGCCTGAGAATGATGTCTTGATTGTTGGAGCGGCGTAGAGCCTATTGAGGATTTAATTGTTTACGGCTTCGAGCCAGTTGAGATAGTGGGCGTGGAGCCGCCGAGTTGATACGGGCATAGAGCCGCCGAGTGAATGTATACGGGCGTAAAGCCGTTGAAGTGGTTGTTACGGCTTAGAGCCAATTGAGATAATGGGCTTGGAGCCGCTGAGTTGAGTGATTACAGGTGTAGAGCCTATCGATAATGGGCTTTGAGCCGCTGAGGCGGTAGACATAGGCTTCGAGCCTGTTGAGGTAATGGGCTTCGAGCCGCTGAGATAGCGAGCGTAGAGTTGCTGACGGTGATTGGGCTTAGAGCCTGTTGAGTGAGTAGATATGGGCATAGAGCCGTTGAGGCGGTTGTTACGGCTTAGAGCCAGTTGAGATTGCTAGAGTATGACTGTAGGCGTAGAGCCTGTTGCTGTGATGGCGAGCATAGAGCTGCTGAAGTTGAGCTAGAGAGTTGCTGAGCAATAATGGGCTTCGAGCCGCTGAGAAGGTGAATATGGGCTTTGAGCCGCTATGATAAAGGGCTTTGAGCCGCTGAGATTGTAGACATAGGCTTCGAGCCTGTTGAGGTAATGGGCTTCGAGCCGCTGAGATTGCTTGAATATGATTATAGGCATAGAGCCTACTGTTGGGATGGTGAATGTAGAGTTGCTGAATGTTTTGAGATGGGCTTTGAGCCGCTGAGATGGTGGCGAGTAGGTGGGCTTCGAGCCGCTGAATAATAGGCATAGAGCCACTGAGCTGTTTGATAGTGAATACGGGCGTAGAGCCGCTGAGTGTTCTGTCTTGCTTTGGCCAGCAGTTTGTGGAGAAAGAGCTTCCTTATGCTTGGATATGCCCTCAAGGCTAATTCTGATTACATTGTATCGGCTCGGGGGTGCCCCCAAGGCTGACTTGTTCTTGTTTCTGTTGGTCACGGACCCAGAATTTCATAACGGTTTGAGCTTTGGTGCACTGAGCAAGATCTGTTGTTGTTGAGGGAAATTGACTGAAGGACAAGGAGATCGATCTCTCGGCCGAAGGATTGATGTCTCGGCTGAGTCATTGATAAACCGGCCATGAGATGACTTAATTCCAGAGGTCTATTTAAAGGCCCTGATCAGCATCTCATTTCTCCTACTTTTTTCAACAACCGAGGACTCCTCTCGCCCTATCCGTCTCCGAAGACTTTTCCACTTCCTTCGGCGTTTCGTCAGGCCCGAGCAATGGGCAATGCGCGGTCAGCAACCGCGGAGGGAGGCCGCGCTGTTCTTGGTCCTGTCTTGATGCTTGATTAGAGACCCTCGCATGGGTGGCTTGCTTCCGTGACGCGGAGCTCCTGGGGTGGCGGTGGTGCGCGGTATGGTGATTTTTCTGGGCCATGTGGTGATTCTTTTGAGCCACGTGGTGCCTTTTCTGCACCGTACTACTCCTCCGGTATACACCGCCTCAGAGGAGTCCTCTTTTTTTGTTTCTTTGCAGCAGGCCTCTGGTGTTCAGACCACCAGAGGGTTCGGCATCCTCTTCTCCTTCCTTTTTTGTTTTTCTGTTTCTCTTCCTGCATAGGTTAGTCTGACAGGAAATCGATGTATAGTTTGTTTAGGAAATGTGGGATGATCCACCTTGTGATGTAAAAAGCTTTCGTTATATGAAACAAAAACCTTTTGCTCTGCTTGTGATTGTGTATGCTACATCGTTGTTCATGTGTGATAACTTGTCAATCCAGTGGAACGAACTGAACCGTGGAAACAATCTGTAAAACAGCCGTTCTGGCGGCCGACCTAATGATTACGCGGCTGAGGCTTTGATCTGGCTGCCGAAGGATCGTTTTGTCTGCCTGGGTTTGACTTGTAGGTCAACCCTGATTTTTACGGGCCGATGGATTGATCCTACAGCCGTCATATCGAAGTGCTGGCCGAGAGACCGACCAAATTACCAAGGGTTAAGAATCCGATTCCGATTCGAACTAGGACTCGACTTAGTTCTATAAATACGCGTTCTATGAACCCGATAGCACTGTCAGTAGCAATTCCTTGCATATGGCACAACCAGTCCTTGATCAGTGGTTGAATTCCTTTAATGGCCTTGACCGTTTACACTTTAAGTCCTTTGGCATGGACTTTCTCTTTTCCCTCTGTCAAATTCCTGTGAACTTTGCTTTCCTTAGGGCAGCCACTAACTTGTGGGATCCTATTTTTCTTGTCTTTCGATTTAGGAGAGAGGAATTGTGTCCTACTATCGAGGAGTTTGCGGCCATCATGGGTCAATCGAATAAAGAAGGCTTGTTGTCCCTAATCCTTTGTTCAACCGAGGTGATCTCTTGAAAGATTTGCTCCAAGTTCAGAAACATGAAGCTAGGTTCTTCATAGTGAAAGGAAGGCTTGAGATTCTACAGTTTATCCAGCGCTTCGGTACAGCTGAGACTCATCGTCAAGTTTCCCAACAGAAAGCATGCTTTCATGCATTGTGCATTTGTCTCCTTCATTATTTCTTGCTTGGTCCTTCCTCTGGCCATGCTGATCCCATACTGCTTAACCTTGCTCAACAAATTGGAAACCGTGTGAGTTTCGCTGGCTTAGTGTTGGCAGAGACCTTGATGGGTTTAGATGTGATGAAGGGTAATCCTACAGCTCAGTTCTCAGGCAGTCCTTTGCTATTGCAGGTTCGCTCTGTGTTTGTTTATTTTGTCAAGTTATTTTTTCACTCATCACTCTTTTGTTTTGACTCACGTGTTCTCTCAACTCACGATTTTCCCTTGTTTTCTAGGTATGGTTATTTGAGAAACTAAAGGTGTGGGATGTGCAAGAGCGACTTCTTTATAATCCAGACCAATGCATGGAGCGTTGCATGATTAAATAGTTCCCAACTGAGGCTGCTTGGGAAGCATGGATGAAAACTTGCAGAAGTGATTGGATTCAATGGGTTTGTCCCTGGTATGGTATTGAGAGCATGACTGTGAGTACCATGAACCACTTCGGCGTAGTAGTGATTGGTATCACTCAAGTCGTCTTTTACTTTCTTGCTCGCTTTCAAAGGCAGTTCGGGGCTGAACAAACCGCAATTCTGGGTGACCCTGAGTATGCTGTTTCCAAGGTCCATGACGCCAACTTTTGTCGCAATATGCTGCGTCTTTGGCCGAATAGAGTGATGCAGGAGGTTCCTGAGAACCTTGCTGACAAGCTATCAGGTTCTTACAAACGCTGGTTGAAGAAAAACCTTTTGGAAGACAGTAGTGCAAAGAGAAGGAAGACCTAGAGATTGACGCTTTGCTTATGTTTTTTTTCAAAAGATGTTGTTTGATTCTAGCTTTCATGGATTGAGAAGTGTTTAGGTTTGCTTTGTCCTTTTCCTTTGGAAATAATAAAACATTTGGTCGTTTTATTTGAAGATGTTATTGCCATGGTTTGATAGTGAACATGCTTTAGGATAGACCTAGAAATTTTGGAAGTGGTGATGATAGCAGTGGCCGGATCTCAAACTTAGAGATTGCCTACGTATCCCATGGAGGGAATCAGGCCATAAACGTAGTTCCTAAAAACGGGATTTGTTTTGTTTTTAGTTAGGGTCCACTCGGGTATTTTCCTCTCCTTTTGTGCTCTTAATTTTGCCTAAAACCGCCCTTGCCGGTTTTCGGTCTAGCGAGCGTTTTATTTATGCCTTAGTTTTTGCCTAAGCCGCCCTTGTGGGTTTTCGACCTAGCAGGCTGCTCTAATTTTTGCTTGGGTCCGCCCACCCTTGTGGTTTTCGGCCCAACGAGCATCTCTCATGGGTAGTACTTTCTTAGCTTGTCAATGTTGACTGGCGTCGCGAATTCCATTCCATCCAAATCTGCAATGTATGCTGCTCCTCCAGAAAGTATGCGTTTGATAAGGTAGGGGCCTCCCCAGTTTGGTCTAAACTTGCCCCTTGGGTCTGAAACGTGGCGGCGGATTGCTTTGAGCACCATGTCTCCTACTTTGATGTCTCTCGGTTTTACTCTTTTGTTGAATGCTCGTGCAATGCGGTGTTGATATCCTTGTACATGGTATAACGCTCTCAGCCTCCTTTCGTCTAGTAGTGCCAACTCGTCGTAGCGATTTTGAACCCAGTCTTCTTCGATCATTCCAGTTTCAGCCAGAACCCTTAACGAAGGCAACTCTAGCTCGATAGGCAAGACAGCCTCCATTCCATAAACCAGAGAGTAGGGAGTAGCCCCAGTCAAAGTTCTTTCAGTTGTTCGATAACCCCATAGTGCCAAAGGTAGCATTTCTGGCCAGTCTGTGTAGGTGTTGGTAGTCTTTCGCAGAATCCTCTTGATATTCTTGTTTGCAGCCTCAACTGCTCCATTAGTTTGAGGTCGATAAGTAGATGACCGATGATTCTGTATCCCAAATTTGGCAAAAAGCTTATTTGTCGCTCCCTTGAAGTGCGATCCATTGCCACAGACGAACTCGTGAGGTACACCATATCGGTAGATGATATTAGTGCGAATAAATTTGGCCACATGAGTGGCTTTGAGGGTAGCATAAGAAGCTGCTTCTACCCACTTGGTAAGTAGTCGATGGCCACTAGAATGAACTGATGCTTGTATTTTCCCTTTGGATTTATACTTCCAATGACGTCTATATCCCCTAGGTGGAGAATGGCCAAGGGGATGTCATGCTATATAATTCCGTAGGGGGAATATGCATACGATCAGCGTGAGTTTGGCATTTGTAACATCGGCGGACATAGTCAGCGCAGTCGGCCTCCATTGTGGTCCAGTAATATCCCTGACGCAATATCTTCTTTGCCATTGTTGCCCCGTTCATATGTGGCCCATAAATTCCTTCGTGTACTTCCTCCATTACCTTGCGGCTGTCCTCCGTTGTGACGCAAAGTTGACTTGGACCCAGGTGTGCCCTTCGATATAATGCTCCTCCACATATTACAAATCGGGCAGCAAACTTCCGCAGAGCCGTTCTGTCCTTTGAGGTGGCCTCGGATGGGTATTCTCTTTTTTCTAGGAATTTCTTCACGTCTTCGTATCATGGCTTGCCATCGTCCTCACCTTCCTCGGTGAAGGTGCATTCACATGCTGGTTTGACTTTTCGTTCGATCATGAGAGGCCGCATTGTGAATCCCAGGGGTATTTCGACCATAGATGCCAATGTTGCCAGTGCATCTGCAAATCTATTGCTCACTCGGAGAGTGTGCGTGAAGATAACGGAATCGAATTGTGGAATTAGATCTTCCAGCACAGAGTGTCTTCCTTGACCTTCCAGTCTCCTCTTGCTTGAGATACCACCAGGTTTGAATCCCCAATGACTTCTACCCTTTTTGCCCCTAGTTCCAGGGCTGCCTCCATTCCAGCAATACAGGCCTTGTACTCAGCTTGGTTGTTGGTGACTTCAAACCTCAGTTTATATGACAAAGGGATATAAGAGTCGTTTGGGGAAACTAGCAATACCCCTATGCCATATCCACATTGGTTTGATGCTCCATCAAAGTAAAGCTCCCAGGTGTCGTCTAAGAGACATAAGATGTCCTCGTCGGGGAACATGAAGTCTTCTGCCTCGGCTTCTGTCACAGGATGATCTGCCAAGAATTCTGCCACAGCTCTTCCCTTTACTGATTTCCTTGTCATGTATTTAAGGTCGAATTCTGCTAGCAGCAACAACCACCTAGCTAGCTTTCCGATAAGTGCTGGCTTTTCAAAAAGATATTTGATTGGGTCTAAACGAGAAACCAACACCACCGGATGTGCTAACAGGTAGTGCCTTAGTTTCTTTGTGGCCCATACTAGCCCCCAACAGGTTTTCTCGAGGGGAGTGTACCTTGTTTCATAGTCCATCATTTTTTTGCTGAGGTAGTATATGGCGCACTTTACTTTGGCGTCGTTCTCCTGCGCTAGCATGCATCCCCTGGATGTGTCTGTTACTGAGAGATACAGAATCAATGGCTTCCCAGGGATGGGTGGTGACAGCATAGGTGGATTCTGAAGATATTCTTTGATTGCCTCAAACGCCTGCTAACAGTCTTGGCTCCATTCAAAATCAGTCCCTTTCTTCAGTAGCTTGAAAAGGGGTTCGCAAGTAGTTGTGAGCTTGGAAATGAACCTGCTGATGAACTATACCTTCCCCAAGAAACTCCTTACCTCCTTTTCTGTCCTAGGCGGCGATATTTCCATGATAGCCTGTATCTTGGAAGGGTTTATCTCGATTCCTCTTTGAGTGATGAGAAATCCCAACATTTTTCCAATCGTTACCCCAAAAGTGCATTTTTTAGGGTTAAGACGTAGTTTGTATTGCCTAATCCTCTCAAAGAACTTTTGAAGCGCTTCATGGTGTCCCTCCCTTTTCTTTGATTTGACTATCATATCGCCGACATATACCTCGACCTCTTTGTGCATCATGTCGTGCAGTAGTGTTGTTGCCATCCTCTAGTAAGTGGCTCCAGCATTCTTTAACCCAAATGGCATCACTCGGTAGCAGTAGGTTCCCCAAGGCGTAGTGAAAGTGGTTTTCTCTCTATCCTCAGGAGACATAAAGATTTGATTATATCTAGAAAATCCATCCATGAAGGATAGCAATGCATGGCCTGCGGTGTTGTCTACTAGCTCGTCTATGTCGGGTAATGGGAAGTCATCCTTTGGACTAGCTTTGTTGAGATCTCGGAAATCTACACAAACCCTGATTCCTCCAGTTTTCTTTGGTATGGGAACGATGTTGGCTACCCATTGTGGATATTCGGTGACTATGAGAAAACCGGCGTTGATTTGTTTAGTGACTTCTTCTTTTATCTTTAAGACCCAATCAGGGCGCATACGTCTCAGTTTTTGTTTAACTGGTTTTGCATCGGGATGAAGGGGAATTTTATGCTGAACAATTTCAGGGTCTATTCCAGGCATGTCCTCGTAAGACCAAGCAAAAACATCTTTGTATTCTTTTAGCAAAAGGATTAGTTTTTCACTTTCCTGAGGGGATAGTGTTGCACCAATTTTAACCATTTTGGGCTTGTTTTCAGAGCCTATGTTTGCTGTGATTATTTCCTCAGAAAAAGGTTTAGCGTGCCTTTCTTCTTCTCTCTCGATGAATTCTAGAATTTCTTTTGGAATTTCTTCTTCAAAATTTGGTGTGTCGGAATCCATACAATTGATTATAGGCAAAGTGAAATACTCCAAATCTTCCTTCTCATTGCTAAGATTGTCAAAAGACATTTCAGAATCAAACTTAAAGTAGATGTTGTGCTTTGGTGCTTTGACCAGGTTTTCCTCACTAGACTTAGTAGTTTCAAAAGATGAAAAGCTTGACTCGGACTGAGTCGACTCGGAGTCGGAATCGGAATTGGAACTAAGATCAGCGCTTTTCATTTTGTATTTTAGAATATGTTCCACGGTCCAGTTAGGGTAAGCCCCTTTTTCAGCATCCACAATCAGTTCAGAGCAGTCTTTTTCATCACCAAGGTTGATCATCAGCACTTCACTGTCACATTGATTCGCACTTTCATCATTGTCACCCTGCAAGTCTTGGAGGGCCATTTGATTTGCTATCGTTGTTATCTCCTCCAATTGAGCTTCAATCTCTGCTTTGTCGCTGTTGTCGATTCTTCGTGTGCCCACAAAGCCCCACCAATTACCAAAGCTATCCGTGATGGGATGGGTCACCCTTATTTCATCGTCGGTGACCCCCTCATCAAAGAGTAGGTTTAGTGATATTTCGTCTAGTGGGTCGTTGTCAACAGACTCTTCTTCCTTTGCCTCTTCAGTTTTGAGGTTATTGACCTCGTCTATCGGCCAATAGTCGTCGGTAGGTGCATAGGGGTCATAAAAATAGATTGGGACCCTACGAAGCCCTTCTTCTTCAATCATGTCTTCTACTTCTTCTTCATAGACTGTTCTAGCGAACATGACATGGTTGTCTTCAATGATAGTTACCATAGGCTTGGGTTGACTTGCCGGAGTGATGTACTTGGAGGGGTTGAAATTCTCAACAGCGGAGTGGAGTGGGCCAGACAGCTTGGTGACAACTTGAGAGTGCGAATCAGACGTGAACTGTGATGCAGTCATTTTTCCTTAAAAGGTTTTTGTTTTAGTAAGATTGATTGATCTTACCTACTGTTCATTTGACTTAGAGAGATTCCTAAGGTTTAACTTGCAAAAGAAAAACTTTACAACATACATATGTACAATGGGTGTGAGGAAGAACTTTTGCAAGCAAATGCAAATAGGTTCCTAGCCTGTAGGTTCCTGTCTTAGTTTTATAAGTTCTATGGCTTTCTAATACATGCAAGGTTTTGGTAGTCTCAGGGTGCTCCGTTGTCAAAGGGCACCAATCCTCTCATCAGCCCATCATAGGCGGTGATTGGGTGATTCCCTTTTTGATATACCATTAGGTACGAGTGACTGTGGAGTTTGCTGGAACCCTCAACATAGCCCGTGTCATGCCGGGATATCAGGCGAACTCAACGGGTTGCCTGCTCGATGCATATGATAAACGAATTAAACAAGGCATGTATTAGTCTTATGTTGAACTTTCTGGTTATGGCTCTCATGTCCCCAGCAGAGTCACCAAAAACTGTAGACACCTCCCTGACGGGGCATCGCCATACAGATTGATCACGTTTGTTTGCTCGATTGGTTGCTTGCTTCATAAACCAAGATCGTGGACATTCCCATAGCTAGGAATATCGCCACACGATAGCGGTTATCATTAAAACAGAGTCGCCACCCAGTTTATTAAAACTAGGAAAATAGATAGAGATTCTGGGTACGGGAGCAAAAAGTACAGTAAGGGGAAGGTATTAGGCACCCCTCTCTGCCCAGCCATGAGACTGGCCCATAGTTATTCAACATAAGACGTGTAGATGCTTTATTTAATTCTAACACATAGTCTGTTTAATTAAGCCTTTAAACAGTAAATAAGGTGAGCCAATGCGATAAGTAGAGCATGCATCAGAAAGAAGAACAAAGCAAAGCTGTCCCAGGGGAATGGATCCCGCGGCCGGTGAATGGATGTCACGGCCGATGGATCCTCCTGGTTTTTTGTACCGGCCGAGGGATCGAAGCCCCGGTCAGTGTTCTTCCTCACACCAGACAGAAACGTTAGTAGATGATTAAAATGCTACGGTTAGTCATAAATACAGTAAGTAAAACAAACCAGAGGCCGTTGAGCCTCACCACCTTGATCCCTCAGTTGCTTGATTGCTTCGGATTTGATTGTGATTGATTGATTGCTTGATTGAAAACCCTAGGGTTAGGGTTTGAACTTCGGATTGATGGCGGCCTTCGGGAGGTTAGGGCTTTTACAGAGTGGGTTTGAGAGAGTATTTTGACAGAGTATTGGAGCTCGGGTGAATGATTTCACTTATGAATTTCGTGGTCTAAGGGCCTCTTTATATAGGCAATTGATGACTCAATCCGGCCAATCAAATGGCACGATTGCAATTGCAATGCAATTCGAACTCTTCATTGCAATCTCTGAACGTGGCCCGAACGCATCGAGAAGGTAGTGTAGTTGGATCAAACAATAGACAGAACGTTCCAGAGTCTGGGAAAAGGACGATCTGGCGGTCGAGCAATGGATATCACAGCCGAGGAATGGATGTCACGGCCGAAGGATAGATCTTGCGGCCGAGGGATTGTTCTCTCAGGGAGATTTTCTGAGCAACAGGTTGCTCGGGTGAGGAAATGATGTTAAGGCCGTGAGATCGATGTTACGGCCGACAGATGGATTCTCCTAGGCTTCTGTATTTCTGTCTGAAAGGCTGTATGGCTCTGGGTTGGGTCCTCTAAGTGGCTCAAAGTTCTTGCCGAAAGTCCTAAGGTTCTCAAGAAGGCAATCAGCAATCATTGTATCCATTTCATCATCAGGATGGTCCCAAGGTGGGACTTGAAATAATCGTTAGGCCAAATTGGGGTGTCTACAAAAGGGTTGTGGGCATCATTCGTCTGGACCTACTCATCGATGATATGACTTCAAGCGCACTGCTCCATGTCATTGATGCCAAAACCTCTTACAATGTATTGTTAGGATGGCCGTGGCTCCATGAGAATGGCATTGTCCCATCAATCTCCATCAATGCTTCAAGTACTGCAAAGATGGTGTAACAAAGAAGGTGGTAGCCGATGACAAACCCTTTAGCGAAGCTGAATCCCATTTTGCCGATGCTAAATTCTACTTGGCAAACATGGTGTTGACAGAATTAGTACCAACTGCCTCTTCATCAAGTTATAAACCCACTGAGGCCAACAACCTTCAAATTGGTAAAACCAACATCCTTACAAAGGCGAAGGAGGAAAATAGTCAAGGTGGCAAGCGTCATGTAGAAGATCCATTAAAGAAGAAAGGCACGCCAATACTTCGTTATGTACCAAAGTTTCAAAAGACCGAAGAGTCGGCCTTGAAAGGATTAACACTCCCAGTCACCGACCTTAACGAAGTAAAGGTTGCTCCACCCCTGAAAGGATTCATTCGAGCTGCACATGCCCCTTAAGAGGAGCACGATTACTTGCCTTCACAGAAGACAAATGGCTTCGATCCCAATGCCTACAAGCTATTTGCAAAGGCTAGACATAATCCAAAAGGTTCAATCACTCTAGGGAGACTCTTGCTTAAAGTGATTGGCAAAAAGATACACGGCTTGAATCCGACTCAGAAAATGCTCAAGCAGAAGGGATATGCTATTAAGGAGTCCCAAGCAGGCCTTGGATACACCGCACCTGCTCCTGCTCGCATCTTCATAAAGAAGTCAAGCAACAACCACATTACGGCGGAAGATTGTACTTCATCACCAAAGGCATTAGTCTTCAATCGCTTGAGTGCTCCGAAATCACAAAGGTCAGTCTTTAATGGATTGACTCCTCAAGAAGAAGTTGTCTCACCAACCCCCACGAAAGAACCCATTCAAGATAGATTAGGGCCACAAAACAAGAGCACCATACCTTCTGTCTCGTGCAAGTCTATCCAAAGTAGATTGGGTTTACGAACTGAGATGTCATCAAGAAATGCTCCACGAAAGTCTGTCCAAAGCCGATTAGGTGTTTCAAGCAGTGCCATCGAGAAAGCTTCAAAATGGAGGATTGCTCTTTTGTCAGAAGATGACAAGAAATTGAAGAGTAGAATACCCTCTCACATGAAGCGCCAAACTACTCTCGTTGTGGCAACTGATGATGCGTTGCTAAGAGTCAAGCGACAAACTGTGGTGTTGACCAAAGTGCCTTCTAAGGAACTGGATCATTGTCTCGATGAAGAGTCTGCCACTTCGCCCTTCCACATCATGGCAACTTGTAATGAAATTCAAGTCGAAGAAGATGCTCCACCAGAGTTAGAAGAAGGAGTGAGGTCCACTATCGACGATTTAAAGGAGATCAATTTAGGGACTGAAGATGACCCGCGACCAACTTATATCAGCGCTTTGCTCACCCCTGAAGAAGAAATTGCCTACACTGAGCTTCTACGCGAGTATAGAGACGTCTTCGCTTGGAGTTATAAGGAGATGCCTGGGTTAGACCCAAGAGTCGCAGTCCATCATCTAGCGGTAAAGCATGGCATCCGACCTATCAAGCAATCTCAAAGACGCTTCCGACCAGACTTGGTCCCTAAAATTGAAGCAGAGATCAATAAACTCATCAAAGTTAGTTTCATTCAAGAAGTCAAGTACCCTACTTGGATTTCAAGCATCGTCCCAGTGAAGAAGAAAAATGGGCAAATCCGAGTATGTGTTGACTTTTGCGATTTGAACAATGCTTGTCTGAAAGATGACTTTCCACTCCCTGTTGTAGACACCTCCCAAACGGGGCATTGCCATACAAATTGATCACGTTTGTTTGCTCGATTGGTTGCTTGCTTCATAAACCAAGATCGTGGACATTCCCATGGCTAGGAACATCGCCACACGATAGCGGTTATCATCAAAACAGAGTCGCCACCCAATTTATTAAAACTGGGAAAATAGATAGAGATTCTGGACACGGGAGCCAAAAGTACAATAAGGGGAAGGTGTTAGGCACCCCTCTTTGCCCAGTCGTGAGACTGGCCCATCATCGTTCAACATAAGACATGTACATGCTTTGTTTAATTCTAAGATGTAGTTTGTTTTTAAGCTTTAAGCAGAAAAGGGTGAGCCAATGCGATAAATAAAGCATGCATCAGGAAAGCAGAACAAAACAAAGCTATCCCAGGGAAATGGATCCCGCGACCGGTGAATGGATGTCATGGTCGAGGGATCCTCCTGGTTTGATGTATCGGCCGAGGGATCGAAGCCTCGGTCGATGTTCTTCCTCACACCAGACAGAAAGATTAACAGATGATCAAAACGCTACGGTTAGTCATAAATACAGTAATTAAGACAAACCAGAGGCCGTTGGGCCTCACCACCTTGATCCCTCAGTTGCTTGATTGCTTCGGATTTGATTGTGATTGACTGATTGCTTCTTGGAAAACCCTAGGGTTAGGGTTTGGACTTCGGGGTTTGACGTCGGATTGATGGATACCTTCGGGAGGTTAAGGCTTTTGAAGAGTGGGTTTGAGAGAGAGTTTTGACAGAGTATCGGGGTTTGGGCGAGTGTATTCACTTACGAATTTCGTGTGTAAGGGCCTCTTTATATAGGCATATGGATGACTCCCTCTGGCCAATCAAATGGCACGATTGCAATTGCAATTGCAATGCAATTCAAACTCTACGTCGTAATCTCTGAACGTGGCCCAAACGCATCGGAGAGGTAGTGTAGTTGGATCAAACAATCGACAGAACGTTCCAGAGTCTGGAAAAAGGACGATTACACGACCGAGGAATGGATGTCTCGGCCGAAGGATTGATCTTGCGGCCGAGGGATTGATCTCTCAGGGAGATTTTGCTGGCAACAGGTTGCTCGGGTGAGGAAATGATGTTAAGGCCGTGAGATCGATGTTACGGCCGACAGATGGATTCTCCTAGGCTTCTGTATTTTCTGTCTGAAAGGCTGTATGGCTCTGATTGGGTCCTCTAAGTGGCTCAAAGTTCTTACCAAAAGTCCTAAGGTTCTCAAGGAGGCAATCAGCAATCACTGTATCTATTTCATCATCGGGATGGTCCCAAGGTGGGACTTGAAATAATCATTAGGCCAAATTGGGGTGTTTACAGATGCCCCTCTTTGACTGAACTCAGACGGATCGCGAGACATGTTTGAGTAAGAGTCAAAGCTGTAAAAAGCAACTCAATTTGGTCCAACCACTATTCCAAGGGGTTTTCGAAAAAGGTTTTTGTTATGGTCGGGCCGGGAGGCTGCCTACGTATTCTGTAAGGGAAATTCAGACCAACCGTAGTTCGGGCAATAAAGAAAAAGTTTGGAGGGTTAGAGATAGAAGACGTACCTTGGGGCTTGAAAAGCCATAGTGTGACGTACCTAGACTGAGCCAAGATTTTTGGCGGAAGATAGTTGAAGGAGCGCGGAGCTGCCGGGGCAATTTTTGCGGAGAGCTTCCTTAGTATTTTGGGGTAGATCAGTACACGGCAGGTGCGTTTGCTTTTCTTGATCATCCTTACTTTGACTGAAAGGAGCTTGGTAGAGCAGCCTATCCTTGCGAATGAGCTGGAAGGAATTGATGTAATGGGGTGGAATCCAAACCATCTGCTGGGGATGAATCGGACACCGTTTGTTTTTGAGATATGAGGGGCGCAGGGCCAGTAACTAGAGCACGGAGCTTTTGGGGATGAGGGAACTGAGGCGCGGAGCCGGTTGTAGTCATGAGGCGAGAGCCTGAAGAGTGATCGTTTCTGACGTGATGGAACCGAAGCGCGGAGCCGGCTGTAGTCACAAGGCAAGGGCCTAAGGTGATAGAATTGCGGCGTGGAGCCTGCTGTGGTTTATGAGGTCTGAGGAGATTGGATCGAGGCGTGGAGCCTATTGAAATCTTGAGGCGAGGGCCTGAGGTGAGCTTAGAGCAGGATGGAACCGAAGCGCGGAGCTGGTATTGAACACAAGGCGAGAGCCTGAGGTGTCGGAGCTTTGAGCAAGACCGAAGCGCGGAGCTGGTATTTGAACATAAGGCGAGAGCCTGAGGTGTCAGAGCTTAGAGCTTGACATGATTTGAACCGAAGCGTAGAGCTGGTTGCATTCTGATGGTTTGTGCACAGAGCTTTCCCATCATAAGTGTTGGCGTAGAGCTAAAGGATCGAGGCGCTGGACCGATCAGATAAAACCGAGGCATAGAGCCGGTTGATTGCATAGTTGACCTGTTTCATGAGAGATATGCAGAGTGTATATGTATGATGATGGTGGTTAGATATGAACAGATATGATGATGTAGACTCGATGTGAAAATGTCGATGCAATTGATGCAATATGTGCACGGGCCCGTGCGTGTGGGTTTGTTTTAAGCTTAGAGCTTCTTTCAAGTTCCGGACTTGAGCATTCAGAGCGTAGAGCTCGAGCATTCGGACGGCAAAATCCGAGCATTCAAAGTACAGGCTTTGAGCGTCCAGTACGCAGTGGTTGGGCATCCAAGCGTAGAGCTTGAGCATTCAAGTGTAGAACTTGAGCATCCAGTACACAGTGGTTGGGCATTCGAAGAGCTTCGCGCATTCAAAATGTTGGATTTTGAGCATTCAGGCGTAGAGCCTGAGAATGATGATGTCTTGTTGATTGGGGTGGTTTAGAGCCTGTTGAGATTTGCTTGTTTACGGCTTCGAGCCAGTTGAGACGGTGGGCTTTGAGCCGCTGAGTTGATGAGATGATAAATACGAGCGTAAAGCCTGTTGATAATGGGCTTAGAGGCATAGAACCGCTGAGATGGTGAATGTGGGTGTAGAGCCGCTATGATAATTGGCTTGGGGCCGCTGGGATGGTGGGCTTGGAGCCACTATGATAATGGGCTTCGAGCTGCTGAGTGGCGAGCGTAGAGCTGCTGAATGCTTTGAGATGGGCTTTGAGCCGCTGAGATGGTGGGTTTGGGAGCCACTGAGTGAGCTGATGTGGGTGAACATGGGCACGGAGCTGCTGAGTATGAATATAGAGCTACTTGTAGTGATAGTGAACTTAGAGCTATTGAGTATTCCATCTTCCATCTTCCACGGGGTTTGATTTGTTCCTCATGCTTGGGATTCTTCCAAGGCTAGTTTCCACATGCTCGGGATGTTTCCAAGGCTAGTTCTGAGTATGCTCGGGATTGTCCCCAAGGCTAGTTCTGAGTATGCTCGGGATTGCCCCCAAGGCTATTTTTTTTTTTTTTAGTATGCTCAGGATCGTCCCTAAGGCTAGTTTTTTGAGTATGCTCGGGATTGCCCCCAAGGCTAGTTTTTTTTTTTTTTTGAGTATGCTCAGGATCGTCCCCAAGGCTAGTTTTTTGAGTATGCTCGGGATCATCCCCAAGGCTAGATTCCACATGCTCGGGGTTGTCCCCAAAGCTAGATTTCCATTACCTCCACTGTTGGGAGTGCCTTCCGGAGGCCAAACGCCTCTTAGCGACTCAAGTGTCTTCTGGTGGCTAAATGCTTTCTGCAAGCTGGCAACATAAACGTTTTCTGGAAGCTAGCGACATAAACGCCTTCTGGAGGGTGTATTGAGTGGAAGCCGCAGGATTGTTTTGCTGGCCTGCTGAGCGCGAGGTTGTGCACATGGCGTGGCATAGAGCTATTGAGGTGTGGGTGTAGAGCCGTTGAGCAACACTTGAGCGTCCTCAATGTTTTAGTAAGCTTCCTGAAAAGTAAAAGGTTTACTTTAGTTCGGAGTTTTAATTTGCATGATCAAAAGTGAGTTTTTTTGTTTTGATTTGCGGGATGAGATCCCTCTTTGCCAGGGGCGTGAATGAGAAGGACCCATGGTTGGGTTGAAGTTGTTCTGTTTAAAGAAGTTAAGATAACTGTGCCCCCTATTTAGGCAATGCATGCTTTTTAAACGTCGATTTGATGCCCCTAGCTTTTTATTTGTTTATGCAATCGTGAGATTAACTCCCATTTTGTCCTTGGCAGAGAAATAGGAGACTGGAGGCTCGCGGTGGAGGCAAAGAGGTGCACAAGTGGTTTGTGACGTTGCCGGAGCAGACTCGGGAGTTAGTACGCGCTGCTGGTCTTGAGCCGTTTGTTTTGGGCCTCAATCTTCCGAAGATGGATTGGTCGTTGATGACCTCGCTGGTTGAAAGGTGGTGGGATACTCCTAACACGTTCCACTTTCCTTCTGTTGGCGGGATGACGATCACGCCAGGTGATTTTTCTTTGCTTACTGGCCTATGAGTAGGTGGAGCTCATCTTTGGGTTAACCCTAGGCTTTGGGAGCGAGTAGGGGATTTGGAGTGGTTCTTGGGCAAGGTGCCCCCTCTTCATTCGCGTGGTCATGTTGATGTCTCTTGGCTGATCAAGACTTTTACGAAGGTTGATATCTTGACTCAGGTGAGTGTTGAGTAGTTGACACGGGCCTTTCTTCTCTACCTCGTTATTTGACAACAAGGATAGTTTAGTGCATAGGCAGTCTCTAGCCCCTTTGCAGTATTTGGAGGCTGTTTGGGAGCTTGATTGGGGAGCATCTGCCTTGGCCACCTTGTATGGCCTCCTTAGGGCTTGTTCACGGGACAGGACTCTTGGCGGTCACTACCAGGTACTTGAGGTTGTAGACACCCCAATCTGGGCTTCCAGATTAGTTTACTTACGGTTTTTGATTCCCCAATGATGAAACGGATCAAGAACACCCCGGGAATGTCGAGTGTTTGAAAAACCTTTGAGCCTAACCTAACCCTAAGCCACTTTCAAAAGCCGAAAACCCTACTGACGCGCGCCAGGGCGCAATCATCGCGCGCCAGGGCGCAACCATCGCGCGCCCGGGCGCACTGTCGCGCGACAGACTAGAACCCTCGCGCGATGGTCAAACTGCCAGGTGGACAAAGTTTAACCGTTGACCCTCGCGCGACAGTTTGGAACCCTCGCGCGACGGTTCCAACCTGTCCCCATCACCTTTATTCAGCTGGGCAGCTTAATTACCAAGTAACCCCCAGCCAGCCTCGTGGCTGGCTGGCCTCCATTCTTTGGACCAGAACTACTTTTCTATTAATGGAAGGTGCTACTTCTATAAATAGCCCATTTGTTCATCTTTCAAAGGGTTCAAGATTTTTGGTAAAAAGACAAGAACATAGCTTGTTCTTCCCCCTCCCCCCCTTTGTTCATCTTTTAAAAGGGTTAACAAAAAATGGTTTTCAAAAGGCTTACACCCTAAGCACCACCAAGAACAAAGCTTGTTCTTCCTCCCCATTTTCTCACTTCAATCAAACCTCAAACTCAACCTCAAACTCAAAGTTCAAGCACTCATTCAAACTCGAAAAGCCAAAGGTATAGCTTACCGTGGTTGCTCTCTGTTCTGATCCCTGAGGGGGGCTGGCAGGGTCAAGGCTGGTAATCAATACCAGTCCTGGCCCTAAAGCTAGCAAGGTTTCAAAAGCCGTGGCCAAGTAACCCTCGCGCGATGGTCCCACTCACTCGCGCGACAGTTCTGTTTGCACGAGATTGGACCACGTGGGGAAGGGATGCTGGTCATTTCTTATTTTTGGTTATTTCCATAGCTGTTGTGTAGTTTATTTTGGTATTAAGTCACTGTGGAGCATGCTAATAACCATTTTACAGCTTTCTTTAGCTTAAAATTGCTAGCTTTGCACTTCAATATTTAGTTCTGCTCTGTTGGAGTGCCCCTGGGATCATTTTGGACTTGTCTCAGAACCCAGGACGTGCAAAACCAGACACTGGAAGTTCGGCCCATACCCTCGCGCGCTGTTCCCAAACACTCGCGCGATGGTCAAAAGGAGAGTTGACCAGTGCGCCCAGGCGCAGCTATCGCGCGCCAGGGCGTAACCATCGCGCGCCAGGGCGCACCCTCGCGCGACTGTTTGGAACCCTCGCGCGACGGTTCCATTCTGTTCCCGATCAGTGGCTGGCCTTGCATGTTTTTCTTGGTTTTAGGCTGTTATTTTGTCCCCACACTGTTTATGGGGTGTTTTTGTTTATTTATTAGGCTTTTCAGCCTTTAAACTGTATATTATGACTGCATAAACTGCTTGGTTTGTCCTGGGTGTGCACTGGTCCTTCCAGAGCCCAGAGAGTTTAAACTGCTTGGTTTGTCCTGGGTGTGCACTGGTCCTTCCAGAGCCCAGAAGGTTTGAGAATAAGAGCTGTGGGCTTAGGCTTACTGGTGCGCGCAGGTCTTGTAGTGGCGTGTGCAGGTTTGGTCAGCATGCATTGACTTGATCAGTGCATACTGGTTTCTTCCTGTGCACGACACTCCAAGACAGGAGCTTTCCAGTCTGTTTAAACTCCCACAGGAGTCTGTTCTCATCCTATACTAACTGCTCATCCATGCCATCTATCACATCCTGCAAACATGTTACAGTTTTAATCCCCGATTAACTGTTCCCCCGCCCTAACTGGCTAAAATTGATTAATAAAAGAAGAATCGCAACGTTTTCAAAATGCTCAAGTAGAGACCGATCTCCGGATTGGGCGAGAGGGGTGCCATAAAACCCTTCCCCTCTCGTAACCTGGCTCCCGAACCCAGATATGGTTATGACGGACTGGTTCCTTAACTTTTTCAAATCAAACAGCGCGGCAGGTGCTTCGAAATACGGTTCCTTGAGTGTCGGACCTTCAAAACCCGAGTGGCGACTCTGTATTTTTGAGCGCTTGCCACCTGCGCTCGTGCTCCCTCGATCCGGGCCCTTGCATTTTTGGAAACCGGAATTTCCAGGGCATGCTGCCCACAGTGGCGACTCTGCTGGGGATGATCGAACTAATGTTGATCTGTACTTAGAGTTTAATACACTCGTGAACAATCCCTTAAAAGTCTGTCAAAACGGTTAGCTTCGCGCTGCCGAAGGTTGGAATGGTGATTTAACAGGACCTCGTGTCCGGCCATTCTAATCTGGGGCTTTTTCGATTGTTCGCTTGCGTAGTTTCCTCTAAAGATGGACTAAATAAAGTGAGCCAAATTTGAAAAGGCATTTTGCGATTTTGTGATTCTTCTTCTCTTAATCAATTTCTAGCATTCTCATTTGCATCGATGTGGGATAAGCCTCGTTGGATCGTTTTGGCAATCCGGCACGGTTTACCGGAGCCCGGGGACCCCGAATGACCGACAACCTTCGACGATGATGGGTCATGCTACCGTTCGACTGTTACTCTGCGAAAAACGCGGGTAACGGGAGGTATATCTGTGGCCCTAGTCCGAGGAACCCGTTACGAACCAAAACCGGCCTATTGCATATACAGAGCACTAGAACTCTCCAAACTAGGACAGGTACCCACAGGGTAAGATCTATTTGCATCTAACCCCGTAAATGCCTATGTGTTACTGCTTTTCCTATCGCATGAACTGTACATACTCTGTTTTGCATAGGAGCATGCTTAAGACTGTTTTGTCTTTCGAGTTTGTCTTACGTTGTCTAAGACGTTGTTGGGCCCGATGAGGAGTCGTTCATTCTGTTGAATGTTCGTTATCAATCGCAAAGTCCTTAGTTCAATGAGACTTTGAGAAATCAAAATTTACTACATCCTTGGCTCCTGCCCGTTTAAGGATTCAACCGACAATGTGGAACAACAAAGTGGTGATGTCGTGTCGCTGGCGCCACCCAGGTTGAAGTGCGTTGTCACTATACACCGCCGTGTTCAAGGTTAAGGTGCCATATCATCAACACCAAGTTGTTCCAAATTCAAAGTTGAATCTTCAAAAGGGACTAGCCAAAGATTTAGTCTATTTTGACATCTTTTAGGATCTGTCGATCTACTCAGGGACACATCGCCGAAAAGAATTCTGAGGATTCCGGCAACGTCTGAAACTTGTGAGGCAAACTCGTCTCTGGTTCTGTACATGCATACATTCTGTTCTGCGTAGGAGCATGTTTAGGGCGGCTTCTAGGTTGTCTCGCTTTCGAGTCTGTCTTATGCTTATTAGGACGCTGCTATAGCCCGATGAAGAGTCGTGCATCTCGATGGTGCACGTTGTTAATTTTTCAAAGTCCTTAGATCAGCGAGACTTTGAGAAATCAAACCTTACTAAATCCTTGGCTCATGCCCGGTTGAGGATTCAACCGAACATAAGGAACCACAAAGTGTTGATGTCGTGATATTGATGTCATTTTGGTTATCGTGCTTCGCACGTACACCGCCCCGGCTAAAGCACTAAGTTGCCCACGCCACCCCGGTAAAGGTGTCACGCCATCAATACCTAGTTGTTTCTAATTCAAAGTCGAATCTTCAAAAGGGACTAGCCAAAGTTTTAGTCTGTTTTGACATCTCTTAGGATCAGTTTGATCCATTCAAAGGATACACCCTCGAAAAGAAATCCGAGGATTCTGGCAGCGTCCGAACATCATGAGACAGACTTGTCTCTAGTTCTAGAGTCTAGGGTGGACACCGACAACGATGTATGCATTGCATTTTGCTGCAGGAACGCCACTGAGCTTTCTCTTACTTTACTGTCTAGTTTGAAGCCATTGCAACAAGCAAAAGAGTACCGAAAGGAAGAGCCAAACCTACTTGGGAACGTCTTCGGAATCCAATTCAAAGACTTGTCAGGCTCGAAACTCAGTCAGTTGCAACGAAGGCTTCTCCGGGTTCATTATTGGCCGCCCTACCGTCGGGTTCGCCATCTATTTTACAAAGAGCCACGCCGTCGGCTTCCCCTTCTTCAACACCTTCAAGGCCAGCTATGGCAGATCAACCGCTCACTCTGGAAACCATGCTCATGAACCTCCAGAACAGTATCACTGCGATGCAACAGAGGGCTACTCAGACCGATGCTAACATTGCCCGTCTGAATGACCTTATCAACACTCGTCTTCCACCTCCTCTCGAAGAGGAAGGCGAGGACGATGAGTCCGACCAGGAACAGCCTGTCTTGGTCCCAGATCCAAATCATGAGGGGCGTCTCATTGTTCAGCTCAACCCTAGGGAGGCTCGTGTGCCTGCTGCAAACCCAAATCCAGCAGGTGGCAAGCCTGTTTTGAACCCTGATATGGCAGCTCTTATGGCCAAGATGGCGAAGCTGGAGGAATCCGTTTCCAAGACTGAAAAGATCAACGCTGGGGGGATTGATCTGGACCGTCTTTGCCTGTATCCTAATGCCAAGCTCCCTGACAAGTTCAAGATGCCTGACTTGGTTAAGTTTGACGGGAGCGGTGACCCCAAAACTCATCTCTATGGCTACCATGCCGCAATGAAGCTGCTGGGTGTGGAAAGTGAGGCCATGTCTCAAATCTTCCCTCAAACTCTCTCTGGGCCTGCCTTCCATTGGTTTCTGTCGCTCGACATCGCCAAACGAAGTACTTGGGAAGACATAGGGGCTGCTTTTGTCTCACAGTATAGCTACAACTCTCAACTCAAGATGACTATTCGAGAGTTAGAATCCACAAAGATGGAGGCAAAGGAGTCCTTTGCAGACTTTGTTAAAAGGTGGAGAGCCAAAGCCGCTCTAATGACTGAGCGCCCCAGCGAAAGAGACCAACTCCGCATCATCTCCCGCAATCTTCAACCAGACTATGCCAGGCACTTGGTACTCGCTCAAGCGACCGCCAACTTTGAGATATTCTTCGATTCTGGCCTAGCCATCGAGGATGCGCTGCAAGCTGGCATTCTGCCAAGGGGTGAATCCTCTTCCTCCACTCAAAAGGTTACGCCAAGGGCTATAAGTGGGAGCGATGCTCCAGCTTCCAACTCCAGTCGTGCCGCCGATATCAACCAAATACGAAGTGCTCAAAGCCTCCGATCTCGAACACAACCCCGAAGCTTCTCTGCCTTCGAGGCATCTCTGTCAGCAGTGATGGAGAAACTCGTCAAGTCTGGGCACCTCAAACCTTTGACCCCAACTTTTCCACCTAAAGTCCTTCCGGCCAACTACAATGCCAACCTTTTCTGTGCCTTCCACCAAGTGCCTGGCCATCTCACTGATAACTGCTTGCGTCTCCGACACGAGATTCAAGATCTAATTGATGATGGCACAGTGCAGGTTCCACCAAAGCCCAACGTCATTTCCAACTCCTTGCCTCAACACGGGCCTGACCCTCTGGTTGGTCAGGTATCTATCACCTCCACTCAAATCAACCCGAGCTCCACCATATTCAACCCTAGCCACTATATCATCCCAGCAAACCAACCCAAACCCATCGTATCCATCCCGTCTGAACTGGAGGTTAACATGATGGCTGTAGGTTGGGCAACCGAGGTTTTCTCTGCCAACAACTGGATTGACAGTGATGAGGGGCTTACAAAGGAGAGGACCGTTTGGCTGAGGTCCATTGTTCAAAGGAGCATCGAGTAGGTTTGGTCGGAGAAGCTGAGGAAGCCGAGGTGCTGTTGCTGGGGCCTAACACCTGCTGAATCCTACCTCTTTTTGTGGAAGCTATGGGTAGCTTTTTAACAAATGCATTTTCAAAACCACGTCTAGTTTGCATTGGCGTCTTGTCTGAGTCTGACACAGAGTCTTTTGCGTTTGTCTAAGTCTAGCTCTGAGTCGGAGGTTGTGCCTCTTGGCCCTCCACGTCGTAGCTTTTGTTTCAAGTTTCGAGTCTGCTGTACTTGGCAAACCCCGAGGGTTTTTATGATATGCATTATCTGCTTCTAAGTACTTCGCTAGCTTTTATATAAACTGTGTCGACCCTGACGACGAAGGGATAGATTTCGATGGGATCATTCCCAAGGAAATGTGTTCCCTCGCCGAAAGGGAAGACGAAAGGCATGCTCAGCCTATTAAAAGAAGAAGTAATTTCAAATAAACTTGAAAGACAAGTATAACCTCCCGAAAGGTTCAATTGGTTCAAAGCCGCCCCCAGAGGAGCATTGTGCCCAGTCAGTCAGGCTCGAAAGGTTCATCGACGTCTTGGCATGGTCTTACCAAGTCACGCCTCGCATTGATCCTGAGATAAAGAAGCATTAAATCCCCTGCTACCAGGTGCCAATCTAGAAAGCAGAAGCATAGAAGGCTCCGGGCCTTGTACCATGTTCAAAGCAACAACAGTGGCGTTCCGCCAAGTACAAATGAGAAAATGCACAAAACGGCCCGGAGCAAGGCATGCCAACTGAAGCACTCTTGACCCTGCGTCATCAAAGCCATTTTATCTAGGGCTGCAGCCAAAGGTTTTCGACCTCGATGGCAACAAATTCAATACCTGGGTCAACCTGGATCAATTCAAATGTTGCTTTTCCCTGTGAGAAGCTCGTTGGGCTGAAAACCCTAAGGGTGGGCAGTTCCAAGCAAAAGTTAGAGCAGCCTGCTAGACCAAAACCTATGAAGGAGGTTTAGGCAAAAATGAATAGGCAATATTCTAAAGCTCGCTAGACCGAAGACCCGAATGGGCGGTACTAGGCAAAAGTTAGAGCGTAAAAGGAGAGGTAAATACTCGAGAGTTAACCCTTGGCCTGAACTACGTTTTGACCTGATTCCCCAGCTTGGGATACGTAGGCAGTCTTTCTTTGAGACTCGGTCACAATCTATCAATTGGATCCATGGTTGACATTTTGGTACACATCAAAGGTCGAAGAGGATCGAAGATCAAGACAAGCTTCATTGGAGGAACCAGAAGGGGGAAAACCTTCGTCTTTCAATTTTATTACCAAACTGCTTCTTCAATTTACAGGCTGAGCATAAGTCTTAAAAATAGTTGAAGCATCAAAAACAGAACGAAATGCTAGAGGCCTTAACAGGCTCACAGTTTATTCTAAGTTCAGCAAAGTCTGGTGTAAGCAACCGCAGCGCATTTGTTCAAAGCGATGCGCGTTGGCCTCAAACCTGCGCACTCTTCTTGCAGCAGACAGTAGCAGTTAGCTACTACCCTTGAATGTCGTTCCAGGGGCTTTTGCCAAGTCTTGTCATGCTGTGCAAGTCATATGGACTTAATGTGACTGCACGGGGGTGTCGGTTTCAGTCCGGGCTTATACGTGTCATAATCTGCGTCTTATGTCCATTTTTGTGACATTTTTCCAGTTTTTCAATCAATTGTCATTTCGAGGTGTTTTTCTCGATTTTGTTTGTACAGGTCTTTGTACCTTTTGCACCTTTCGTAAGTGTCCGTTCCACCTGTTCATGAATGTTGTGAGTTTTGGCACATTAATGCCCAAAGTTTCATTGTATTCCGTGTGTCTAAGGGTTCGCATTGTACCCTGGTTCTCTTTCTCCCTTTTCATTCAAGCTAGGCGAGTCTGTACATATGTGCGCATGTCTGTGTGTCGATTCAAAGCACTTGTCAATGCAAATTAGATATTAGTGGTTAGTTTTTTTTGCATTCTCTTCAACACTTGCAAAAGAGAGTCAATAAACTGGAAAACGCAATTGTTTCATTGCTACCCTAGTATCTGTAATCCGCAAGCAGTGGAATCTCGTAAAGCAGAAAGGGCACGTCAGCCCAAGGCCAAGCAGAGCATCTCTGGGGCTCACCTATGGGGCATATCTGCCCAAGCATCGAAAAAAAGGGGGGCACGCAGGTCTAATTCCAGTGCTCAAGCGTCAACTGGGGCGCGCCCGCCCGTTCAGCATCTTCCTATCTGGGTGCATATCTCAGAAGCACAGACAGTACAGTAATGAGGCTCAGTGGTAGTCCTTAGGTGTCGTTGTCCTTCTAGGAGCCGCCCTAAGCTTGCATCTGCATTTTCAATATTTTATACATGTCATTGTATATTGTGTGTATATCAAATGTTGAACACAGGAAAAATCCATCAAGCGACAAAGCAAGCCTGCTCGGTATCGAAGGCAGCAAGTAAACAGCTCAGCAGTTGTCACCAATTTCTCCCCAGCTGCAGTCCGCCTTGCTTCTATCCATGCTATCCACTGTTTATGCTACTTGGATCAACACAATGACGGCCGGTCCTGTCCGTTTCCAATGGCTCAATCACTTTTTATAGTGATTCGCCCTTTCAAATCAACGACGGCCGGTCCTGTCCGTTTCCAATGGCTCGATCACTTTTTATAGTGATTCGCCCTTTCAAATCAACGACAGCCGGTCCTGTCCAATCTTCAACGGCTCGATCACTTTTTATAGCGATCTGCCATTTCAAATCAACGACAGCCGGTCCTGTCCAACCCCAATGGCTCGATCACTTTTTATAGCGATCCGCCAGTTCAAATCAACGACAGCCGGTCCTGTCCAACCCCAATGGCTCGATCATTTATACTGATGATCCTCCCGTCCAATCCCCCAACGGCTTGATCACTCAGCACAATGATCTCCCCGTCCGCTTTCACCGACAGCTGATCCTGTCAATTCCCCCAACGGCTCGATCATTTATACTGATGATCTATCCGTTCAAAAATCAAATCAGCGTCGAGGCGTTCAAACCGTCAGTGTTGAGGCATTGGCAAATCAAATCAGCGTCGAGGCGTTCTTCAGTCAGTGTTGAGGCATTGGCAAATCGAAGCGCGTTGAGGCGTTCTTCAGTCAGTGTTGAGGCATTGGCAAATCGAAGCGCGTTGAGGCGTTCTTCGGTCAGTGTTGAGGCATTGGCAAATCGAAGCGCGTTGAGGCGTTCTTCAGTCAGTGTTGAGGCATTGGCAAATCGAAGCGCGTTGAGGCGTTCTTCAGTCAGTGTTGAGACATTGGCAAATCAAAGCGCGCTGAGGCGTTCTTCAGTCGGTGTTGTGGCATTGACAAACTAATCAACGACAGCTGGTCCTGTCCAATTCCCCCAACGGCTCGATCATTTATACTGATGATCCTCCCGTCCAAGTTCCCAACGGCTTGATCACTCGGCACAATGATCTCTCCGTCCGCCCTCACGACAGCCGGTCCTGTCAAATCCACAAACAACGACCAGAACATCGTTCGATGGTCCGTTCATCCGCAACTGATTGTTCCCCAGGAGAGTCCGCCTTGGCCTGTCCCGAACGACAATCACCCTCAATCTAGCCACAAGTGCATCTTCCAGCAGGCTTATTGCTCTGTCTCGAATGGTCTTTGATAAGGAGATTGGCTCTGATTCCCAACAGATGGAATTCAACCTGCCTGACACGACCTACCCGTGTTTGTTGGAATACTTTGTGCCGAGGATAGCTTGATCCCCAGCAACGACGGCCGGTCCCGTCAACATCTGCAGCGACAGCCTGTCCTGTCCAAATTCAATCAACAAGCGGCGATGCAATCGTCCACTTCTACTTCCATCTCCAGCGACGGTCCGTCCGTCTATTCAACCAATCAGGTTCTGTAAGTATGCTTGTCTACTTTGCTAGTATGTTCTGCTCTGGATTGCCTTGAGGGGTGTCTAGAAACCTTTGACGTTACTTGTACCAATTCAATGGTGCTCCAAGTGCCATCAAAGGGGGGCTACTGTAGACACCCCAATCTGGGCTTCCAGATTAGTTTACTTACGGTTTTTGATTCCCCAATGATGAAACGGATCAAGAACACCCCGGGAATGTCGAGTGTTTGAGCTTTGAGTGTTTGAAAAACCTTTGAGCCTAACCTAACCCTAAGCCACTTTCAAAAGCCGAAAACCCTACTGACGCGCGCCAGGGCGCAATCATCGCGCGCCAGGGCGCAACCATCGCGCGCCCGGGCGCACTGTCGCGCGACAGACTAGAACCCTCGCGCGATGGTCAAACTGCCAGGTGGACAAAGTTTAACCGTTGACCCTCGCGCGACAGTTTGGAACCCTCGCGCGACGGTTCCAACCTGTCCCCATCACCTTTATTCAGCTGGGCAGCTTAATTACCAAGTAACCCCCAGCCAGCCTCGTGGCTGGCTGGCCTCCATTCTTTGGACCAGAACTACTTTTCTATTAATGGAAGGTGCTACTTCTATAAATAGCCCATTTGTTCATCTTTCAAAGGGTTCAAGATTTTTGGTAAAAAGACAAGAACATAGCTTGTTCTTCCCCCTCCCCCCCTTTGTTCATCTTTTAAAAGGGTTAACAAAAAATGGTTTTCAAAAGGCTTACACCCTAAGCACCACCAAGAACAAAGCTTGTTCTTCCTCCCCATTTTCTCACTTCAATCAAACCTCAAACTCAACCTCAAACTCAAAGTTCAAGCACTCATTCAAACTCGAAAAGCCAAAGGTATAGCTTACCGTGGTTGCTCTCTGTTCTGATCCCTGAGGGGGGCTGGCAGGGTCAAGGCTGGTAATCAATACCAGTCCTGGCCCTAAAGCTAGCAAGGTTTCAAAAGCCGTGGCCAAGTAACCCTCGCGCGATGGTCCCACTCACTCGCGCGACAGTTCTGTTTGCACGAGATTGGACCACGTGGGGAAGGGATGCTGGTCATTTCTTATTTTTGGTTATTTCCATAGCTGTTGTGTAGTTTATTTTGGTATTAAGTCACTGTGGAGCATGCTAATAACCATTTTACAGCTTTCTTTAGCTTAAAATTGCTAGCTTTGCACTTCAATATTTAGTTCTGCTCTGTTGGAGTGCCCCTGGGATCATTTTGGACTTGTCTCAGAACCCAGGACGTGCAAAACCAGACACTGGAAGTTCGGCCCATACCCTCGCGCGCTGTTCCCAAACACTCGCGCGATGGTCAAAAGGAGAGTTGACCAGTGCGCCCAGGCGCAGCTATCGCGCGCCAGGGCGTAACCATCGCGCGCCAGGGCGCACCCTCGCGCGACTGTTTGGAACCCTCGCGCGACGGTTCCATTCTGTTCCCGATCAGTGGCTGGCCTTGCATGTTTTTCTTGGTTTTAGGCTGTTATTTTGTCCCCACACTGTTTATGGGGTGTTTTTGTTTATTTATTAGGCTTTTCAGCCTTTAAACTGTATATTATGACTGCATAAACTGCTTGGTTTGTCCTGGGTGTGCACTGGTCCTTCCAGAGCCCAGAGAGTTTAAACTGCTTGGTTTGTCCTGGGTGTGCACTGGTCCTTCCAGAGCCCAGAAGGTTTGAGAATAAGAGCTGTGGGCTTAGGCTTACTGGTGCGCGCAGGTCTTGTAGTGGCGTGCGCAGGTTTGGTCAGCATGCATTGACTTGATCAGTGCATACTGGTTTCTTCCTGTGCACGACACTCCAAGACAGGAGCTTTCCAGTCTGTTTAAACTCCCACAGGAGTCTGTTCTCATCCTATACTAACTGCTCATCCATGCCATCTATCACATCCTGCAAACATGTTACAGTTTTAATCCCCGATTAACTGTTCCCCCGCCCTAACTGGCTAAAATTGATTAGTAAAAGAAGAATCGCAACGTTTTCAAAATGCTCAAGTAGAGACCGATCTCCGGATTGGGCGAGAGGGGTGCCATAAAACCCTTCCCCTCTCGTAACCTGGCTCCCGAACCCAGATATGGTTATGACGGACTGGTTCCTTAACTTTTTCAAATCAAACAGCGCGGCAGGTGCTTCGAAATACGGTTCCTTGAGTGTCGGACCTTCAAAACCCGAGTGGCGACTCTGTATTTTTGAGCGCTTGCCACCTGTGCTCGTGCTCCCTCGATCCGGGCCCTTGCATTTTTGGAAACCGGAATTTCCAGGGCATGCTGCCCACAGAGGTATATCCTTCTTCTTTTCTCGTTGTGATTTTTCCCTTGCTACGAGCAATGGTTGGTGGGGCAACGGAAGCCACGGTCGCCAATTTTGAGCCTTGGCGACGAGTTTTGGACCGATTGACGGTTGACCAGGTACCCCTTGCATTCCTTGTTTTTAGATCTCCATTCCTCTGTGCTGTGGCTGATTTAGACTTTGTTTGTAGGCGAGGTTCGACCCTTGGAGTGGTGTATCAGAGGACACCCCTCTTGCACGTTCCAGGGTTCCAGATTGTACTCGTAGCCTGTTCGAGGGTCCCTTTTGTTAAGCCTGGTACTTATGTGATCGGGTGGCCAGCCAGTGGCGCCCGCGTGCTGAGGATCTTCAGGTTGTTCCTCCTCCTCCTCCGGCGTTGATGAGATCTACTTCTTCGATGTCTAAAGTAGACTTGGAGAATGCTCAGATCAGAGACTGGGCAGGTTTGCTCTTTTAGGTAGGTAACTGTATGGAGTACTGCCATTTTTCCTTGGTTCTGCCTGTTGTTCCTTCAGTTGCTCTTGTTTGGCCACGGGCCCTTTCCTTTGTCTCTTTCCACTCTGATGACGGAGAAGAGGAGCGCTTGGTGCTTGCCCCTTGTTTTGTATTCTTTTCCTTGTAGCTTGAGGCTGAGTGAGCACCAGCTGTCAGTGGGGAGGATAGCTAGCAATCCCCTTCTTCATCTCAGAGATCGACTCGAAGACGCCGTCACGACCAGCTTTAGGATTTTCTTTTTCCTTCCTGTTCATGGTTAGCAAAGAGAGAAGCAGAAACTGTATTTGTATAGTGAAAGTAAACACAGTGATGATTTTGTAGGCAAGCTTTTGTTCATGAAATGAGAAATGCTTTTTATGCCCCTAGATGTCTTGAGTTTGCATGCGATAGTCAGAACATGACTTTTTGAACAAGTATTTGCTGATAGATAGTAATTTGTGTGAAAATGAAATACTGGCCGAAGAATTGATTATTCGGCTGAAAAATCGATATTGTGGCCAATGTATAGATTCTTTGGCCGTTACTTTGATTTTCCAAAGGTAGATTTTGTTTTGGCCAAGTGGCATCCTCTTTTCTCTTCCTTCTTATGCTTGGTTTTGATTTTCTTACCTTTTGCTTTTGCCATGTTCCATAGTCCGATTGCCAAACTCGAGAGTTTTCGAGGTATCCTGCTCATTGTGTTAATGACCTTCAGGTTAGAGGGGATGAGCAATAATTCTTGTGTCTATTGCTGTTGCCAATTCTTCGAGAAAAGCATACTCATCTTTTGCGAGCTCAATACGCAGGGTTAGCTATGCCTATCATTGAGTACAAATTTGTTGATGTTTTTCCTTCTCTCCAAATGTTTGGGCCGCATCTCGATGTGAGATTGCCTATGTATCCCTAATCAGGGAATCAGGCCTTTTATGTAGTTCCAATATCATTACCTTTGAGGTTGGGTTTTTCACTCTTGGTTTTTCTTCTCACATACTCTTGATTTTGCCTAGGTTACCTAATGGAGGTTGAGTCCCTAGCGAGTTTTTCTTTGAATGCCTTAACTTTTGCCTAGGCTGCGTTTTTGCATTTTCTTGCCCTAGCAGGCTTTGCTCTTATTTTTGCTTGGGTTTTCAGGTTACCCAACGAGCACTTCTCTCAAGAGAGTTTCTGCGTTTCGGAAAGGAATTTGATGGAGATATTTTTCTAAATATCCCTTGTGTTTGTACCTTCATAATGGGCGAGCTAACCCTAAGTGTTCTCGCGAAGATAGTGTCTTCTTTCTAAGTTTTGACAAAAACCTAGTTTCTTAAGCAACTAAAGTTCATCCTTTCCTTCCTTTTTGTCAACGACACAAGGAACTTGATTCCTTGAAATTTCCTTTGTTTGGCAAAGAGACTATAGTGTTTGGCAATTGCAATTTAGGAAGTAAATCATTGAATAAGCATAGTCTAGAGGACGAAACAGGAATTCACTTACCAGAAATAAAATGCCCAAGCAGGGGCTCAAAACATGTTTTAGTTTGATAAAAGTAATGTTTAATGTTCTTTGCCATGTTGTGACTTCTTAGCTACTGTAGCATTTCGGGGTTGCCTTCAAAACCTTTGCCTTTCGCAACTTTATACTCTTTTTCACCCTCTTCTTTGCCAAACAGGGCCTTTGAACTGGATACATCTTCACTGCTTGCACGGTGACTACCACTTTAAGACATGAGTAGTCCCCAAATGGAAATGTCAGTCTGGGTTTTCATCACCTCTTTTTCCTCCTCATTGATTATGCAGTCATAAGAGAGATTAGTCACTTCCACTTGGCCGAATAGTGACGTTAAGGAGATTCCATCGAGTGGATCATCGTGTTCTCCTTCCATTTCATCAAAGTCACTTTCCCCTTCGCTTGTTCTTCTTCATTACTTTTGTCAGACATGTCGGGATCGATCACTTCCGATTGATCGGACTCATTTTTTCTTCCTCCTCCATCATGAAACATTCATCCTCCTCTGGGAAGGTAAAGGTTGGCTTGGCTTGGTTGTTTTGGACAATGTATTGGCCATGATTGTATGTGGGGTTCTGAGATAGGTTTATGAGATCGATGTTTCGGGGTGGTGGTTCAGCATTGTGGATTGGCTTGCACATCAGGTTTTGAAAGTTTTATAGTTTGGCTTTCAATGAGATCTTGAATGTCATGGCGGAGACGCATGCAGTTATCTGTTTCATGCCTAAGGTGTTGGTGGTAGGCGCACTGTTTGTTAGGATCATGGTTTGGGCCATAGGGTGGCTGAGGAAGTGGTTTGTTTAAAGGTTTGAGATGCTCCTAACGGCTCAGAATGGCTAAGGCTTGAGATGAGGTCATATAGAGAGGGTCAAAGTTGCGACGGGGGCGATTTGAGCTTCAGGATGAGCTAATTTTGAAAAGGGTCTTGTGGTAAGGTTGGGTTAAGGGTGTTGACGGAGGCATGAGATGTACGGGTTGGGAAGGTTTTCTTTGGAGGAGTTTTCTTCTTTCCCAATGAGGCCTAGCTTGATCCCCTCTTCAATCTGCAGCCCAGTAGCATGCAGGCGCTTGAAATCAGCGATAGCCTGAGTGCAAATGTGCGTGAGGTACTTGGGCTGCAAACTCTTGACGACTATTCTCACTTGATCTTCCTCAGAGGGGCGGTTCTTGATCTTGGCAGCCTTTTCCCTCCATCTTGCCACAAAGGTAGCAAAGTCCTCATTGGAATCTTGTTTGGTCATTTTCAAGTCTCGAGTTGTTAGCTCAATTTGGACTTTATATGCATATTGCTTGACAAAAGCATTGGCAATTTCTGTCCAAGTTTGATAGTGCACAAACTCCAAAGTGAGGAACCAGTCGAGAGCGCTTCCAGTGAGAGTTCGCTGGAACAACTGGGCGATGAGCTCATCATTCAAGCCCATTGGCTTCAGGGTGTTGATAACGTGGCAAACATGACTGGTAGGGTTGCCAGTTCCATTGAATTTCTTGATGTTGGGCATTTTGAAATTCTCAGGCAGCTTGGATTATGGGAAGAGGCAAAGTCCCTCGAAATCCAGAATTTGGTCCCCTTGTGAACGAGCCAAGGCTTGTTTGATTTCCTTGACTTGCTTGGTCAATTCGGGACTTTCTGCCAATATCACTTTATGGGGATTCTCGTCTTCCATTGATCTTTCCTCATCCTCAGCATCTCTAGCTGCCTTTTCTGCTAGCAGTGCAGTGATTTGAGCTTAGAGGTCGGCAATAGTGGCGTCGTTGTCTGCCATGAAGGTAGAAGGGTTGCTTGACGAAGCTTGGGATTTAGTAAATGACGGGGTCCGTTGAGGGGATGACCGGGAAGTTTCTGGAAGCAGTTGGGATCGTTGTGGTGAGGGTGTTTTGGCAGATGAGGACGACAGACGGGATGGTTGCAGAGACCTCTGTTTGGCGTAGCTTCGGGTATTATAAGAGTACAAAGTTGGCTGTGGTTGCTTCTTTGATTTACCTATTGTGCCTGCTTGAGAAAGTAGAATACCTGAGGATCAGTACTTGGCTTGTATAGGGTTAGGATTTGGGCTGAAAATCTCAACCCTTCTGCACAGAAAGAGTTAATTACAACAACAGATGGTACAAGGTGTGAGGAAGAAATTGGAAGTAAAAATGCAAGTAGGTTCCTAGCCTGTAGGTTCCTGTCTTAGTTTGATAAGTTCTATGGCTTTCTAAAACATGCAAGGTTTTGGTAGTCTCAGGGTGCTCCGTTGTCAAAGGGCACCAATCCCCTCACCAGCCCATCATAGGCGGTGATTGGGTGATTCCCTTTTTGATATACCACTAGGTACGAGTGACTGTGGAGTTTGCTGGAACCCCCAACATAGCCCGTGTCATGACGGGATATCAGGTGAACTCAACGGGTTACCCGCTCAATGCATATGATAGATGAATTAAACAAGGCATGTATTAGTCTTATGTTGAAGTTTTTGGTTATGGCTCTCGATTCCCCAGCAGAGTCGCCAAAAACTGTAGACACCTCCAAAACGGGGCATCGCCATACAAATTGATCACGTTTGTTTGCTCGATTGGTTGCTTGCTTCATAAACCAAGATCGTGGACATTCCCATGGCTAGGAACATCGCCACACGATAGCGGTTATCATCAAAACAGAGTCGCCACCCAATTTATTAAAACTGGGAAAATAGATAGAGATTCTGGACACGGGAGCCAAAAGTACAATAAGGGGAAGGTGTTAGGCACCCCTCTTTGCCCAGTCGTGAGACTGACCCATAATCGTTCAACATAAGACATGTACATGCTTTGTTTAATTCTAACACGTAGTTTGTTTTTAACCTTTAAGCAGAAAAGGGTGAGCCAATGTGATAAATAAAGCATGCATCAGGAAAGCAGAACAAAACAAAGCTGTCCCGGGGAAATGGATCCCGCGGCCGGTGAATGGATGTCACGGCCGAGGGATCCTCCTGGTTTGATGTATCGGCCGAGAGATCGAAGCCCCGGTCGATGTTCTTCCTCACACCAGACAGAAAGATTAACAGATGATCAAAACGCTACGGTTAGTCATAAATACAGTAAGTAAGACAAACCAGAGGCCGTTGGGCCTCACCACCTTGATCCCTCAGTTGCTTGATTGCTTCGGATTTGATTGTGATTGACTGATTGCTTCTTGGAAAACCCTAGGGTTAGGGTTTGGACTTCGGGGTTTGATCGTCGGATTGATGGCTACCTTCGGGAGGTTAGGGCTTTTGAATAGTGGGTTTGAGAGAGAGTTTTGACAGAGTATCGGGGTTTGGGCGAGTGTATTCACTTATGAATTTCGTGTGTAAGGGCCTCTTTATATAGGCATATGGATGACTCACTCCGGCCAATCAAATGGCACGATTGCAATTGCAATGCAATTGTGGGCAGCATGCCCTGGAAATTCCGATTTCCAAAATGCGAGGGCCCGGATCGAGGGAGCGCGAGCGCAGGTGGCAAGCGCTCAAAAATACAGAGTCGCCACTTGAGTTTTGAAGGTCCGACACTCAAGGAACCGTATTTCGAAGCACATGCCGCGCTGTTTGATTTGAAAAAGTTAAGGAACCAGTCCGTCATAACCATATCTGGGTTCGGGAGCCAGGTTACGAGAGGGGAAGGGTTTTATGGCACCCCTCTCGCCCAATCCAGAGATCGGTCTCTACTTAGGTATTTTGAAAACATTGCGATTCTTCTTTTATTAATCGATTTTAGCCAATTAGGGCGGGGGAACAGTTAATCGGGGATTAAAACTGTAACATGTTTGCAGGATGTGATCAAAATAGCATGGATGAGCAGTTAGTATAGGATGAGAACAGACTCCTGTGGGAGTTTAAACAGACTAGAAAGCTCCTGTCTTGGAGTGTCGTGCACAGGAAGAAACCAGTATGCACTGATCAAGTCAATGCATGCTGACCAAACCTGCACACGCTACTACAAGACCTGCGCACGCCAGTAAGCCTAAGCCCACAGCTCTTATTATCAAACCCTCTGGGCTCTGGAAGGACCAGTGCACACCCAGGACAAACCAAGCAGTTTAAACTCTCTGGGCTCTGGAAGGACCAGTGCACACCCAGGACAAACCAAGCAGTTTATGCAGTCATAATATACAGTTTAAAGGCTGAAAAGCCTAACAAATAAACAAAACACCCCATAAACAGTGTGGGGACAAAATAATAGCCTAAAATCAAGTTAAACATGCAAGGCCAGCCACTGATCGGGAATAGAATGGAACCGTCGCGCGAGGGTTCCGAACAGTCGCGCGACAGTGCGCCCGGGCGCGCGATGGTTGCGCCCTGGCGCGCGACGGTGCGCCCGGGCGCACTGGTCAACGCTCCATTTGACTATCGCGCGAGGGTTTGGATGTAGCGCGCGATGGTTCGAGCCAACTTTCCAGTGTCTGGTTTTGCACGTCCTGGGTTCTGAGACAGGTCCAGAATGATCCCAGGGGTACTCCAACAGAACAGAAATGAATATTGAAGTGCAAAGCTAGCATTTTTAAGCTAAAGAAAGCTGTAAAATGGTTATTAGCATGCTTTACAGTGATCTATATACTAAGTAAAAATTATAACAGTCATGCACATAGGTAAAACAAGAAATGACCAGCCTCCCTTCCCCACGTGGTCCATTCTCGTGCAAACAGAACTGTCGCGCGAGTGAGTGGGACCATCGCGCGAGGGTTACTTGGCCACGGTTTTTGAAACCTTGCTAGCTTTAGGGCCAGGACTGGTATTGATTACCAGCCTTGACCCTGCCAGCCCCCCTCAGGGATCAGAACAGAGAGCAGAACAAAGGTAAGCTATACCTTCGGTCTTTTGAGTTTGAATGGTGTTTTGAGTTTTGATGTTTGGAGGCTTGATTGAAGTGTTTGAAAAGGTTGAGATGGAAGAACAAGCTTTGTTCTTGGATGCTAGGTTGGAAACCAAATGTTGCACTTGCTAATGGAGGAGAGATAAACAAAGGGCTAGGGTTAGAACCTTTGTGCTTTGAATTTTTTTGGAACCCTTTGAAAGAGAACAAATTGGGGGTTTTATAGGGAGAGCACCTTCCATTAATGGAATGGTAGCTCTGGTCCAAGGAATGGAGGCCAGCCAGCCACGAGGCTGGCTGGGGGTTACTTGGTAATTAAGCTGCCCAGCTGAATAAAGGTGATGGGGACAGGTTGGAACCGTCGCGCGAGGGTTCCAAACTGTCGCGCGAGGGTCAACGGTTAAACTTTGTCCACCTGGCAGTTTGACCATCGCGCGAGGGTTCTAGTCTGTCGCGCGACAGTGCGCCCGGGCGCGCGATGGTTGCGCCCTGGCGCGCGATGATTGCGCCCTGGCGCGCGTCAGTAGGGTTTTCGGCTTTTGGAAGTGGCTTAGGCTAGGTTAGGTTCAAGGGTTTTTCAAACACTCAAAGCTCAAACACTCGACATTCCCGGGGTGTTCTTGATCCGTTTCATCATCGGGGAATCAAAAACCGTAAGTAAACTAATCTGGAAGCCCAGATTGGGGTGTCTACAGTAGCCCCCCTTTGATGGCACTTGGAGCACCATTGAATTGGTACAAGTAACGTCAAAGGTTTCTAGACACCCCTCAAGGCAATCCAGAGCAGAACATTCTAGCAAAGTAGACAAGCATACTTACAGAACCTGATTGGTTGAATGGACGGACAGACCGTCACTGGGGATGGAAGTAGAAGTGGACGATTGCATCGCCGCTTGTTGATTGAATTTGGGCAGGACAGGCTGTCGCTGCAGATGTTGACGGGACCGGCCGTCGTTGCTGGGGATCAAGCTATCCTCGGCACAAAGTATTCCAACAAACACGGGTAGGTCGTGTCAGGCAGGTTGAATTCCATCTGTTGGGAATCAGAGCCAATCTCCTTATCAAAGACCATCCGAGACAGAGCAATAAGCCTGCTGGAAGATGCACTTTCGGCTAGACTGAGGGTGATTGTCGTTCGGGACAGGCCAAGACGGACTCTCCTGGGGAACAATCAGTTGCGGATGAACGGACCATCGATTGATAATCTGATCGTTGTTGTGGATTATGGGATGATGTGGTGAATGCAGTTGGGAAATTGGACAGGACCAGCTGTCGTCGATTAGTTTGTCAATGCCACAACACCGACTGAAGAACGCCTCAGCGCGCTTTGATTTGCCAATGCCTCAACACTGATTGAAGAATGCCTCAACGCGCTTCGATTTGCCAATGCCTCAACACTGACTGAAGAACGCCTCAACGCGCTTCGATTTGCCAATGCCTCAACACTGACTGAAGAACGCCTCAACGCGCTTCGATTTGCCAATGCCTCAACACTGACTGAAGAACGCCTCAGCGCGCTTTGATTTGCCAATGCCTCAACACTGACTGAAGGATGCCTCAACGCGCTTCGATTTGCCAATGCCTCAACACTGACTGAAGAACGCCTCAACGCGCTTCGATTTGCCAATGCCTCAACACTGACTGAAGAACGCCTCAACGCGCTTGGATTTTTGAACGAACAGATCATTAGTATAAATGATCGAACCGTTGAAGACTGGAAGGGAGGATCATCAGTATAAATGATCGAGCCATTGAAGCCTGGATGGGAGGATCAGCAGTATAAATGATCAAACCGTTGAAGCCTGGATGGGAGGATCAGCAGTATAAATGATCAAACCGTTGAAGCCTGGATGGGAGGATCAGCAGTATAAATGATCAAACCGTTGAAGCCTGGATGGGAGGATCAGCAGTATAAATGATCAAACCGTTGAGGTTGGACAGGACCGGCTGTCGTTGATTTGAACTGGCGGATCGCTATAAAAAGTGATCGAGCCATTGGAGTTGGACAGGACCGGCTGTCGTTGATTTGAACTGGCGGATCGCTATAAAAAGTGATCGAGCCATTGGGGTTGGACAGGACTGGCTGTCGTTGATTTGAAATGGCGGATCGCTATAAAAAGTGATCGAGCCGTTGAGGTTGGACAGGACCGGCTGTCGTTGATTTGAACTGGCGGATCGCTATAAAAAGTGATCGAGCCATTGGGGTTGGACAGGACCGGCTGTCGTTGATTTGAACGGGCGGATCACTATAAAAAGTGATTGAGCCATTGGGGTTGGACAGGACCGGCTGTCGTTGATTTGAACTGGCGGATCGCTATAAAAAGTGATCGAGCCATTGGGGTTGGACAGGACCGGCTGTCGTTGATTTGAACTGGGCGGATCAGTGTGCAGAATGATCAGGCCGCTGAAGGTTGGACAGGACCAGCTGTCGTTGATTTGAAAGGGTGAATCACTATAAAAAGTGATCGAGCCATTGGACACGGACAGGACCGGCTGTCATTGTGTTGATCCAAGTAGCATAAACAGTGGATAGCATGGATAGAAGCAAGGCGGACTGCAGTTGGGGAGAAATTGGTGACAACTGCTGGGCTGTTTACTTGCTGCCTTCGATACCGGGCAGGCTTGCTTTGTCGTTTTGATGGATTTTTCCTGCATTCAACATTTGATATACACACAATATGCAATGACATGTATAAAATATCGAAAATGCAGATGCAAGCTTAGGGCGGCTCCTAGAAGGACAACGACACCTAAGGACTACCACTGAGCCTCATCACTGTACTGTCTGTGCTTCTGAGATATGCACCCAGATAGATAGGCATTGAGTGGGCCAGCGTGCCCCAGTTGACGTTTAGTAATGGAATTGGGCCTGCACGCCCTTTCTTTGATGCTTCGGCAGGTGTGCCCCAGAGATGTTTTGCTTGGCCTTGGGCTGACGTGCCCTTTCTGCTTTACGAGATTCCACTGCTTGCGGATTACAGATACTAGGGGAGCAATGTAACAATTGCGTTTTCCAGTTTATTGACTTTCTTTTGCAAGTGTTGAAGAGAATGCAAAAACTAATCACTAATATCTAATTTGCATTGACAAGTGATTTGAATCGACACACAGACATGCGCACATATGTATAGACTCGCCTAGCTCGAAATGAAAAGGGAGAAAGAGTCCCAGGGTACAATGTGAATCCTTAGACACACGAAATATAATGAAATTTTGGGCAATAATGTGCCAAAACTCACAACATTCCCTTGACAGGTGAAACTGACACTTGCGAAAGGTGCAAAAGGTACAAAGACCTGTACAAACAAAATCAAGAAAAGCATCCTGAAACGACAATTGATTGAAAAACTGGAAAAATGTCGCAAAAAAGGACATAAGACGCAGATTATGACTCGTATAGGCCCGGACTGAAACCGACACCCCCGTGCAGTCACATTAAGTCCATATGACTTGCACAGCATGACAAGACTTGGCGAAAGCCCCTGGAACGACATTCGAGGGTAGTAGCTAACTGCTACTGCCTGTTGCAAGAAGCGTGCGCAGGTTTGAGACCAACGTGCATCACTTCGAACAAACGCGCTGCGGTTGCTTATACCAGACTTCGCTAAACTTGGAATAAACTGTGAGCCTGTTAAGGCTTCTAGCATTTCGTTCTATTTTTTATGCTTCAAATATTTTAAGACTTATGCTCAGCCTGTAAATTGAAGAAGTAGTTTGTAATAAAATTGAAAGATGAAGGTTTTCCCCCTTCTAATTCCTCCAATGCAGCTTGATCTTCGATCCTCTCTGACCTTTGATGTGTACCAAAACGTCAACCATGGATCCAATTTGATAGATTGTGACCGAGTCTCAAAGAAAGACTGCCTACGTATCCCAAGCTAGGGAATCAGGTCAAAACGTAGTTCAGGCCAAGGGTTAATTCTCGAGTATTTACCTCACCTTTTTTCGCTCTAACTTTTGCCTAGTACCGCCCATTCGGGTCTTCGGTCAGCGAGCTTTTGAATATTGCCTATTCATTTTTGCCTAAACCTCCTTCATAGGTTTTGGTCTAGCAGGCTGCTCTAACTTTTGCTTGGAACTGCCCACCCTTGGGGTTTTCAGCCCAACGAGCTTCTCTCAGGGAAAAGTTGCTTTTGAATTGATCCAGATCGACCATGGTATTGAATTTGTTGCCGTTGAGGTCGAAGACCTTTGGCTGCAGCCCCAGATAATATGGCTTTGATAACAAAGAGTCAAGAGTGCTTCGGTTGGAAATGTCTTGCTCCGGGCTGTTGTGTACATTTTCTCATTTGTGCTTGGCAAAACGCCACTGTTGCTGTTTTGAACATGGTATAAGGCCCGGAGCCTCCTGTGCTTCTGCTTTCTGGATTGGCACCCGATAACAGGGGATTTGATGCTCCTTTATCTCAGGATCAATGCGAGGCGTGACTTGATGATACCACGCCAAGACGTCGATGAATTCTTTGAACTTGTCTGACCGGGCACAATGCTCCTCTGGGGGCGGCTTTGAACCAAATTTGAACCTTTCGGGAGGTTATACTTGTCTTTCAAGTTTATTTTGAAATTACTTCTTCTTTTAATAGGCTGAGCATGCCTTTCGTCTTCCCTTTCGGCGAGGGAACACATTTCCTTGGGAATGATCCCATCGAAATCTATCCCTTCGTCGTCAGGGTCGACACAGTTTATATAAAAGCTAGCGAAGTACTTAGAAGCAAGATAAAGCATATCATAAAAACCCTCAGGGTTTGCCAAGTACAACAGACTCAAAACTTGAAACAAAAGCTACGACGTGGAGGGCCAAGAGGCACAACCTCCGACTCAGAGCTAGACTTAGACGAACGCAAAAGACTCTGTGTCAGACTCAGACAAGACGCCAATGCAAACGAGACGTGATTTTGAAAATGCAATTGCTAAAAAGCTACCCATAGCTTCCACAAAAAGAGGTAGGATCCAGCAGGTGTTAGGCCCCAGCAACAGCACTTCGGCTTCCTCAGCTTCTCCGACCAAACCTACTCGATGCTCCTTTGAACAATGGACCTCAGCCAAACGGTCCTCTCCTTTGTAAGCCCCTCATCACTGTCAATCCAGTTGTTGGCAGAGAAAGCTTCGACTGCCCGACCTATAGCCATCATGTTAATCTCCGGTTCAGACGGGATGGATACGATGGGTTTGGGTTGATTTGCTGGGACGATATGGTGGCTAGGGTTGAATATGGTGGAGCTCGGGTTGATCTGAGTGGAGGTGATAGATACCTGACCAACCAGAGGGTCAGGCCCGTGTTGAGGCAAGGAGTTGGAAATGACGTTGGGCTTTGGTGGAACTTGAACCGTGTCATCATCAATTAGATCTTGTATCTCGTGTTGGAGACGCAAGCAGTTATCAGTGAGATGGCCAGGCATTTGGTGGAAGGCACAGAAAAGGTTGGCATTGTAGTTGGCCGGAAGGACTTTGGGTGGAAAAGTTGGGGTCAAAGGTTTGAGATGCCCAGACTTAACAAGTTTTTCCATCACTGCGGACAGAGATGCCTCGAAGACAGAGAAACTCCGGGGTTGGGTTCGAGATCGGAGGCTTTGAGCGCTTCGAATTTGGTTGATATCGGCTGTTGATGGAGGTGGGGTTGTGATGATGCCACAATCGATGAGATCTTGAACGGCATGTCGAAGCCGGAAGCAGGCATTGGTAGAATGGCCAGGCATTTGATGGTAGGTGCAATAGAGGTTAGGTTTGAAGTTGGGTGATGGATTTTTGGGTAATGAAGTTGGATTGAGGGGCTTGATGGAACCAGCATCGAGGAGCTTTTCATAAATTGAGGCCAAGGGCGTAGAGAAGCATGAGAAAGTCCTTGGTGGGTTCCGGCGAGTGAATTGAGAATCCGAAGCGGAACCCTTGTCTGCTTTGCAGTTTGCCTCATCAACAGGATGCATTCTTTTGCCTTTAGGGCTGAATTCATCACTAAGCATGTCCTCCCCTTTGGCAAAGGTTTTGAACAAGGAATCAGCATCCTCCTTCGAGTGAGTTCTGGCCTCATGAAACTCAGCCAGGTCTTTGAACATGTCTCCTGAGCACAGCTTGATTCCAACTGTTGGAGGGTGGTAGGCTTGAGAAGGTTCTTTGACTAGCCCTATATCTGGTTGTGAGGCTGTGGAGGAAACAAGGCCAACGAGTCCCTGGACCATAATCATCTGTTTGTCCATCTTGTGACCCAATTCTTCTACAGCTTTCCTGAGCTCAGCCAGCTCCATTTGTACTGCCATTCCGAATTGATGAGCGAGGTAGGTGATATGACCTTGGAAGCAAAGGTGTAACAGCCCTGGCAGACTCTTCTAAGCAGGTTTGGCTCTTCTTTTCGGTACTTTCTGACGATGCAATGGCCCGAAGCTTTAACAGTAAGTAATGAAAGCTCAGTGATGCCCTTTCAGCAGTTTATTGAAAGAATTGAAAGAACGAAAATGCCGAGATCATCGTTGTCAGTGTCCTCCTAGACTCTAGAACTAGAGACGAGTCTATCTTATGATGTTCGGACGCTGCCAGAATCCTCAGATTTCTTTTCGAGGGTGTGTCCTTTGGAAAGATCAAACTGATCCTAAGAGATGTCAAAACAGACTAAATCTTCGATTAGTCCCTTTTGAAGATTCGACTTTGAACTTAGAACAACTCGGTATTGATGGCATGACACCTTTACCGGGGTGGCGTGAGCGACAACGCGCTTTAGCCGGGGCGGTGTACGTGCGAAGCACGATAACCAAAATGACATCAATATCACGACATCCATACTCTGTGGTTCCTTATTGTCGGTTGAATCCGCAATTAGGCATGAGCCAAAGACTTAATAAGGTTTGATTTTCTCAAAGTCTCGCTGATCTAAGGACTTTTTGAAAAATTAACAACGTGCACCATCGAGATGCACGACTCTTCATCGGGTTATAGCAGCGTCCTAATAAGCATAAGACAGACTCGAAAGCGAGACAACCCAGAAGCCGCCCTAAACATGCTCCTACGCAGAACAGAATGTGTGCATGCATGTACAGAACCAGAGACGAGTTTGCCTCACAAGTTTCAGACGTTGCCGGAATCCTCAGAATTCTTTTCGGCGATGTGTCCCTGAGTAGATCGACAGATCCTAAAAGATGTCAAAATAGACTAAACCTTTGGCTAGTCCCTTTTGAAGATTCGACTTTGAATTTGGAACAACTCGGTGTTGATGTCATGACACCTTAACCTTGAACACGATGGTGTATAGTGACAACGCACTTCAACCTGGGTGGCGCCAGCGACACGACATCACCACTTTGTTGTTCCACATTGTCGGTTGAATCCTTAAACGGGCACGAGCCAAGGATGTAGTAAATTTTGATTTCTCAAAGTCTCATTGACCTAAGGACTTTGCGATTGATAACGAACATTCAACAGAATGAACGACTCCTCATCGGGCCCAACAACGTCTTAGACAGCGTAAGACAAACTCGAAAGACAAAACAGCCTTAAGCATGCTCCTATGCAAAACAGTGCATGCGATAGGGAAAGCAGTAACACATAGGCAGTTACGGGGGTTAGATGCAAATAGATCTTACCCTGTGGGTACCTGTCCTAGTTTGGAGAGTTCTAGTGCTTTGTATATGCAAAGGCTGGTTTTGGCTTGTAACAGGTTCCTCGGACTAGGGCCACAGATATACCTCCCATTACCCGCGTTTTTCGCAGAGTAACAGTCGAACGGTAGCATGACCCATCATCGTCGAAGGTTGTCGGTCATTCGGGGTCCCCGGGCTCCGGTAAACCGTGCCGGATTGCCAAAACGATCCAACGAGGCTTATCCCACATCGATGCAAATGAGATGCTAAAATTTGATTAAGAGAAGAAGAATCGCAAAATCGCAAAATCGCAAAATGCCTTTTCAAATTTGGCTCACTTTATTTAGTCCATCTTTAGAGGAAACTACGCAAGCGAACAATCGAAAAAGCCCCAGATTAGAATGGCCGGACACGAGGTCCTGTTAAATCACCATTCCAACCTTCGGCAGCGCGAAGCTAACCGTTTCGACAGACTTTTTAAGGGATTGTTCCCAAGCGTATTAAGCTCTAAGTAAGAATTAATATCAGTTCGATCATCCCCAGCAGAGTCGCCACTGTGGGCAGCATGCCCTTGGAAATTCCGGTTTCCAAAAATGCAAGGGCCCGGATCGAGGGAGCACGAGCGCAGGTGGCAAGCGCTCAAAAATACAGAGTCGCCACTTGAGTTTTGAAGGTCCGACACTCAAGGAACCGTATTTCGAAGCACCTGCCGCGCTGTTTGATTTGAAAAAGTTAAGGAACCAGTCCGTCATAACCATATCTGGGTTCGGGAGCCAGGTTACGAGAGGGGAAGGGTTTTATGGCACCCCTCTTGCCCAATCCAGAGATCGGTCTCTACTTAGGTATTTTGAAAACATTGCGATTCTTCTTTTATTAATCGATTTTAGCCAATTAGGGCGGGGGAACAGTTAATCGGGGATTAAAACTGTAACATGTTTGCAGGATGTGATCAAAATAGCATGGATGAGCAGTTAGTATAGGATGAGAACAGACTCCTGTGGGAGTTTAAACAGACTAGAAAGCTCCTGTCTTGGAGTGTCGTGCACAGGAAGAAACCAGTATGCACTGATCAAGTCAATGCATGCTGACCAAACCTGCACACGCTACTACAAGACCTGCGCACGCCAGTAAGCCTAAGCCCACAGCTCTTATTCTCAAACCCTCTGGGCTCTGGAAGGACCAGTGCACACCCAGGACAAACCAAGCAGTTTATGTAGTCATAATATACAGTTTAAAGGCTGAAAAGCCTAACAAATAAACAAAACACCCCATAAACAGTGTGGGGACAAAATAATAGCCTAAAATCAAGTTAAACATGCAAGGCCAGCCACTGATCGGGAATAGAATGGAACCGTCGCGCGAGGGTTCCGAACAGTCGCGCGACAGTGCGCCCGGGCGCGCGATGGTTGCGCCCTGGCACGCGACGGTGCGCCCGGGCGCACTGGTCAACGCTCCATTTGACTATCGCGCGAGGGTTTGGATGTAGCGCGCGATGGTTCGAGCCAACTTTCCAGTGTCTGGTTTTGCACGTCCTGGGTTCTGAGACAGGTCCAGAATGATCCCAGGGGTACTCCAACAGAACAGAAATGAATATTGAAGTGCAAAGCTAGCATTTTTAAGCTAAAGAAAGCTGTAAAATGGTTATTAGCATGCTTTACAGTGATCTATATACTAAGTAAAAATTATAACAGTCATGCACATAGGTAAAACAAGAAATGACCAGCCTCCCTTCCCCACGTGGTCCATTCTCGTGCAAACAGAACTGTCGCGCGAGTGAGTGGGACCATCGCGCGAGGGTTACTTGGCCACGGTTTTTGAAACCTTGCTAGCTTTAGGGCCAGGACTGGTATTGATTACCAGCCTTGACCCTGCCAGCCCCCCTCAGGGATCAGAACAGAGAGCAGAACAAAGGTAAGCTATACCTTCGGTCTTTTGAGTTTGAATGGTGTTTTGAGTTTTGATGTTTGGAGGCTTGATTGAAGTGTTTGAAAAGGTTGAGATGGAAGAACAAGCTTTGTTCTTGGATGCTAGGTTGGAAACCAAATGTTGCACTTGCTAATGGAGGAGAGATAAACAAAGGGCTAGGGTTAGAACCTTTGTGCTTTGAATTTTTTTGGAACCCTTTGAAAGAGAACAAATGGGGGGTTTTATAGGGAGAGCACCTTCCATTAATGGAATGGTAGCTCTGGTCCAAGGAATGGAGGCCAGCCAGCCACGAGGCTGGCTGGGGGTTACTTGGTAATTAAGCTGCCCAGCTGAATAAAGGTGATGGGGACAGGTTGGAACCGTCGCGCGAGGGTTCCAAACTGTCGCGCGAGGGTCAACGGTTAAACTTTGTCCACCTGGCAGTTTGACCATCGCGCGAGGGTTCTAGTCTGTCGCGCGACAGTGCGCCCGGGCGCGCGATGGTTGCGCCCTGGCGCGCGATGATTGCGCCCTGGCGCGCGTCAGTAGGGTTTTCGGCTTTTGGAAGTGGCTTAGGCTAGGTTAGGTTCAAGGGTTTTTCAAACACTCAAAGCTCAAACACTCGACATTCCCGGGGTGTTCTTGATCCGTTTCATCATCGGGGAATCAAAAACCGTAAGTAAACTAATCTGGAAGCCCAGATTGGGGTGTCTACAGCAATTCAAACTCTACGTCGTAATCTCTGAACGTGGCCCGAACGCATCGGAGAGGTAGTGTAGTTGGATCAAACAATCGACAGAACGTTCCAGAATCTGGAAAAAGGACGATCTGGCGGCCGAGTAATAGATTACACGGCCGAGGAATGGATGTCTCGGCCGAAGGATTGATCTTGCGGCCGAGGGATTGATCTCTTAGGAAGATTTGTTGGCAACAGGTTGCTCGGGTGAGGAAATGATGTTAAGGCCGTGAGATCGATGTTACGGCCGACAGATGGATTCTCCTAGGCTTCTGTATTTTCTGTCTGAAAGGCTGTATGGCTCTGATTGGGTCCTCTAAGTGGCTCAAAGTTCTTACCGAAAGTCCTAAGGTTCTCAAGGAGGCAATCAGCAATCACTGTATCCATTTCATCATCGGGATGGTCCCAAGGTGGGACTTGAAATAATCGTTAGGCCAAATTGGGGTGTCTACACCTGTACCCGAGCTCATGGTTGATGCCACTACTGGACATGAGGTCCTATCATTCATGGATGGTTCATCTGGATACAATCAAATCCGTATGGCTCCGCAAGATGAAGAGCTCACAGCTTTTCGTACACCAAAAGGCATCTACTGTTACAAAGTTATGCCTTTTGGCTTGAAGAACGCAGGTGCCACATACCAAAGGGCAATGAAAAAGATCTTTGACGACGTACTTCACAAGAATGTGGAGTGTTACGTTGATGACTTAGTCGTGAAGACCAAGAAACAAGCCGACCATCTTCATGATCTGAGGCAAGTGTTTGAGCGACTGCGAAGGTACCAACTTAGGATGAATCCTTTGAAGTGCGCTTTTTGGGTTACATCTGGAAAGTTTATGGGATTCATCGTGCGCCACCGTGGCATAGAGATTGAGCAAGCTAAAATTTACGCTATCTTGAAAATGCCTGAACCTCGGAATATTCACGAGTTGAAGAGTCTTCAAGGACAATTGGCTTACCTCTGTCGCTTCATATCAAATTTGCCTGGGCGATGTCAACCATTCAGCCGCCTCATGAAGAAAGGGACTCCTTTCGAGTGGGATGAAGCATGCGACAATGCCTTCAAGAGTATTAAATCATATTTGACGAGACCTCCTATTCTCACCACCCCTAAACTTGGACGGCCATTAATCTTATATGTTGCAGCCCAAGAACATTCAATGGGGGCCTTGCTTGCTCAAGAGAATGACGAAGGAAAAGAAGACGCCTTGTACTACTTGAGTAGAATGATGCTGCCTTAGGAATTGAACTATTCTACAATTGAGAAGATGTGACTAGCTCTAATGTTCGCGATTGAAAAGATGCGACACTATTTTCAAGCTCATACTGTGCATCTCATCTCCAAGGCTAACCCAATCAAATACGTCATGACAAAGCCGGTCCTCACTGATCGATTGACAAGATGGTCGCTTCTCTTTCAACAATATGAGATCATCTATGTACCTCAAAAGGCCATTAAGGGGCAAGCTCTAGCTGATTTCTTGGCGGATCATCCTATACCAGCTGAGTGGGAGTTGTCCGAAGAATTGCCAGATGAAGACGTCATGGTGGTTGAAGTTCGTCCCCCATGGACAATGTACTTTGACGGCGTGTCACATCGAAGTGGTGTAGGTGCAGGCACAGGCATAGTGTTTGTTTCCCCAAAAGGAGATGTCTTACCTTATGCTTTCACCCTCACACAAAACTATTCAAACAATGAAGCTGGGTACCAAGCTCTCATTCTTGGACTGGAGATGGCAGTTGAAGCAAAGCATTTGCAACTCAAGGAATATGGAGATTCGATGTTGATCATCAACCAACTCCTCGACATCTATGAAGTGAGGAAGCCTGAACTCATGCCTTTCAACCACTACGCACGTCGCTTGATCGCATGGCTTGGTGGTGTCACTCTAGAGCATGTACCGCGAGGCGAAAATAAGCAGGCAGACGCACTTGCAAAGTTTGCCTCCACACTTGCTTTCTCTGACCAAGAGACGCATGTTCCAATATGTCGAAGTTGGGTCATACCTCCAATCTTTGATGATGAAGACAATGGTGAAAGGGAAGTGAATGTTGTCTCAATACTTGAAATTGAAATAGAGGATTGGCGCCAACCCCTTATCGATTATCTGCAATATGGAAAATTGCCTGATGATCCACATAGGAGAGCGGATGTGAAGCGTCGAGCCCCTCGATTCATTTACTATAAAGACACGCTCTACCGCCGATCTTTTGAAGGGTTATTTCTCCGTTGCCTTGAAGAAAATGAGGCCAAGAAAGCTCTGGAAGAAGCTCATTCTGGAATATGCGACGCTCATCAATCTGGCCCCAAATTTCATTTTCGATTCAAAAGAATGGGCTACTATTGGCTAACCATGGTCAAGGATTGCATGGAGTACGCCAAGAGATGTCATGCTTGCCAAATCCACGCCAATTTTATACATCAACCGCCAGAACTGCTCCATCCAACTGTCACTTCATGGCCTTTTGATGCATGGGGGATGGATGTCGTGGGGCCTTACCGAAGTCAATCACATTCAAGCATAACGCCACATGTACGGACGCCTTTGGAGTGATAAATCACTTATGCTTTAATCAACAACCACAAGTAATGTAAGTAATCATATAGTCATGCTCATCCTTATATGAAGATCAATTATGAATAATAAAAGCTAATCTAAGAACATTTATCTTTCAAAAACTCATGCTTCTTTTTAAAGTTTAAAACAATATAAGTTTGATGATATTCCTACGTATACTTAAATTGTAAGAAAATCCTATTATACTTAAAGTTAATGCGTAAGGAGTATTCTACCGTTCTTCTCGGCGGTAGGCGGCTACGGATTTTGGAAAGGAAGTACGTCGGCGGTTGGACGGAGTAACGGCTTAGGAATGGTTTCCGGTAGCTTCGAAAGAGAAAGGTTTCTCCCGAAACTAAGTCTTGACTAGCTTTACTACTACTTTTGGATCGATAGGGTGGTTGTGTGGTGGTTTAGTGGCGGCACTAGAAGAGTTTCTTGAAACCTAAAGAAGAACTTCAAGAACAACTAAGAACTAAGTAAGAACAACAAGAACACTAAGTTTTTCTAGAGAGAGAAGTTGGAGATTGGAAAGGTGTGAGTTAAATGAGAAGTGTGAGGCCTATTTATAGGCAAATGGATGGCTCTCCCTCCCTCCTATGGCCGGCTGCCCCTCTCTCAATATCCAATGGATATTGTTCCAAAATCTAGTCATTTCATGCATTGGAAACATGCCATGATCTTCCTTTACTAGCACTCCATCTCATAGGACAATTTTAGGTTATTCTATTAGGGTTTTAGTCATGTCTAGTCCTTTGAAAGAGTAAGAAAATGGATTTGGTTGTCCTTGGTCAAGAAGAACAAGAACCCTAGATTTGGTGATACAATGGTGATGCAATGGATGATCAAATGCTAGATATGGGAGTACACTAGTCACACACATCACTCTCTCCCTCTCTCTCTCAATCCGGCCTCCTCTCTCTCCTCTTCTCTCTCGGCCTCTCTCTCCCTCTCTCTTTCTCTCTCTCTTTGGTACATTGTACTAAAGTACAAGGGTTGAAAGACTACAATATCTTCCTAGTGTTTTCTTCCAAATAAGGACAATGCAAAAGCTTAATCTATTGGGGTTTTTGTCCAATCAAGTCCTTTGAAAGGTTATAAATTAGATTGGATAGTCCTTTGGAGTGAAAGAGTAAGAAAGGTTGGATTTGGTTGTACTTTGGATGGTGTAATGTGACCTAGGCTAGATTGACCAAGGGTTGGAAGTACACAAGTCACACACATCACTCATTCTCCCTCCCTCTCTCATCCGGCCTCCTCTCTCTCTCCCTCCCTCATCTCTCTCGGCTACTCTCTCTCTCTCTCTCTCCCTCTCTCTCTCTCCTTGGTACTTTGTACACATAAGCAATTTAAAGAACAAGGGGTTGGTGGATAGATTTTGGAAGAGTAAGAGATTGTGTAAGTCAATCTAGTACTAGCAATCTAACTTATGTCATCCTATCCTTCTTCTTTCAAAGTACAAGCACTTAGGTATATAGAATTAGGGTTTGGTAGAGAAAGACTAGGAAAGGTACAACCATATCTCTCTCTCTTTCCTATCTCTCTCCCCTCTCTCGGCATTCTCCCTCTCTCTCTCTCTCTCTCTCTCTCTCTCTCTTAGTCAATGTACACCTAGGCATGAAAGTACAAGAGTTGATGGTTGACTATGAGAAAGAGTAAGGTCAAGGTGTAAGGTTTGTAAGGGATTTGGTAGGGAAATCTTAACATAATAGTCCACCTCATGTCCTTCCTATCATTCTTCTTTCACTAGTACATATACATAGGTTTAAATATATTTAGACTTTGTAGAGGAAGAACAAGAGTTCAACACATCACCATCTCTCTCTCTCCCTATCTCTCTCGGCATTCTCTCTCTCTCTCTCTCGGAAATTCTCTCTCTCTCTCTCTCTCTCGGAAATTCTCTCTCTCTCTCTCCTCCTCTCTCCTACTCTTGGTTAATATAAAACTATATCTATGCATGACTAACTAAAAGGACAAAGTACTATAACCTTATCCTAGACTTTCTATGTCAAAATTCTATTTTAAACTATGACATTTTGCCACCTATGTACTTATATAATATATATAGGACATAGAATATTAGGATGACATATTCATAACTCATACTTTAATTAACTAGGTACATAACATATCTAAAAATCAATTTAACTAATTAACCCTAGCACTAAGGTTTGACTTGTCCTTATTGACCAATGGACCATATTTCCCTTAGCTTTTATTATCCAAAGGTTAATGGATGAAAGACCTAGGCTTATACATTTAATCTAGTCAAGTATGGTGACTTATGGTGAACTTTGATTAAACTAATAGACTTGTACTAGGTGGAAGACTAACCTATTGACCAATGGTTAAAAATTCCCCTAACTATTATTATCCAATGGATAAAAGGGTGAAGGATATTTAAACATATAAAGGTGTACCTAGCAATCTAGTCACAATATCCTAGGTGGCAACCTATTGTCCAATGAATAAAGATTTCCCTAATATTTATCGTCCAATGGTTAAAGACCAAGGGTTGACTTTGGTCAGCAGGGTTCGTTTAGGGTTTTGACATGGTCGATAGGGTCGAGAGGTTGAAGGTTCGGTAAGATTATCTCGACGATTTAGGTTAGAAGTTAACTAGGCTTACTAAGTAGGATTTCCAGCCAAGAAAGGAATTCTAAGGCTCGATTCAGTAATTAGCACAAACACACTTGTCTCTAGAAAATGACTATAAGGCGAGGAGAAACTAGATTTGAATCGTATCAATCTAATCATGACGGATTATGAGAAAATCAAGGAAGTTTATAGAGTCATTAGAATAAACAACGAGATTTTTATTCACTGAAAATCGGAGTTGTTACATCTTTAGCCTTCTTTTCCCCAGCAAGTCTCACCATCCGGGCACCACAATTAAGTTTTGTGGAAGCAGACAAGAAGTAACTATCATAATAACGATCGAGCCACCCATAAACATAATGGATGGGAAACGCTGCGCCACATTTGCTTGGATTAGGTGAAGATGTGATCTCCCTCAAACCATGGTATATGCTCGCAAGGACAGGTACTGCCAAAGAAAACCTCTTTCCTTGAGCCATCATACTTGCTACTTTGAAGACGCCTGGACGAATTTGATCGACTTCCTTGTTTGGTAGCACAAAAACACATAGCCAACAAGATAGAAGAGCAGCCAAATTGGTTTCTTCTTTCATGTCCTTTCTCAACACCCAAGTCGTCAAAGACCTTTTCTGTTCTTTGGAGCGCGGCTTTTTCTCTCCAATAAAGCCAGTTGGATTGTTGGATGTCCTGGGCTCGCTCAACCTTTTCTTCTGAACTCTAGCAGGCAGCTGTTTGTAACGGGGTTCCTCTTTAAACCAAAACTTTACCCAGTCATGGATAGTAACATTTGAAGTCTCGCTTGCACAATAAATTTTGCGGTACGCCAAAAATAAGTACTTGCAACTTGAAGGAAGGAGTGGCACACCCTTTTTGTCAACGCCAATGAGTTCTCTAGCAGAAGGCACGGCCTCATCGTAGAAGATTCCATCAATTGAAAGTCCCCCAGTTAGGCGTAAGTCCCATAGGGAAATAGACACTTCTCCGATTGGTACGTGTAGACTATTTGTTGAGGGACACCAAAGCTCACAAAATGAGCGAATAAGGTTTGTGTTGCGAACATAAGTAAATAAGGATGCAAAGACAGTGTCATATATCTTCGCACTAGTTAGCATGTCTTTATTCCATGCGAGCACATCTTCTAACCACTCCCAATATCTGTCGATGAAAGAAATTTCCCCAAACTGAGGAGTCGTGTTACTCCATTTAGCATCTCCATTGGTGATTCGATCGCCTAACAAAAGGAAGCGCTTGGAATCATTGTACTTCTTGTGTAGAGATGATCGCAGTAATAGTGCATCGTTGGAGATAAAAGTAGACTTCCCATGGTCGAATAGCTCTCGAGATGATTCAGTATACCATCGTGAGAGATGGTGTGAATCAGGAGAAAGATCTCAATCTAGGGCAAGAGCTCCAATGGCCGGATCATGAACCCATAGGTCAACTTGAGTTGCTGGTGCTGCGCCTTCGTAACTAATGGACAAAATTTGATGATCATCTATCGAACGATCGTTGAACAAGGCCATCTCTTCGCAAAGCCTTAAAGCTCAAAGAAACGGCGGAGCAGAGCTCGAAGAAATAACAGTAGCGGAGCCTTAAAGCTCGAAGAGGCAATGGCTGCGGAGTTTAAAACTCGAAGAAGCTGCGGAGCAGAGTTCGAAGAAGCTGCGGAGCAGAGTTCGAAGAAGCTGTGGAGCAGAGCTCGAAGAAATAACAGTAGCGGAGCTTTAAAGCTTGAAGAGGCAACGGTTGCGGAGTTTAAAACTCGAAGATGTTGCGGAGCAGAGCTCGAAGAAATAACAGTAGCGAAGCCTTAAAGCTCGAAGAGGCAATGGCTGCGGAGTTTAAAACTTGAAGAAGCAGTGGCGACGGAGATTAAAACTGGAAGAAGCAACTGTTAAGCTCCAAGCCTGCACACACAAAAAAAAAGACAAAAAAAAAAAAAAACAGTAAATACATTGTTAGGAATATGGTGCAAGCACCGTTCAAACCAGAAAAGGGAGTTAAACAGTGTACAACAACTGAGGTGCAGTAATGGAGCTCGGATAAAAGCATACTAGTTATTTTCGAGTTGACCAATGTCCGCGATATAGCTACTCACGCCTCTGCTACTGTATAAGGTTTCTGCACATGCTGCCAACAACAAAAAAATAAATTAAGGTGAAACTGACCCGTAAAGAAAAAGATGCAAAGTTTTAAACATTGACGATGTCGTGCATATATGAAGTCAGTAAAGTTGAAAAAGGGGGGATTTCTTCCCAAAAGGAAATTTGCTTATGAAAGAGCTAAAGATTATGTGGGCCCATGAAGTTTGGATTAAAATTGACCATATGTGGCTGTGCTCTAACTAAGCATGCACGATCTCAGATTGCAAGTTTCCTTGGTGAGCCAATTTACTTTGTTCGAAAAGGAGAATAGAGGGCCAATAGCTGGTTGTCAAAATTGGGAGACTACCACACAAGAGTTCTAAGTCTACAGTTGCTTTTTAGTTCTCTGTTCATGACAACAAAAAGATTTTGTTCCGAGTTTGGTGGTTCCGCCGATATCTTTCTACTCAAGGTCTAAACAATATATGCTGCATGATTGACCCCACAAGGTCTAAACAATATATCATGAAGCTGTGCATGACAACTTACTGTTTCTATTGAAGGAGAAAGGATACAGTTTGTATTGCGCAAAACAAACATGGGAGGGCAAGATTCAGTGAGTTAAGCTAATTGGAGTATCAAGACTTCAAATTCTGAATTGTCAAAATTAAAGGAGCAACACATCGTTAAAAAAAAAGGGCTCTTGCAAATATTAAAAGACAGCGCATGCTTCCATTGTGATCAAGCCAGGACTTCAAAAAAAAAAAATTCGCAATCATGTGGGTTTCAAGTCCATATATGCTGAATAAATTGCAGTCATTAAAATATGTTTTGATCACTTGGAAACTCATGCCTAAAAGTGACCGAGTCGGAAGAAACAAAATTGGTTTTGGCTAGAAGCTGAAAGACCAACACATGGCCTTGAAACAGACAAGAAGTCACCAACATATATGAAAGAGAGCACATGACGTTTTGCTTTGCCATAAATTCGGTGGTACCCGACAAATCAAAGAGTACGTGTGTTTCTACATGCTTGCTTAGTGCAAAGCCGTACTCGTGACAATAAAGAAAGAGATAGGAAGCCAAAGACAGAGGAAGAAGGCTTACCGTGTCGACTCAGAAAATCCTTGAATTATGCACTCAGTTGTGGGGACTCGGTGGTATTATTCTCCTTAATTTATAGGGCCAATTCAAGCAAACAAAAGGAAATTAAGATCTTGTCAAAATTCATAAGTTCCCTAATTCGAATTAATTGTCCTCCAAGCAAAAGAATTATGCGTTGGACGGTCGGGCCTCTGTGTGCAATTGCGAGGTTCGCTTGGACATAGCGATTGGGCTATCAAACTTCAATTTGATAGGCTAAAATATTCCTTGATGGATCAAACCTTAACTTGCACATAATTAAGTTGGGTTTATTAAATTTTGTCGCCTCTGAATATGAAAATTTTAGTGTGTGAATTGATAAATTTTAGCTCGGTCAATGAGTTGAAATTTGGAAAATCAAAATTGACACCATGTGTTCGCGCTCTGTGTGGCTCAAATGACTGAGCGGGCGTGCCAGGACTTGTCGCGTCCAACGTGAAGGACTGGGCGTCCCTTTTCTGACTTCTAGATCTGTGAGGGCGATAGTGCTGCAACATAAGGGCTAGATTGCAGTGAATTAAGGTCCATGGTTTTGCCTCTACGAGAGAGAACTTAATAATTTCCTAACCGTGTAGGAAAAGAAGTAACAACGTAGAATTACTTTATTATATCGTAATAATAAAGTAGGGGATATAAGAGAGATATGAATAACTTTATTATGTCGTAATAATAAAGTTGGGGTACAAGAGAGATAGAAAACCCGAATTACTTGATGAAGTAATTGAGTAAAGGTGAGAGAAGTGAGATAGTTGCTTCACTGGGAAGGCTTTGGTTTTAAACGTTGAGTTTGATTGGTGTGTAAACCCTTTTTTCTTCTTGAATTCTTGTGTTTATAGACAACAGCATCCACGGTTTTGCATGTGTATATTCCAGCGTTGCTTCTTGTGATGACAAGTGTCCCTTATAACTTCCACTTCATGGGATCATGGGTAGTTGGAAAGATAATGGGTTAATGTTTTCTCCAAAGCTTGCCACATGTCCAGAAGTCCCACGAAGTCAAATAATAATTAAATGGCCTTCCAATGCTAGTCCAAGGTTTGGTGCCAAAAACGGGTGTAAACACCATGTCAAGAGAAAACTATCGCCGCAATACACAAATTTTCGGCATCAAACTAAGTCAAGTCCACATTTCGAGACTCACTCACTCTCGTGGATGAGCAAGTCTCGAGGGGGCATCTGTAGGTATGTAAAAATTCTAGCCTATCACAAATTGCCACGTGTTGCTAGGGCATACAAATTGGCCAATCAAATGTTGCCAAGTGCCTATAAGTCAAAGTCAAAGTTTTATGGACGGGCCAATCAAGTGATGCCAAGTGTCCGTGGTCAAAAGTCAGAGATATGTAAATGGGCCAATCAAATGCTGCCACGTGTCAAAATGACACAGTTATTATTTTATCAAGTCCGGCCAATCAAATTAGGCTAATTGGTGAATAATAATATATCTCTTTATATATAATTACTCTCTTATCTCTCTCTCTCTCTCTCTCTCTCTACCTCACTCTCCCCTCTAGCGTTAAGTTGGTTGTGGTTTTAGACTAAACTAGTGAAAGCACACGTGCGTTGCACGTGGAAGTTGCGCCACTACTTGTAACATAGAGAACAATCTTTTGTAAGAATAGTACTTCTTTTACTCATCGTAGATTGTTATCAGAAGGCTACATGCTTGGATTGGACGATAAACAATAGAATTTAGTACATGTGATACAACTTTCTTTCTTGTAACCATTTATAAAATGTGGGGAGAAGGAAAAAAAGAATAGTCTTATCGGAAGAATGACTCAAGTGCAACATTTCATCTTATTCTATTGGTTGATACTCGTGATCTTCTCTAAAAAAGAAACACAAAGAAGAATAGCAGGTGAACAAAAACAGGGAAATAGAGCTGGAGGAACTGCGAAAAATTGAATGCATAATTACAAAGGGAACGATCCCAATTGACACAACCCCCCGTCCTTCAGTAACACAACCTTCCATTGCTTTCATCTCGGCACATACTTTGTTAAGCAAGCAAAAACATGGTTAGTCAATAAAGAGAATTCGAAGCTCATATTAATTTTAGTCTGTCAAGTTCACAGGAATAACAAAACAAATAATGCCAAGGACAATAATATGCCACGATCTAGTTCTCTCCTTTCCTCTAGCTTAAAATTAACCAACCACGACTGCCTGCATCCAATTTGCTTTGATTACCTCCATTACTAACCCATACGTCAAATCCTTCTATAAACCGACAATCTATAAATGCATATCAATAATTGGTTGAGATTACTTAAATACGTCCAAATCTGGAAGCATCTACCACAAAATCTATGACAAAAATAATTCCAAATTGGGCAATTGGCTATAAGGCCAATATGCTTTCACTACAAGAAAATGCACTTTTAGCGACTAAATTTGCCTACGCAAGGCATTAGTCGTTGGCAAAAGCATGCTTTTAGCCACGAAAAATCAAAAGCGTCGGCACACTTATCGAAAATATTAATTACTTTCCGCAACGTAGATACCGTCGTAGGCAAAACAATTGGATTTGGATTGGCTGCCCTTCAAATAGAACGAGAGAAATATTTGCCAACACTATCGTACTTTTGGCGACGCAATACACATAGCTATAAGTAAAACCTTATGGCAACAAGCATTTTACGTTGGGAAAAGGTAGTTTATTGGCACACATTTTCCAACATAGGTTAATTGTGGTTAATGTTTTTTTTTTTTTCTAAATTAACTTTAATAGAAGCCTTTTTTTTTCTAAATTTAGTGTTTCTAAATTTTTCTCTCCCCGACCTCTAAAAATTTCTCTTTTCCAAGTGAGATATTGGAGTAGGGAAAACACTAGACTAATCTATCCTCCCATCGAGGGAAAGATTTATATATATTTTTGGATATTTTACCAAAGTTAATTCAATATTGAAAGAAACTGGGGCTAACCTAGTTGGTTAGGACTCTTGTATTTTACCAAGAGGTTAGGAGTTCGAGTCTTTTCATTGTGTGGGTATTCTTTTTTTTTTTGTATTTGCTGGGGTTATTTCTCCCCTTAGGGCTTGTAGTTGAGTTGGGTTGTTGGACTTAGTTATCTTGTGGACTTGATGTAGTGTCTCGTGGTCAGGGGCGGATTCAGTTATGGCACCACATGACCCAACTGAATTTGCCGAAATTTTTTTTTAAACCAAAGAAATTGGTAATATATATAAAACAACCCAAACTTATATTGTATTGAATGCCTGGTGCAAGCGGCTAAGGGTTCCTCCTTTATGTGTGAGGTCACGAGTTCGAAACGTCATAGTGACACTTTGCTTTTTGTTTATATTTGGATGCTGATAAGCCTGAAATAAAAAACCTTTACCAAGATTTGTAGCTAAGAGGAATCGAACCCACCCTCTGGGAACTTACCTAGACATAGTACCATCATGCCAACATATACAATTGTTTCAAATTTAGAGATGGTAAACACTAAACACAAAAAAGACAATTGTTTCAAATTTTCTCCGTCTTTAATATGTTTTTTTTTTTTACTTTTGGTTGTGAATTTTTATTTTTAGACTCCTCTAATTGAGATGCATAATTAATACTGTAGAATAAATCCAATACCTATCTAACAAAATTTTTTGAAAAAAAGTAATAAATATCCAAACAAAAATTTAGCCGGCCCAAAGGGCTTTAATTAAACAGGTTGAATGGTTGGATTTGGATCCATTATGGCCCCACTAAGCAAATGGAATTGGAACTGACACAGAAAAGCATAAAATTTTAGGCAGTTTAGTTTCGCGCTCTAATTTATTTTCGTTTCATTCCCAGTTTTTCCATGATTTCCTCCTCTCTCGCCTCTTTGTATATCTCTCCCACCTCGTGGTCACAAAATGGTAGCTAATATTATACTCCTACGACATAGCTCTAATAATCTTCTACATGATTATTTAGTGGATCTTAATAAGACAAAATTATTTGAACAATCGAGGCTCGATGAGTATATTGATTAAATAATTATCATAAAATTAAATTTGACTTAATTGGATTTAAAAAGCTTCTTAATTGGGAATCAATTTGTTTTCTGGATGATAGTTATCGTCCGATCAAATGTGTAGCGATACCCGATCGACTTCATTCTTGGTACGATTGATGAACTTCGTAATATGTAAAAGATAAACGGTTCGGATCGAAAAATAAAAACTCTGGGGGGGATCGGGTCTTCCAATTTAATGCTTTAATGTCTCGAGATGCATCAAGTGTTGTCCAATCAGGCGGCCGTCGATATCCGATGATCTCCAATTTTGGTGACAACGATTAAATTAGTGAGACGTGAAATCCTAACGGTTCAGATCGACTACTATAAAAATATAGTTTGTAATGACCTTTAAACTATATAAGTTCAATGTAATTGTTAACTAACTAAGGGGTTGTTTGATAACCTAAATTCAGCACTTAAAACTGAATCAATTAAGTAATAAGTGATTCAGTAGGTTTGATAACCACATTTTACATTGCTTAACAAATTAAGTGCTACTTAAAATGTAGGCTAAAAAGTTGAAAAAAATTAAGTAGCTTTGAGCTACTTAATTCTGGCTGAATTTTTGTGTATTTGCATTCAACCACCATACCACCACCACCACCACCATTCTACCACCTTCAACACCAACACTCCACCACCACTTCATCACCATAACCATCAATCCACCACCACCACCACTATCACGCTGCCGCCTCCATTGCATAACTACCATCACCACTACTACCACCATCTCCACCACTCCACCACCACCACCACCACTACTCCACCACTCCAGCCCACCACCACACAGCCACCACTACTCCCACTCTATCCCCACCTTCACCACTCCACCACCACCCCAACTCCACCACCACTACCACCCCAACACCACCACTTCACTACCATAACCATCAATCCACCACCACCACCACCACTCCAGCCCACCACCACCACCACCACCACTATCATGCCGCTGCCTCCATTGCACAACCACCACCACCACTACTACGTACCACCACCTCCACCACTACTACCATCACTCCACCACCACCACCACTCCAGCCCACCACCACTACCACGCTGCCGCCACCACCACAACGCCACCATTGCACAACCACCACTCTACCGCCACCACTCACTGCCACCATTACACCACCGTCACTCCACCGCCACCTCACCATTACACCACCACCACCACTCCATCTCACCACCACCCTCGCTCCATCACCACCAACCCACCACCGCTACCACAATCACCACTACACCATTACCATAAGTACATTGTGATCATTAGTAATTTAAGAGAGAATCGAAACTAAAATTAATTCATCATTTTTTTAATTCAGTACTTAATATATTTATCAAACAGCTTTTCAGCTTTAAAAAATTCAGCATTCAGCTTTCATTACTTAATTTTTCAGCTTTCAATTTCAGTTTTCAGTTTTATCAAACAACCCCTAAGTCTTGTGCTATACTTGAACGTACGGTAGCTATTTGATCGCGATACAATTATAACAATCCAAACCGTTGATTTTGTTTTCCTTGTTGTTAATATCATTGTCGTAAAAAATTGTCTTGATCGGGTTTGGAAAACTTCTTTATCGAGACACAATTTCATTTACAAAATGAGTTTTATGTCCAATCAAGTGTGTAGCGATACAAGATTAATTTCATTTTTGGTACGAATGATGTAGTCCATATATATGTAAAAGATGGACGGTTCCGATCGGAAAAAAGACTCAGGTAGAGGTCGGGTATTGCAATCTAATACTTTAATGTCTCGGGATCTATCAAATGTTGCCCGATCAAGTGGTCATCGATACCCAATGGTCTTCGATTTTGGTGATAATGATGGAATTAATGAGATGTGAAATCCTAATGGTTCAAATCAAGCATCATTAAATATTATTGTCTGATTAAAATTTAAAATTTGTTCTTACCACGCGATACGCGAGCACTTAATTAGTTTTTTTTGCACCAATTTAAAATTTTCACAAAAATGTTGGCGGGGACTAGGTTAATCTTTGACTACCCGGCAATTGGTTTCTTCAATAGAACGACGCCGTCCGCAACACACCTGAGCCCATATCAAGTTATGCGCTTCCGCTTCCCCTCTCTCTGCCACCGCTTGCCCTCCCTCTCTCTTCCTCTTCCTTACACCACCGAAGCCATCGTCGTCGGACAAAGCGCCATGGACGCCACCACCGCAGCCACTCCTTTTTCTCCCCGACTCTGATCTCTCACTCTCTCATAAGGTTAGTGTACCAATTTCTTCTTATAGCAATTTCATGGAACCTAATTTCAGATCTGAAGCAAATTTTGATTTTTGTCATGAAACGTAAAATCTAGGTTTTTTGTCGAAGCTAGGTTTGAACTCCCACAAATCTCTGTGCTAGCTCATCTCTCTCTCTCTCTCTCTCTCTCTCTCTCTCTCTCTCTCTCCATGTCGTTCCACCTACTTCTCACGATCTTAACCCATCACTATGAACTTCCATCACCGTTGCAGAAATCGATTCTTAGTTCGTCGTCTACCGTTATCCATCCGAAGAGACGGACATACCCTCTGTTCGTGATACATTCAAGGCCACGAAATCGGTGAGAAAACTAATCTTGTTAGCCTTTCCTAATCTCATAGAGGTCACTAGGTTTCTCTTTGCCTTCCTCTTTTGCTTGTTTTGCAGGAGATTTATGGTGTTAGCTCTGTAGTATTATTTTTGATTAGTTTGTTCCCTTGTTTTGTTTCTTATATAGTTTGATTTTGATTTCATTTGTTATTTTCAGATTTTGGAACCCTAGTTCTGCCCTACTCAGAGACTCATACGACTTCAAGTGCCCGAACTTTGACGATACTGGTAATGGCAATTGCTGCACCTTACCTGTTTGTGAAAATGTTTATGCTGGTTTTACTATTAGGCCCTCCAATAGTTTTAAGTGTAACACTAGAGTTTTGAAAGGAGAAAAGAAAACTGAATTGCTCTGGTTTTCAGAGAATTATGAAGAGATGGACTTTATTTGAAAGAAGATCATCTTTTTATGCTTATTAAAGGTGAATGAGAATGCAAAATAAGATTAGACGAGCTCTATGCTCTAATCTCACTTTTTATGTAGCACTCTACATGTTTGTTGAACGGGTGAGGCAAGTATTTTACGTCAATGATACCAGCAAAGGAAAAAATTGGAGAGTTGTTGAACGGGTGAGGCATCGGGGAGTATGGGATGTGCCTGAGAAAGATGATGTGTCTAATATTGCATTTCAGCAGGATGAACCCACTAATGGTATCCCAATCCTTGCTGGAGATACCAATAGTTCTTACAACAAAGACGATGTGGATCCTGAGATTGTTGGTGATGACGAGGATCATATAGATGACAACAATGACGGGGATGATACGTTGGCTGAGTATGTAGATGACGAAGAGGATGAACTTAATAGACAGCCCGATTTTGATATTGATCTTGACATAGACTGTGCTATATAGGATTTGTTTTGTCATCTAACTTTTTATATTTGGTAGAATAGAAATGCTATTAACTCAGAGTTTTTCTAAAATACATGGCTTATAGTTGGGTTTTATTCCAGCTAAGTGTTTTATTTTATCAATTGGATTGCATTCAGTATATATGCTGGTTTTCAAGATTTAAGGGAAAAAGTAATGACTTGTAGTTCACTTGATCTTCAGTACAAAAAATGTCTCCGCAACTCCGTTATTTACAATCTGATATTGATTGAAGGTTGTGTATGATGGGCCATTTGCTTGAAATATTTTTTTTTCTGATCTACTCCATCATTTCGAGTTAAGAGCAGCAGGAGAATTGATGGGGTCTTGTGACTCTTGTTTGGCGGTGGAGGAGAGACCGAGAGAGGAGGGAGGAGACATGGGTTGCTCTGTTGTGGGACAGTAGGAGATAGTAAGAGAAGCACGTGCGTCTAGCCTTTTACAAAGGCTACAATGGTCAGTTTAGGTAATTCGTCGTGTCACTAGAAATTATGGTTGTGGCATTATCTCTAACCTTTCCTCTATGTGCAATAAAAGTAGGTACTATTGTTTTCACAATTACGATAGTAATTGCATTTCTCATTGATGTTTTTTTGGATTTATTGTCAGGTTGATGATGCATTGGTTTGGCAAGGCAATGCAATGGAATCACTTAATGTTTTCGGATCATGTGTTTTTTTTATAATAGCTTTGTTGTTAAGATACTTGGATATGGTAGGTTTGGTAAATTACTCATGGATATTGAAACGCATTGACATAGTTTCTTTTTGGATATTTTAGAATGTTAGTTGCTTTTGGGATGTACTTGGATACATATGGGATTGATTTTGTTGAAATTTGGTAATAGATTCGTATATTTGTTTTTAAGGGATTTGGATGGAATATAGGCATCAAATGTTAAGAAAATTGAGCTCCAAATTCAAATTTATGAATATATGTAAGAACTTTGCCAACGCAATTAATAGTGGGCAAAGGTATGGAACATACAATATAAATTATTTTTCCCACACATTTTAGTCGTCGGCAAAACTAGTATAGGAAAAAAATAAAATTATAATTTAGTACAAATGGTGCTCCTGCCAACGAGCAATTTGCGTTGGTAAAGTTTGTCCTTTGCCCACGAAGAAAGCCGTCGCTAAAGTTTCTCCTTGTGTTGGCAAAAGTAAAATGTTGTCCCTATTTTTCTTGACTTTTGCCAACGCACAACAATTATGTAAGAACTTTGCCAACGCAATTAACTGTGGGCAAAGGTATGGAACATACAATATAAATTATTTTTCCCACAAATTTTAGTCATCGGCAAAACTAGTACAGGAAAAAAATAAAATTATAATTTAGTACAAATGGTGCTCTTGCCAACGAGCAATTTGCGTTGGTAAAGTTTGTCCTTTACCCACGAAGAAAGCCGTCGCTAAAGTTTCTCCTTGCGTTGGCAAAAGTAAAATGTTGTCCCTATTTTCTTGACTTTTGCCAACGCACAACAATTACCAACGCAGCTTGAACCTTTTGCCAACGCTGAAAGTAGTTGCTAAAGCTCATTCATTTACCCACGCGTAGACTTCTCGTTGGCAAAAACTATTGTCGACACACCTTTGGCCACGCCTTAGCGACGTAACAAATTTTGTAGGTAAAATCCAATGCCAACGAGATTGAACTTCTAGCCACTTTCTTAAAAGCGATGGCAATACTGCTTTTTCTTGTAGTGTTTTAGAAATACTAAAAGCCAAGAAACATGATTAGGAAAAAGTTTCAGCTTGTTAGCAATGTTTTGGTAAATGGATATAATGACATAATCCAAGGAACTTATTCAAGACTTCGAAGAAAACAATTTTGTTTGCATTTCCAGATCCTTCTTTTACATAGAATATGAAAGAGAAGGATAATATATGAAGGTTAAGAAGACATAAGGGTTGATCTATAAATGGGCTTCATGTAGGAGAAAAGAAACGTAATTGAATATGATACATGCATAAGATGTGTAGTGAAACAATCAACATCCAATTTAACTGCGTTGTAGCCTACGTCTACATATTTTGATCTTTGGTAATACTAAAAACATCTATCGAACGACACAAAGTCCATGTAAAATTAAGCAGCACATGGAATCCTGAATCCAAAAAGACTTCCTTGAATACATAGAGAAGTATTCAAACTTCTCTTTTACTGCTTATTGGGAAAAACTTTTCTTTAACCAATTAGAGAAATCAAACAGTCAGATGACATAAAGAACGAATTTCAAATTGACTTTACTAAGTAATCTGAAAAAGAAAATACCTGATAAAAATCAAAATAAGATAGGCAAATCACTAAATATGGGAAGCAATTTTCATGAGTTCATTCTTTTTGCATTTGCACCTAACAAATTTATACCACCCAATACCGATCACTTATTTTGCTCTAAGTTCATAATGAAGGTGTTCTGATCATCCAGGAAATGTTTAAAATGGTGTTAAGCATCAAGCAGATAATGTTGAGATTTTTGATAGTTATATATTTTGGCTTTGTTAGTTAATCAAATAGGGTAGATGGAAGAAAATAGGACACAACAGAAAGAAACGTGTATTTTGATTCCATTGCATTTGAAGCATGTAAGTCATTAATTGTTACTTTTTTCAATGGTTTGAAAGAGGAAGAAAAGAAAACATACTTGATTGCACAACTAAACGACCCAGGGCTACCGGCATCAATGTCAAGCAGGAGCTGGTAGCTGCAGACCTGCAACCTTTCATTGCAGAGCAAGGAAGAAGAAGTTTCCAGTTTGCAACTGCATGAGCATCATGCTTCACACCTTATCATTAGAAGATCCCATAGTCATTATTAGCTTGTTAAAATTTTCATCAAATCCTGAATTTGTAACAGAGATCCAATAGAACAGTTAAATTTCTACTTGTTTTGCACTGCTCTGGTAGGGTTATAGTGTCACCCATGCCATAGCAATAACCTTTCTCATTAGCCACCAGCCCTAGCATGGCCATCTCTGTCTACTTGGACCTATTTATGTTGAACTTTATCCACCTGGTTAGTTGGGAGGAGCCCATTTGTAGCATCGATACCCGTCTTCTTTCGAAATGACTTCATAATAGAACAAATGAACCAATGTGCTTAATTTGTCAGATCAGATGATCGGGATCCCTTCCTGAAATAATTACCTAGGAGCGGATGAAGGGTGCCAAATAGAATAGTCATATGAACATTTATTGAACCTGTGGAGTTATTATCGGCAAATAAAGAATAAACGAAGGATCCTACAAGTAGAAGCTTGTAGTTTCACTCTAGGAAAACTGAGAGAATAGAGTAATACTCATAACATCAGCCCACCTATTGAAAATGAAGAAGATATACCATCAGCCTACCTATTCAAAATGAAGAATCAATTGCAAATGTACATTCTAGTTTGAAGAAGGCATTTACTTACTGGCATGTTGTATACAACAAGGCTGAAACAACAGTCTGTCTGCAGTTTACCAAATCAAAATAAGAAATAAATCATGCATGAACCTACCAATTGATAAATGCCTACCTATAGAATCTCGTATAATATTACAGCTGGACCAAGTTTTTGGGTTCTAAATGAATCAAGCCTGACAACACCCCATGAAAAGGAAGAAATACGAAAAGAGAACGGGAAACATCTTGCTTAAAGACATATCGAGATGAGATACATAGACACACAAAATCCTCACAGGTGAAAAATAAAAAACACCATAGGTGTAGACGTATGTCCAAGGATCACATGGAAATATTTTACAGGTGCAAAGTCAAGATAGGTAATGGCTTAAATTTTGAAAGTGCCGATACGTATGGACAGTCTATTCAATAAAAGATTTGGTATGCGGGTATTTGCCAACGTGTTTCCTCGCTGGGGTAATAACCTCTTATGTTCCATTCGACACATGCAATGTCGTTTCCATAAAAAAAAGTATTCGATCTTTACATCTATATTCTAATACTTTCAATAACAAAGGTTTGTGCTCTACCGGATTGCTACGGCTTACAATTGGCAGGTAAGTTCTCAACAAAGCAAGGTATTTATGGATTGAGTCAAGTTAAACATTTGAGAACAGAGGTTTTGTTTGTTTGTGTACGTGGCATTGATCAAATATTTGGTGTACACCATTCTAGTAAAAGGAGAAGAAGATTTAATAGTGGCATGCGTTACCCAACATTGGTAGTCATGTACTATATTAAAACCCAAAAAAAAATCCACTCTATAGGACAAGAATGGTGGGAAACATGGTATTGATTCAGTCAATTACATGGTAACTAACATGAATACATGGCTACTTGGTATGAATTTGGGGCAACGGAGTCCATCTTGCTCGGCAGTCGGCACCATCCCAAAGACAACAAACAACACGCAGGAATGTTGGGTAATTCCATCGAACAAGTGGTGTGCATGACATCAACAATTCAATTTTGTTTTAAGGAATATCAATCTGATGTTGAAAGCAGAGATACCTATACCTGATGCACATGTTTACGATCGATGAAGATGGGGAAGAGAGGGTGGGGAAAATGCAACTTACTACGCAAATATTGTTGGAAGTAGAGAGCTTGGAAGTCCAGAGAGTTCTTCTGTATGAATGAGAAATGGATGAAGGGCTAGACATGAAGACGTCTGTAAACGGACACCGGGCTCGTCTTCAATGAAAGGATTGAAGGTCGGAGGAAAACGTGGAGGAAGATGGAACCACAATGAAGGTCGGAGAAGAAGAAGATGGAGGGAGAGCCAGAGGAAGACATGATGTTTCTAGTTGATGGCCGATGGAGCATTCGAGAGATGGAGAGAGGATACGTCGTTTGGGTTGGGGCGTTCCAGAAATGGAGCGAGGATATAAAACAAGGGTGCGACTATTTGCAGTCCCGTATTTTCTCCCTTAGCCCATTAAAAATTTTCAATTACCGAAATATGTTTCGACAGTTAGTTACCGAAATTAAAATACATTTTCGACAGTTAGTTACTGAAATTGAGATACATTTTCACCATCCAATTACCGAAATATATGTTTTTTGTCATTTCCGACATGTAGTTACCGAAATATAATCTTATTTTCAACAGCTATTTACCGAAATGTATGTTCGACAGTTGTTTACCGAAGGTTGAACATATTTTCGACATATAGATACCGAAATATAATTTTTGAAAATTTTTAACGGGTTATGGGAGAAAATATGCAGCTGCGAATAGTCGCCCCCTAAAATAAATAGACATCTCACCCTTTATAAGGAGTTGTGCCGGTGGGCAAGAGTGTAGATAGGATTGATATTAGTTGCAAGTGCTGAGGGTATTTTTGGAAAAAAAAAAGGAGGAAACATCTTCGTACATTTAAAAGAAGTAGTATAGATTAAAGCACGGTATTAAAACTTTAGTCACTCAAGCTTAACGATCAACAAGAGTATTATTTCTTAAGCCATCTCTAGGTCTGAATCTCTCGCCTGCAGGCACATTATTTAATTTGGTATAAAGTATTTCGTCCTCCATTTTCTTTTTCATACTTCAGCCATAAATATTTAAAAGGAAAAGAGAGAAAATATATCTTACTTGATTTTGTTGGTACTGTAACGACCCGCTCCATCTTTGTACAAAATTGTCCGCTTTGGACGCCCAAAGCCCATAAACTTCCCAGTAGGTCACCCATCCCTGGATTACCCTAAGGTGAGCACGCTTAACTGCGAAGTTCCTATGCGCTTTGGCCCGCCCTCACGGCTTTAAAAGGCCTTGTACAAGTAGGAGGGATCTTTTCTTATAAACTATAACTTGCCCCCTCCGTCCGGACGGAGCCTGCCATCCTGCAGTACCGCCAGCTATCGGAAAGCGGGGTGTCACAATCTACCCTCCTTAGGGATGCAACGTCCTCGTTGCACAGGCCCAGCAACCTTCCCCTGGTGGCCATGGTGTGGCACTTAGTTCTGTACAGTACAGTCACTGTACTCGTACCAGATTCTAGAGGTGGCCCCCATCATGTAGACCAGGGTTGTGCTTTGATACCACTTGTAACGCCCCAAGCAGACCACTGGCCCAATACCTTGATTTTGATCCACAAGCCACACCACATGGCCCAAAAGCTTAAACCCAAGGTACTAGTAGTAGCCCACAAGGTTTGTTATATGCCCAAGATCATCCATGTAGACTTCCGATGTGGGACGGGGTGTTACAATCTGTAACAACCCGCTCCATCTTTGTACAATATTGTCCGCTTTGGACGCCCAAAGCCCATAGACTTCCCAGTAGGTCACCCATCCCTGGATTACCCCAGGGTGAGCACGCTTAACTGCGAAGTTCCTATGCGCTTTGGCCCGCCCTCACGGCTTTAAAAGGCCTTGTACAAGTAGGAGGGATCTTTTCTTATAAACTATAACTTGCCCCCTCCGTCCGGACGGAGCCTGCCATCCTGCAGTACCGCCGGCTATCGGAAAGCGGGGTGTCACAGGTACAGTATTACGATGTACGTTCTCTCTTTTTAATTTTTTAAGACAAAAATGATCATCAGCAACTCATATATAGTCTCCCATCTTATAGTCTCCTCTCCTCTCCTTTCCTCTCCTCTCTGTTCATTTTCTCACTCAAAAAAAACCTTCAAATTATCTCCGCAGTAAATCATAAATCAATGAGAATGAATGGAGTACTTAAACATGACGACAGAACTTGAATATGTATGAAATTTAATTATTTAATTTCGCTGTGGATTACACGTACGTAGGGTACTCTTGAAATCTGAAAGCTAGTAGTAGTAATTTAATTCTTTTAATCCCGGTCCTGGCAATTATCATCCAAACCCAAAAAAGCCGCAGATGATGATCCCGTTCCTGTTACTATGTTTTCTGGATCGATTCAATCGACGGGGATCGATGGAAGAATCGACGGGGAATTGTGTTTTGAATTGCTGGAATGTGGATGTGAAAAGTGGAGTTTGGTTCCTTGCCGTGTTTCAGGATTTCTTTGAAAGCAAACAATGAAGTGGATGGATTATGGAAGAAGAATAATAAAACGGGCTTTATTAAACTTCAAAGTAGAGGAACAATCGATAAAGATTATCGAGTGAACAATTACAAGTTAAAGCTACTCCTAGAAAAGAAAAGATAAAGGCCTGATTGGCGTTGTTTGTGTGTGTCCTCAAAACTGCTACGAACTTCTCCATAAATAGGCCTCTTCATTTGAATTTGAATATTCCCTCCAAAGATGGCAGTTAATCCCTCGTATTGTGCCTTTCAACTGCCCCCACGATCAGTGAAGCAAATAACTCCCACGTTGTGAAAACTGCTCCAAGTATTACTGAGCAAAAACTGCCCCACGATCGTGAGAATGTCCATATGGATCTCCTTCTAGCACCTGTACATGAACTGTCCACATAAGCAAGTTCAATAATACTTAGTTATTAAACGGGAATATACCCCAAATTGGCCACTCGACGGGTCACTCGACGGGAATATAATGTTTAAAACCATTGCTATGGTTTTATGTTATCTAACCGGATTTGATCAAAACCTATGATATTAAGGTATATTGGAGTCACCTTTAATAATATCAATCTCCCCTAAGCCACGTGTCACCCAATCGACGGGTGAAATAAAATCACAGTTTATGGAGCAAACAATGCCCCCCTTATTTAGTTAAGTTAAAACTTTTTTAACTTAAGTAAATAAATCCCCCAAAGTCGTGTTTGACCTATGGGGTTTCTCCAACGTATACTTAGCCCTCATTGCAGAATCTAGGGCACAGTTACCATATTTTCTCTTCCTTTGAAACATTTCCCCTGTAATGGCGCCCAAAAAAGCTTCAACTGGTAAAGCGATGGCATCCAAAGCTTCGACAACTTCTCAGTCAACAAAATCGAAGACTTCTCAGTCTAACCGATCAAAGAAACAGAGTCCTCCTAAATCTAGGGTTCCCGTCGATGATATTCCACCGAGATATCCTCAATGCCTTAGAGAGGCAAAGCAGGTAAACCAATATTTTGTTCCTAGGGCAGACACTACAACTAGTTTTACGCTTGGACCAATTTATTCTCCTACCCCCAATGAGTTACCAACGTATTATCCCGTCAATGTTGATGAACCCCTGCTACTTTCACTTCCTGGTCTTCACTGGACAAACTGGGGCACGAGGGGATCGATCAGATCATGGCCAACGGTTCAACCAACTTGGAAAAAGTGGGTAAGCCGAATGAGGGCACACTTTTGCTTTGATTGGACAGATATGAGTATCTCTGAAGCTATTGATCTTTCGACTCATTCAATAGAAATAAACCCCCATCTGTTAGCTGCTGCTGCTTGCTTCTGGTCCACATCGTGTAATGCTTTTATTTTCCCAAATGGACCTATGTCACCTACTGTCTTAGATGTTATTCACCTCACTGGCCTGTCAGGTGTAGGCCTAGAAGTAAATGCCACGCTCGATCACGAGCCCTTTGAGCCTCCCTTTGAGTTCAAAGGCTCGATTAGTTATGCCAATTTCTTGGTTCGGCATTTTGGACTTGAGCATACTAAGCCTCAATTCAATGAAAAGATTGCCTTTTGCCTGTATTGGCTTTGTAAGTATGTGATGTGCATTTCGGGTCTCAAGATTACCCAAGAGTATGTTAGATTAGCCATTTATTTGGCTCAAAATAAGAAACTTGCCCTGGCCCCTTTTGTTTTGGGTACTCTTTATAAGGGCCTTTGGACTTTTGTTAAGAACAAGATCTCCAACTGTTGTGGTGGTCCTCTTTGGATACTCCAAGCATGGCTGTATGCTTACTTCCCGTCAATTAAGCCACTCAATTATTATCTGAAAAAGGAAGATGGTGAAGGATGTCGGAGCTACGCAGAACACCTCCTGTCGTATGAGCCTCAAAAAGAAGATTGTTCATTCAAGAGATATTTCACAGTCTTCTTCCAATTCAAAGTTGGTGATCTTCCGAATTGGCTCCCCTTTAGGGAATGCCAATACCCTGCTTCTGAAAAGATCAAGCCCATTCTTAATCTATTGGTTCCTGTTCAAGTGGTCAATGATTTCTGGGCCAGCATATTGATTTCCAGATTCCTTTCCATAGGTTTCTCTCCATCTACATCGCACGTCTCCAACTGTAGTTTTGAGATATACTTGCCTAATCAATGTGCTAGGCAATTTGGGCTGTCACAAGGGGTACCAGTCCCTTATACACTCCCCAGAATCAAAGACTTGGTGGATACTAGGCCTAATGTAACTCAAATTTCCCTTATCCAAGAATTGGTTGGGCAATTCCAAGGTGCTAGGACTGGGTATATTTTCAAAGCCTTTGTTGCTGACCCCTCATCCACTCCTGCATTCAAGACTTTCTGGAAATTTGTCAAATCAGTCATCTTTAATAAAGACTTGAGCAATTGTCTTTCGAGACTTGATCCCAATACCTCTCATTCAGGTATCATATTTATCTCTTTTTGTTTAATCTGTAACCATTTCATATTTTGTCAAATACTAACTTCACATTACCCTTTGCTAGTGTCTATTCCCAAAGAAATCCCTACTCCAAAGGAAACTTTTCCATCAAAGAAAACAGATAAAGGGAAAGGTATAATGACTGCTGATGAACAATCCAACCTGAAGAAAAGAACTCGAAGTTCTCAGGTATTGGATGATGTTCAAGGTTTCCCACTTCTTGCCGATGCCATGAAGGGCTACAATCCTCAAGATCGACAGGAGGAGATTGCTGATGACAAGGAAACCTTACAGCTATATCAGAGGGTAAGACTCTTCATCTATATGACCATTTATTTGTTGTATTTGGTCTCTTATCACTTTGACTAACTTTATTCCTCCTTTAAATTCAGAGAACTAGGAGAAAGCTTCAACTGCCAACATCTTCTGAAGAAAACAATGGTCATGACAAGGGTTCAACCACTGACCTCTCAAGCGTTTTGGAGCCTCCATCGTCAAAAGATGCACCAATTGTCCAAACACCAATACCTCTGAAACCTCCAAATCAAAAAGGCCAAGAAGGTGTGAATCATGAGAAAGCTGATGAACCAATATCATCAGACACCACACAATCTGCTGCTGTACCTTCAGAAGGTATTCATACAGATCAGGAAGGTGTGAATCCTGAGCAAGTTGAAGAACCAATACAGTTAGAGATTGCACAGCCTACTATTGCACCTTCAGAAGGTGATGAGGCTCTAATTGATCTTAACCTTGATTTGGAACCTGACAACCAAGCATCGCCTACTCACTCCAAAGACCAAGGTGATACTGACATTGGTCAAGATACCATTGGGCTCAACTCTCCCCAATCTCAAGAGATTGCTGAGGAACCAACTCCTGTCACAACTATTCCTACACTCCTTCAGTCGACAGAGGTCCCTAAGGTTCAAGAGCAATCTCAAATGTCAGAACCAATACCACTGAACCATGGGATCATTTCTGAAACCCCTAAGGCATCCTCATCATCTGTCAACAAGGATGTGAATCCAGACCCTGTCTCAGACCTTGACCAAATGATTAATAGAGTTAAGACTTATTCTGAGTCTTACTCCAAATCCATGTCTGAGTTTTCCAAATCTTTAACTCCTCCCACCTTTTATCACTTAAGTGAAGACACTAAGGATGAGGTGAAGTCCCTCTTCAGAATGCTCGAGCTCCCTTTAGCAGAGGTTGCTGCTGATCATATCCCAGCTTTTACTAGTTGTGTTACTCATTTGATTGAAAAGAAAATCCTTCCAGACTTAGAACATATCGAATTAGAAGAACTTTGGTCTAGTCTAGGTCAAAATTTATCTGTCGCAGCCTACTGTCAAAAAGAAATGAAAGACAAGCTGAAGATCATGGATCAGTTTGCCAACACTTCTGGCAAACTTGATACAATGAGTACTTCCATATCTCAATTGAAAGACAACTTGCATCAGCTGGATGTGGAAGAAGTTGGACTGCTTGCTCGTTTGAGCCAGATAAAACAAGAAAGGATTTCTCTGATTGCACAAAAAGAGCTTTTCAGTCATGAATTGGCCAGCATTACTCCTGATGAGCAAGGGATAAAGGCCATGATTTCTGTGACGAGGGATGATTATCTAAAGAACTAGTCAAGATACAAGACCATTGATCATCAATGGAACTATTTTGTTAAGTTCTTTATGGATTTTAGGTCTAGGATTCAATAGATTTGTTGTAAGTGATCATGTCACAGCCTATTTTTGTCAGGCCTTCTTTATGTCCAACCCTTCTCTTTAATGAATTTTAGCCTATTTGATGCTTTTTGGAATTTATGCTTGTCATTTTGGGTTACTTAGCTGTTAGCTTCTTCTTATTGCTGATACGAACCTGAACAGGTGAAGCCAAATCTAATAAACAACACTTGAACTTCTTAGTCCATTTTTGGACATTTTAATTAACAAATGTCCCAAATCGACGGGGATCTATTAATTAAAAGCTCATTTAAATTTACCAAATAATGTTTACAACTGGCAAATCAAAAGTCATCTCCTGTCATGAATAAACTGACATGACTCTTCTCCTTCTTCATTCTAGTGGAGATCGTGGGCAGTTATCCCTTTGGGATTAAATCAATAACTCATGCTGATTTTGAAATTTGAATTAGCAGTTCCACGCTGCATTGGAAAACTGAATAGCCACTACGTTGGCAGTTATCATTATGCCTTTAAATTAGACATTAATCTCCATTGTTTTTACCTTCAACAAATCAAACCATAGTTCATTCCTTCAATCATGTCAACTGCAAATACACACTCTGCACACATGGATATCGACAGGAAGAACAGATTTCCAGCTTTCGAAGGGAGTTCCTCCTCCATGGACGATCCATATTCTCCTATTCAACCTACTGGATGGGATGATCCCTTACCATTCAATCCCCCTGCACAATGGGGAATCGATCCACCCACTGAAAGGGTGATTGTCAGGATGGAAGAATCACTCTTCTACCCAAACTCCAACATTCGACGCTCTCACATCAAAGTGAGCTACCAATTTCCTTGGGTTAGAGAAGAACCAAGAGCAATGCTGCTGGATTCACTGCTCTCATCATCCCTAAGACCAATGTCATTTCAACTGGCAGAGGCAGGTGGCAAGCCCTACTTGGAAAGTCATGAATCTCTCTTTGAAAGGGCTAAAAATCAACAACTTTATTGGAAAGAAGTTGTTCGAAAACCCTGCTATCCCTCAGACTTCTCTGATGATGAGCCCAAACTCAAACCTCTTCCTAAGAACCCTGATTGGTTCGGGGAATTAACCAGACTGAGGTATGATCCCCCTATGTCTCTTACTGCCCATCGAGGGTATTCTATCTTTGGGGATTCTGATGAAACCACAGCTAAAGAACTACTGGCTGCCTTTGCTTTTTTAGATGTTCATATTCTAGAAGAGCAAGTTCCTTACTTAAACTTCTTATGGGCCTGTGAAACTCTTCAGTTTTACGAGAGCAGCCTCATTACTACCCATCTTCACGGGTTCAAAACCTCATTGCCTCTTATAAGGCTTTGGTTAAGGACTAGCACTACTGCACACTATGACCCTTTTTGGGTTGATTATGAATTAAGCCAAGAAAAGGTCATTAACCTTCATAATAAGATGATAGCATTTGAAGAATCTGACTGGGAACTCCCACCAAATCCTTCCAGAAAAATCATCAAGAAGCACCAAAATTGGCAAATAAAGAGAGCCCCAAAAAGGGCTGTTCTCCAAACCAAGGCTCAGCAAAAAGTTCTAGCCATGAGGCCTATGGTTGAGAAGAAAATACAAATGGATGCAGAGGAAATCGCCAGAGACAGAGAGCATGATTTTCTGACATATGCTTGGGAAAAATTCCATGTGTTTGTAACTTGGAGTTTCCCTCACTACTTCGAGATCATCAACATCGACACAAATGGCAATCCTATGGCACCTGCTGGAAACTAGGCTTATGATGTTTAGCCTTTTCTTTTATTTGTATTTTCCTTATTGCCTCTTTTAAACAAGCATTTGTTTTATTTCTTCCATCTGCCTTAGTGATAGGCATTATGTTTTATAATGAAATGAAAATATAAGCCTCAATTAATAGGCTTATTACGTTAATCTCTGTTTGATCTGCATATGATTATATGTCTCTTTACCACCAACAACTGAGAATTCAGTTTCATGCAGTACTTCATCAAAACAGGTAGATTCAAAATCAAATGATCCATCAAATTGGTAATTTCATGAATCAATTGACTCCCAAGGTGATGGAAAATATCCCTTCAAATACTTTCCATTAATTGTTCTTTCATGTGATATCCCAAGAATCGACTCTAGATGGTATGCTCCTCCTCTCAGGACCCTTAACACACGAAATGGTCCTTCCCAATTTGGAGACCACTTGCCAAATGTTCTTTTCTTTTTCTTATCTAAAGGTAAAATTGCTTTCCAAACCAAATCACCTTTTGCAAATGATTTCTCATGAACTCTTTTATTATATATTCTTTCCATTTTCATTTTCTGTGCTTGGATATTGTTTAATGCGTCGATCCTTGACTCTTCTAGTCCATCAAGTTCTCCATACATTGACTCTTCAAAATCAACATTGTTTGGATCATAATGGCTAGCCACCCTATGAGAAGTGATATTGATCTCGACGGGCAAAACTGCAGCCTGACCATACACCAGTTCGTATGGTGTTGTTTTTATGCTATCTCTTTTTGATGTTCTATAAGCCCATAAAACTTTTGGCAATAATTCATGCCATTCTCTGGGATTATCTACAATCATCTTAGACAAAGTATTTTTAATAATTTTGTTGGTTGATTCTACTTGCCCATTTGCTTGAGCATAGTAAGGAGAAGAATTTAGAATTTTCACTCCAAACGACTTAGCATAAGCCATAACTTCTTGACCATTAAACACAGATGCTTGGTCAATAGTTATAGTCTCAGGAACACCATATCGATAGAAAATATATTCCTCAAGAAACTCAATTACTTGCTTCTGAGCTACACTTTTTAAAGGAATTGCTTCTGTCCATTTTGTAAAATAATCTGTAGCCACTATTATGTACTCATGCTGCAAAGAAGAATGAGGTACAATTTCTCCAATCATATCAATTGCCCATCCTCTGAAAGGCCAAGGTTTAACAATTGACTGTAAAGGAAAAGCAGGAAGCCTCTGAATTGGGCCATGTTGTTGGCACTTTTGACATCCTTTTGCATATGCAATACAATCCTTCCTTAAGGTTGGCCAATAATAGCCATATCTCCTTATTAACCATTTCATTTTCTCCCCAGATTGATGGGATCCACAAATCCCTTCATGGACTTCTCCCATAACTATCATGACTTGAGGTTTAGCAATACATAACAATAAAACCCCATCTGATGACTTTCTAAATAAGTCACCTCCCAAAATGATATAATTTATAGCTCTTTGCTTTATACTCCTATCTGTTTTCTCACTCGGATTTTCTAGAAACTTTTTTATTGGAACTCTCCAATCATCAATCAAATTTATTTCCATAATTTCCAAATCATCTCCATCTCTTTCAATAGAGAAGGGCAAAAATCTCTTTTGTACTTTTATCAACTTTTCATTTCCATCTCTTTCAATAGAGAAGGGCAAAAATACAATGCAAGGCATAACTTTTCAATTGGTTTATATTTTATCTCACACTCATTTAATCTTTTACTTAGGTAATATATGGCTTGTTCATGGCCATTCTCATTATCTTGGGCCAATAGACTGCCAATCGACTGATGACCAGCTGATATATAAAGTTTCAAGGGTTTGCCAAATATTGGTGGCATGAGCACAGGAGGCTTAACTAATGACTGTTTCAAGAATTCAAAAGCCTTATCATGCTCTTCATTCCACTTAAAATCTTTCTGAGACTTTAGTTTTAACAGTGGTGAAAAGGCAAGGGTTTTTCTAGACAAGTTAGAAATAAATCTTCTTAGAAAATTAACTTGTCCTAAGAACTGTTGGAGTTCTTGTTTGTTTGTTTGTTGGGGGTTGTGCTTCCCTAATTGACTTTGTTTTATCTTTATCTACCTCAATTCCTTTTTTATGAACCAGGAATCCAATGAAATTTCCAGCACTAACTCCAAAAGCACACTTTGTTGCATTCATTTTCAATTGATACTGCCTCATTCTTTGTAAGACTTGTTTCAAATGATCAATATGATCATCAAACGTATGGGATTTCACAACTACATCATCAATATAAACTTCCATAAACCTCCCAATCAAATCATGGAAGATTACGTTCATAGTTCTTTGATAAGTAGCCCCAGCATTCTTTAGACCAAATGCCATTACAATCCATTCAAATAGACCAATATATCCTGGACATCTAAATGATGTCTTATGTGTATCCTCTTTTGCAATAAATATTTGGTTGTAACCAGAATAACCATCCATAAAGGAGAGAAATCGATGGCCTGAAGTAGCATCAACCAAATGGTCTACCACAGGCATATGATACTCATCCTTTGGTGAAGCTGTATTTAGATTTCTAAAATCGATGCATATTCTGACTTTTCCATTTTTCTTAATCACAGGAACCACATTAGAAATCCATTCCACATACCTGACTGGTCTTATGAATTTGGCTTTGAATAGTCTTTCCATTTCTTTCTTGACTTCTTTTAGTACTTCAGGAGTCATCTGTCTTGGGGTTTGTTGGTATGGAACAAAATTCTCTTTAATAGGAATTCTATGTTCAACCAATGATCTATCTAAACCAAGCATATCAGGATAATCCCAAGCAAAGCAATCTTTAAATTCAGATAGCAAATACTTCAAAGGATCCTTCATTTCATCAGGTAAAGAAGCACATACATGAAGAATTTTAGGATCTTCCTCTGTTCCTACATTAAAATCCTCTAAAGGATCTTTAACCTCTGCTTTAAGATTATCAAGCTTAGCAGGAGCAGCTTTGAGATCTTCCATAGTTAATTCCTTTAAAGATAAAGGACTGTCATCTATCACACAGTCTGCCCAATTACAAGAAATAGGCTCATCAGCCTCTAACTTCCTAGACACAATAAAAGAAAACAACCTCTTGAAAGTGGCTTTCAAAGTAGCCAACTGCTCATCCACTTGATTCGATGTTTTACTAGACATAAGAAACCTTGGATTCAGCCTTACTAGACCTCAAAATTATATTAGGTCTGACAAAATCTTTACTCAACTCTTGAAAACCATCTTTGATGTATTTAAGAAACTGACTTTCAGTAACACCAGTCCCTACTGACTTTACCTCTGACTCTTCAATCTTAATAGGCCACAGGTCTTCATCATATAGCCCTGCTTCCACATTGTTGGTTTCTGCTTTAAATGGATGTTTGTCTGCCCAAAAAATCTCCATTTCTGAAGCCTTTTCATTCTGTCCTTGTTTCAGAAATATCAATGCCTGATGCAAAGAGGAAGGAACACACCCATTTATGTGAATCCAATCTCTGCCTAACAAGGCATTGTAATTGGAGGAAGAATCAATAACAAAGAAAGTTGTGTTCATCTTCCTACTTCCAATTTGTAATTGCAAAGAGATCACACCTTTAGCAGGTGAGCATCCTCCTGCAAAATTACCAACTGTCACTTCTGTTGGAATCAAATCTAATTCCTTCTTATTTAAGACTTTCATCATCTTCGAGGGTAAGATGTTGACAATAGCCCCATTATCAATTAAAACCTTATTAATAGGTTGTCCATTGATATGCAACATTATATATAGAGGTTTTAGATGCCTGACCAGGGCATCATCAGGAGATCTAAGTGCCACAATGTCTTTTCCTTTTGTGTCCTTTTCGATTCTTATAGATTCATTTTGGAAATCTTTCTCCTGTTCATCATTTATCTTTACTATTGCATCTGTTTTATCTTCTACATCTCCTTCTAAACTAGTTGGTTGATTAGGTTTTGCCTGAAAAGTTTTTGGCAGTACCAAAATCATGTTGCATGGAAGCTTAGTAGGAGAAATTGACCCAAACTGGATTATGGCCAGGGCTTGACCAAATGTAGCAGACTTTTGACAGTTAGCTTCATTCTTGTCATCTTTTGGATCATCTTTCATTATCTCTGAGCTATCGACAGACAACAAGTCATCATCTTCATCATCTTCCAATAAGACCTGCTGAAACTCTTCCATCTTTTTCTTCAAACTCTTTGTAGACACCCCAATCCGGACCTCGAAGGGTCTTTGTTCACCCCGATGATGAAATAAAGGAAACGAAACCTTTGCGAGCTTGAATGAAGGACTCCCTTAAACCCAAACAGATCCTCAACCCAAATGAACCGTAAGCCCAAAGCAAACCCAAAAGCCCAAAAAACCCAGAAAGCCCGAAAGCCCTGGAGCGAGCCTGAAATACCGCGCGCGACATCTCTAAACCGCACGGGGTATCGAAATTTAATACGCCGCACGCGTTCATGAGGTTAACCGCACGGCATTTTAGGTAAAGTTCTGACTGGCTCAGAAAGCTGTCGGCCACGCCTATTTGAGCCACAGCTGCAGTACGGCTCAGCCGAAAGCACACTTCTGGCCCGCCCAGAAAATACCTCCAACTTTTGAAATTCAAAATCCAAGGCTCTTGTCTATAAATACACCCCTCCACTCAAGGGAAAAGGGCCCTTGATCACCATTATACCATTTCTCTCTCTTCTTGCTTTCACACCCACTTTCCCATTTCCAAGCCTTGAGAATGTTGTTCTCAAAAGACATTCTCTAGGTTCTTTTACTCCATTTTTCTCTTCACCATTGAAGTTAGTTCCTTACTAACTTTGAGACCTCAACCACCCAATACACCCATCTACTACACACATCCATACTTCTACTCTCTTTCTCAACCTTCCGACGTCCATCCGCCTTCATCAATACACATTCAAGCTCAAGATCAAAGGTAAAAACCAAGTTTCCTTGGGCTAGGCTCTGTCCTGGCCCTGAGGGGACCTTTCTGTCTTCTGGCTTAACCCTTTTGGTCAGGATCTGACCCAAAACCTCTTTTACCAAACAAAACCAGTGTCCTGTGCAGAGGTGTGCTACGTCGCGCGGTGCTTTGAAGCGTCGCACGGCTTAGTAGACTCACACGCACGGCATTTCAAAAAGGATATTGTTTTCTTGATCAAACTGTCTGGATCACGATCGTCCGTTGTTGGATCTTTTCTGCATACCAAAAGCAGTCCCAAAATGAGACCATATCTACAAGTCATGTTTTAAACTCCATAGATCTTTTCAAAACAAGTAAACGTATCAAAAATGGTTTTCTCTTCATGGCTTGGAAGAATGGTGCAGATCTGAGATGATCTGACGGCTGTGAGTTGTCTGAAGTTTTAAAATAACACCGTGTGATGTAATGGGTACACCGTGCGAAGCTTTACAAAACAATGAAAGTTTGGTATCATGATCGGAACCACGCACGGCGTATCAGTAAGCCGCGCGTTATAAAGCGGTATGCCGTCTGACGGGAGATGGTGATTCAGACAGTCCGTTTGTATATCTTTCTTGTTTATATTATCACCATGCCATCTTTATCATCTCTGTACAGCAAGCACCACTAGCACGGCAGCGTGTCATGATTTATCTTGTTCCCCTTTCCCTTTATATGTTTTTTTGAGGTTTTCCGAATGGTATTAATCCCCCCATTTAAAATGCTTAGTAGAGACCGGTTTCCACCGGGCGAGCGGGGTGCTTTTCAACAAAACCTTCCCCGCTCGTAACCTGGCTCCCGGATCCAAAATCTCAAACAGTTTCGCTAGACCAAAAGGCCTTTCTTTTCAAAACAAAACCCCTCGGTTCCTCGGATCATCCATTTCAAAAAATCCGGGTGGCGACTCTGTCTAAATCGCGCTTCGGGCTCGGGAGCCCACACTCTTCTTAAACTCTGCTTTCTGCTCCTTTAAAGATAAGACAGAACACCCTGATAAATTTGAATTTTGCCCCCCAAGTCTTAAAGGAACAGTTGGCTCGACAGTTTGCCCGCCAAGTTTTTCTGTTTCCTTTGCCTTTGGTTTAGGCACCGCTGCTTCTCTATTCCAGACCATAGGTGTTGGTCGTTTTGGACTTACTTTGACACTCATTTCTGGCCATTCTGTTGGCTCTGTTATTATATAGGAATCTTTTCTCTCTCTTTCTGAAATCTTTCTCTGCAACCTTCTTTTCTGAGTATTGGTTATAGGAATAAACTCCCCAACCCCTGGGAATTTCGGATGTCTCACTGTATCCCACATATGATGCTCAATGTTTGGTGGGACCACCATTCTTCCTTGGTATCCACCTCTAACAAAAGGTAGCCTGCCTCTTGATCTCATACCTCTGGGATATGCACCTCTCCCTCTGAAAATAGGTGGGTCTATTAGATTTGGATCTGGTTTTTCTGGTATGGCTGGAATCACTGGAAACCCCTTGAATAAAAATGGCCCATCATCTTCTCCATACCATTTGATAGATTCAGAAAAGATGAAAATTCCAGGGTCTTCACCTTCAAATATCAGTTTTGGGCCAACATAAATCTGCAAATCATTGTTCCCCATAGTGTTAAACCTTATAGAACCTTTTGCATAGGTTCCATTATATTCTTTCCCAGCAATCACTTCTTCTCCTGACTTTATCTCTTCATCACACCTCAAACAGAAATAATTTTCGAATTTCTGCTTAATATATGACTCTCCTTCAGTTTCCATGATATCTTCCTCCTCTTGAATCCTTTGCTCAACTTGATATGCCATTTTTCCTTTTCTCAATATGGCAGTCACCACATTTACATCTACTAAAGGAAATGGATCAATGTCTATCCCCATTACTTCCTTATTTCCTTTGGCATACTGTAATAAACCTTTCTGAATCAGGTCCTGCACACAATTTCGAAATGTAACACAATTGTTAGTATTATGTCTAAAAAAATTGTGTCATTTGCAATAATCTTTCCCTTTTCTATCCTTCTCTGGTGGGATAACATGTCCTGTTGATAAGGTTAAGAACTTTTGATTTATTAGTTCATCAAATAATTGGTCTGCTTTAGACAGATCAAATGAATATTGTCTAAAACTTGCTTGGTTTCTCCTATTCGGATGTGATGATGGCATATTCACAGGCTTCTCAGCCTTTGTCAACATATCACACACAATTGGAGCTTTACCAATTACTTGAGCAACATCAATTTCTACATCACCCTCTATATCTTGGTAATAAGTACCAAGTGATTTATGTGGGCACTGTGCCCCAAAAACTCCCGTGGTTTAGTGCATGAAAATTCCGGGTGCGCCCTATCTCGCGGAAAGTGCGGCGAAGTGCTTCACGGATCAGAGAGTCGCCACTCGGGTTTTGCGGAGATTACCCAAGAAACCGTGGTTTTGAAAACGTTTTGAATCACGTTTGTTTGAGTTTGAAAAAGGCTTGTAGACTGGTCCGTCGTCACCTTTGAAATCCGAGGTTCGGGAGCCAGGTTACGAGAAGGGAAGGGTTTTATGGCACCCCCTCTCGCCCAATCCGGAGATCGGTCTCTACTCAGGCATTTTTGTAAAGCATTTGCATTTCTCTCTTTATTTGATCATTTTCTTAGCTAGTTAGGGCGGGGGAACAGTTAATGGGGATTGAAAACTGTAACACATTTGCAGCTTATATACAGGAATATGTGACAAAATGTTTATGGATGATGATTTTTGATCTAAGCAATTATAATAGATTGAGAACAAGCTGTTGTGAGCGTTTTGAACAGACTAGAGCACACTAACTGTGCTGTGATGCACACAGAAACAAACCTGCATGCACTGGCCAAGCCACTGCATGCAGCCCTGACCTGCGTGCGCCACAACACAACTGGCGTGCGCCGGTAAGCTCAAGCTCACAGCTTCTGTTATCAACCCTCTGGGCTCTGGAAGGGACCAGTGCACACCCAGGACAAACCACGCAGTTGATAAAGACGATAAAAAATATAGTTACAGACAGATCACGGGCTTAAAAGCCACCAAATGAACAGAAAACCCCTTAAACAGTGAGGGGAGGATGATCAAAGGCCTGGATGTAAGATCCATGCAAAGGCCAAGCCACTGGAATATAGACCACTACCGTACGCCACTTAGAAAGGGCCGTACGCCAGTTATCACTTTGTTCCAATGCTTTGGTTTTGCATCATCTGGGCTCTGGAACAAGACCAGAAGGCTCCCAGAGGCCAAGCTAAGCAATAAATACAGATGGAAGAGAAAGCAATTCTAAATACAGAAAGCTGTAAACTGGTTTTTAGCATGCATCAGGGTGATCAGAACTAAAAGAAAGCAAGAAAACAATGATCCATGATCCCCACGCCAGTCTTGCACGTACTACCGTGACCGGCGTACGGCTCAACTTACTGGCGTGCGCCACTGATCACTGCACACGGTTTTGAAACCTTGCCAGCATTAGGGCCAGGACTGGTATAGATTACCAGCCCTGACCCTGCTAGCCCCCCTCAGGGGTCAGAACAGAAAGCAGGAGCAAGAGGTTATTATACCTTTGCTTGTGAGTTTTGTGGATGGTTTGAGCTTGAGCTTGAAGTTTGGGTTTTTGAGAGGTGAGTATGGGGGTGTTATGGACTGGGCACTCTTCTTCTTGCCTTAACTTTCAATGGATGCAAGAGAAAGCAAGAGAAAAGAGGGAAGGAAAGGAAGAACCAAGGCTTTGGGCTCTCTTCAATGTGCTAACCCCTTGCAAATAAATGCAAGGGGGGTATTTATAGAGGAGGGAGACTGAAATCAGTTGGGCTTAAGGGTGTGTTTGGTTTGCTTAAGGGAGGAGTAAGCCTTCCATGCATTAAATGCATGGGACTTGGCTTGAAAGGTGGTGTGGTTGAAGAGGGAACAGGAGGACGGTCCTCAGCCACCAGAGGACTGCTGGCAGACGCCAGGTGGCGTCAAAACTCCCGCGTGCTCTGCTGGCATAAAGTTGATTTGACTGGCTATGACTGGCGTACGCACCTTATAAGTGGCGTGCGCCAGTAACTGGGGATGACTGACACGTGGCGGTGGTTCCAGCGCATGCTAGTCATCCACCAGCGTACTTCAGTAGGGTTTTGCTGAGGCCATTTGGTTCTGGCTTGAGGGTTCGACAAGGGCTTAAAAAGGGTTCGGATGAGGTTCGGGACGCTCAAAGCTCAAATCCTTCAACAAACTCGGGATGTTCTTGACCCGTTTCATCATCGGGGAATCAAAAGACCGTAAATAAACTATTCTGGAAAGTCCAAAATAGGGTGTCTACAGTAGCCCCCCTTTGATGGCACTTGGAGCACCATTGTCTTGGTACAAGTAACGTCAAAGGTTTCTAGACACCCTTTCAAGGCTATCCAGAAGAAATAGAAAATGCGGACATGTATTTAAATGTATCGTCCACTGAGAGATTGAAGACGGGCGGACCATCTGAAGATCGTTGGAAAAGAGTTTGAACTCTGTTGGAAGATAGGGATGGGTGGACCATCATTGAATGGTGAGGTGGACTCTCCTGGGGAATAATCAGCCGCGGGTAAATCATTACCGCCAGGGATCAAACCTTCTTTGGCACGAAGAATTCCAACAATCACGGGTAGATCGCGTCAGGTAGGTTAAATTCCATCTGTTGGGAATCAGAGCCAATCTCCTTATCAGGGACCATCCGAGACAGGGCAATAAGACTGTTGGGAAGATGCACTAACGGTTGAATCGGACGGACAGACCGTCGTTGATTTAAGGTTGGACGGACAGACCGTCGTTGATTGAGGTTGGACGGACGGACAGTCGTTGATTTGGACAGGACGGGCTGTCGTTGCTGGGGATCGAACTATCCTTGGCACAAAGAACTCCAACAATCACGGGTAGGTCGCGTCAGGTAGGTTAAATTCCATCTGTTGGGAATCAGAGCCAATCTCCTTATCATGGACCATCCAAGACAGAGCAATAAGACTATTTGGACGATGCGCTACTTGTAGACCGATGTGGACTAGGATAGGCGAACGGTGTTGTAGACTGATTGGACGGGCAGACCGTCGTCGTGGATCGATCGGACGATATTTTGATCGCCGTTGAGGGGGTGAACGCGGGCAATATTCTGATCGCCGTTGATCGGGTGAACGCGGGCAATATTCTGATCGCCGTTGATCGGGGTGAACGCGGGCAATATTCTGATCGCCGTTGATCGGAGTGATGACATGACTGACCATCGTTGAAATAGACGACATGGCTGATCGTCGGTGATGACATGGCTGATCATCGTTGAGTGGACGACATGGCTGATCGTCGGTGATGACATGGCTGATCATTGTTGAGAGGACGACATGGCTGCTCGTCGGTGATGATATGGCTGATCATCGTTGAGATAGACGACATGGCTGATCGTCGGTGATGACATGGCTGATCATCGTCGAGTGCACGACATGGCTAATCGTCGATGATGACATGGCTGATCATCGTTGAGAGGACGACATGGCTGCTCGTCGGTGATGATATGGCTGATCATCGTTGAGATAGACGACATGGCTGATCGTCGGTGATGACATGGCTGATCATCGTTGAGAGGACGACATGGCTGCTCGTCGGTGATGATATGGCTGATCATCGTTGAGATAGACGACATGGCTGATCGTTGGTGATGACATGGCTGATCATCGTTGAATTTGAACAGGACTGGCTGTCGTTTGAGGATAAAGCTATTCATGGCACGGATAGTTCCAACAAATCACGGGTAGGTCGCGTCAAGTAGGTTAAATTCCATCTGTTGGGAATCAGAGCCAATCTCCTTATCAAGGACCATCCGAGACAGAGCAATAAGACTGCTGGAAGATGCGCTAACGGTTGAATCGGAAGTTGGACGGATAGACCGTCGTTGATTTGAATTTGGACGGATAGATCGTCGTTGATTTGGACGGATAGATCGTCGTTGATTTGAATTGGACGGATAGATCGTCATTGATTGAAATTGGACGGATAGATCGTCGTTGATTTGGAATTGGACGGATAGATCGTCATTGATTTGAATGTGGACGGATAGATCGTCGTTGATTTGAATTGGACGGGCTCTGCTTAGGGAAATAGAGAACCGGGATGGAAACATGGATCATGGCAACATGGGCTGCCTGTTGGGAATGGGCCTCAACGCTGATTCGATTTGATTTGAAGCACTTCAACATGCTTTGGATTGATTTGATTTGAAGCACTTTCCTGCTTTTGACATTTGATATACAATATGCAACCATAACGTATGCTAAACACATATGTACAAATTGAAAATGCAAGGGCAGACTAGGGCGGCTTCTAGAGAATGGGACGACACAAACGACGACCAGGACAATTTTGATGATTGAGGGCTACCACTGAGCCACACTTTTGCTTTACTGCTTTGATTTGAGTTGCGGGCCAGCAGGTCCAGGTAGATAACTTTCGAGCGGGTTGGAGCTTTACTACTTTGATTTGAGGTGCGAGCCTGCGTGCCCAAATAGATAACTTCCGAGCGGGTCGGAGCTTTACTGCTTTGATTTGAGGTGCGAGCCTGCGTGCCCAAATAGATAACTTCCGAGCGGGTCGGAGCTTTACTGCTTTGATTTGCTTTTTCGTTGGGCCAACGTATCCCTATGCTCTTGATGACTTGTTGCTTGCTTGGACCATGGATGCCGAAGTGGCGCTGTAAAAGTTGCAGTATTCTCGGTTCATTGGAGATAGAGTATAAACCAATCGCTAATATCCAACTTGCATTGGCGAGCGAATCGAGTTGACACACAGACATACACACACGTATAGACTGCCTAGCTCAGAAGAATGAGGAAAAAGAGTCGTAGGATACAATGCAGACTCTCCGACACATGGGCAATAATGAAATTTTGGGCATTAACAGGCCAAAATCCAAAATATCCCTAGATATGTGAAACTGGCACTCACACACAGTGAAACATGTACAAAAACCTGTGTGAATAAACGAAACAGAGAAGAAAGTCCCAGAATGGGCAATAGACCGAAAAATAGAAAAACGTCGCAAAGATGGACAAAATACGCAAAGGGATGACTCATATAGGCCCGGACTGAAACCGACACCCCCGTACAGCTATATTAGACACATATGACCTGCACGGCATAGAAAACTTGGCAAGAGCCCTTAAAACCAATTTCAAGGCACCGGAACCTTGGTTTTAACTTGAAATTCCCACTGGGGGGGTTCAAAATCGTTATTAGGCGTGATGGCTGCCCAACCGCTGTATGCTGCGGGAATTGGAGAAGCGCGCGCAGGTTTGAGACCATCGTGTGTCACTTTGAGCAAACGTGCGTGAGTTTCAAACTGGCGCGTGTGACTGGAAAGCCGCTCAAACTAGACTTCGCTGAACTTAGAATAAACTGTGAGCCCGTTGGGGCCTCGTAAGCATTTCGTTCTGTTTTTTATGCTTCTCTTTTTCTTTTTCTTTTTTCTTTTTTTTTTCTTTTTTTAAAGGCTTTTGCTCAGCTTTGAAATTGAAGTTGTAGTTTGAAATAAGATTGAAAGACAAAGGGTTCCCCCTTCTGTTTCTGATGAAGCTTTTTCTGTTCTTGACTCTTCTCGACCCTTGATGTGTACCAAAACGTCAACCATGGATCCAATTGATAGAATATGACCGAGTCTTGAAGAGAGACTGCCTACGTATCCCACATTTGGGGAATCAGGTCAAAACGTAGTTCAGGCCAAGGTTCACTCGTGTGTTTTACCTCTCCTTTTACGCTCTAATTTCTCAGGTTTCCGGCCTAGCGAGCTTTCGACTTTTTGCCTATTTATTTTTGCCTAGACCGCCTCCTTAGGTTTTCGGTCTAGCAGGCTGCTCTAACTTTTGCTTGGCACCGCCCACCCTTGTGGTTTTCGGCCCAAAGAGCTTCTCTCAGGGAAAAGTGGCTCTTGAATTGTTCCAGATTGACTAGAGTGTTGAATTTGTTGTCGTCGAGATCGATGATCTTTGGCTGCAGCCCCAGATAAGATGGCTTTTGATAATGCAGGGTCCTGACTGCTTCAACTGAAAATGCCTCGCTCCAGGCCACTTTTGCGCCTTTTTAATGTGTGCTTGATGGAATGCTGCTAACGCTGTCTTGGACACAGTGCAAGGCCTGGAGCCTTCTGAGTTTCTGCTTTCTGGCTTGACATCTGTTAGCAGGGGTTTTGAAGTTTCTTTATCTCACGATCAACACCAAGCGCGTCTTTGTGAGACCATGCCAAAACGTCGATGAATTCTTTGACCCTGTCTGATCGGGCACGATGCTCCTTTGGGGGACAGCGTTGAGCCAATTTTGAACCATCCGAGGCCAAGTGCTCCTTTGGGGGACAGTGTTAAGCCAATTTTGAACCATCCGGGGCACAATGCTCCTTTGGGGGACAACGTTGAGGCAATTTTGAACCATCCGGGGCACAATGCTCCTTTGGGGGACAGTGTTAAGCCAATTTTGAACCATCCGGGGCCTACCTTATCTTTCAAGTTTATTGAAACTACTTCTTCTTTTAATAGGCCGAGCATGCCTTTCGTCTTCCCTTTCGGCGAGGGAACACATTTCCTTGGGGATGACCCCATCGAAATCTATCCCTTCGTCATCAGGGTCGACACAGTTTATTCAAAAGCCAGCAAAGTACTTAGAAGCAAGATAGTGCATATCATAAAGAAAGCCCCACGGGGTTGCCAAGTATAGCAAAAGACTCGAATTGAGAATAGAAGCTACGACATGGAGGGCCAAGAGGCACGAACTCCGACTCAGAGCTAGACTAAGACGACTTGACAGACACTGTGTCAGACTCAGACTCAAAAGTGTGCAATGCAAGCTAAACGCGATTTGAAAATGCAACTTTTATTGTTACCCTTGGTTTCCTCCCAGAGAGGTGAGATCTAGAGGATGTCAGGCCCAAGCAACAGCACTTCAGCTTCCTCATCTTCTTTGACTAAACCCACTTGGGAGAACAGCAACTCCAAATGCCCTTGAGTGAAGGACCTCAGACTGTCAGTCTGTTCCCTTGCTTGATCGATCCGGTCCTCGACCAGTGCTTTCCAGTTTTCAGCCTCATCTTCTATTCCGCACCCTGCAGCCTCGGATTCAGAAGGGATAAACACAGCTGGTTTGGGTTGAGTTTCTGGGATAGTGCAGAGGGTTGGGTTGAGTATGGTGGAGTTTGGGTTGATTTGAGTGGAGGTGGGGTTGATTTGAGTGGAGGTGATAGATATCTGACCAACCAGAGGGTCAGACTTGAGTTGAAGCAATGAGCTGGGAATGCCGTCAGGTTTTGATGGGAGTGGGACTGGAATGATGCCATTATCGATGAGATCTTGAACGGCATGTCGGAGGCGATAACAAGCATTGGTGGGATGGCCAGGCATTTGATGGTAGGTGCAGAAGTGATTAGGGTTGTGGCTAGCAGGGAGAACCTTGGGCAGTGGAGTTGGGGTTAGAGGCCTGATGAAACCGGCATCGAGAAGCTTCTCGTAAACTGAGGCCAGAGGTGCAGATAAGCATGAGAAGGTCCTTGGCTGGCTCCGGCGACGGGATTGAGGGTTCAAAGTGGAACCTCTGCTTGCTTTGCACAACATTGCACCTTCAACAGGGTGCATTCTTCTACCTTTGGGGGTGACTTTGAACAGGGATTCAGCATTCTCTTTTGGGTGATCTCTAACCTCATGGAACTCGGCCAGACTTTTGAACCTGTCTCTTGAGCACGGCTTGATTCCGACCGCCGGAGGGTGGCAGGCCTGAGGAGGTTCTTTGGCTCCAGCATTAGCAGCGTTGAGCGCCAGATCCGATTTTGACAGGGTAGAGGTAAAAAGGTCAACCAGCCCCTGGATGATAATCATTTGTTTGTCCAGCTTCTGGCTCATTTCTTCCACAACCCTCTTTATCTCAGCCAGCTCTGTTTGTGCCGCCATTTTGGATTGATGATCGAGGAAGGTGATACGGCTTTGGAAGTACTAGTAAAATAGCCCCGGCAGACACTCCCAAGCTGGTTTGGCTCTTCTTTTCGATACTTTCCTCGACGGTGCCACGCCCAAAGCTAGACAGTAAAGCAATCGAAGGCTCAGGAAGTGTCCCTGCAATAGTTTTATTTTGAAAGGAAAATGAAACAACGGAAAATGCCTGTAAGAGCGTCGTCGGTGTCCTCCTAGACTCTAGAACTAGCAGACAAAACCGTTTTATGACAGCCGGACGCTGCCCAGGTCCTCAGATTTCTTTTCGGCGATGTACCTTGACGGGATCGATTAACACTAAGAGATGTCGAAACAGCCTAAGTCTTTGACTATTTCGCTTTCGAAGTTTCAATGCTGGAACGGAACAACTAGGTGTTTGATGACATGATGCTGTAACCAGGATGGCGTAAGCAGCACTGTGCCGGAGCCTTGAGCGGTGTAAGTGTTTAGCACTTTTAACCTGAGCGGTGTGAGCATCATGGCATGTTTCCTGTTGTTCCTAGTTTTCTGCTTGAAACCTTGATCGGGTTTAGGCAAGGACTTAGAAAGCCTTAATTTCCCAAAGTGTCGTTGACCCAAGGAATTGGAAAGTTGATAACGTGCACCATCACGATGCACGACTCGTCATCGGTCCAGGCAGTGCCTTAGCAGGCATGAAACGGGTTTGAAGGAGAGACAACCCTAAAAGCCGCCCTAGCATGCTCCTACGCAAAACGGTATGAATGTATGTACAGGCATGCGATATGGAAAGCAGTAACACATAGACAGTTTATGGGGTTAGATGCAAGTAATCCTACCCTATGGGTTCCTGTCTTAGTTTGAAAGGTTCTATTGCTTTGTACGCGTGACGAGGCTGGTTTTGGCTTAAGGGGGTTCCTCAGGCTAGAGATGTTTTATACCTCCCATCGCCCTGCGTGCAGCAAAGCAATGGTCAAACGGTAATACGTCTCATCATCGTCCAAGGTTGTTGGGCATTCGAGGACCCCGGGCTCCAGTAAACTGTGCCGGTTACCCAAAACGCCTCAACGGGGCTGATAGAACACCGATGCAAATGTACGCGTGCCGAAAGAATGATCGAGAGAGAGAGAATTGCAAATGCTTTTGAAGACGCCTTTTGAAGCTTGGCTCACTTCATTAATCGACACTTGGATAAAACTACATAAGTGAACAATGGTAAAAGCCCCAGTTCGGAGTGGTCGGATGTAGAATCCTGTTACGTTACCATTCCGTTCTTCAGCAGCGCGGAGCATACTGTTTTGATAGACTTTTGAAAACTGTTCATTCATGTATTAATTTCCAAATGTTGATTAATGTAATGTCCCCAGCGGAGTCGCCACTCTGGGCACTGTGCCCCAAAAACTCCCGTGTTTTAGGCATAAAATTCCGGGTGCGCCCTTGTCTCGCGGAAAGTGCGGCGAAGTGCTTCGCGGATCAGAGAGTCGCCACTCGGGTTTTGCGGAGATTACCCAAGAAACCGTGGTTTTGAAAACGTTTTGAATCGCGTTTGTTTGAGTTTGAAAAAGGCTTGTAGACTGGTCCGTCGTCACCTTTGAAATCCGAGGTTCGGGAGCCAGGTTACGAGAAGGGAAGGGTTTTATGGCACCCCCTCTCGCCCAATCCGGAGATCGGTCTCTACTCAGGTATTTTTGTAAAGCATTTGCATTTCTCTCTTTATTTGATCATTTTCTTAGCCAGTTAGGGTGGGGGAACAGTTAATGGGGATTGAAAACTGTAACACATTTGCAGCTTATATACAGGAATATGTGACAAAATGTTTATGGATGATGATGTTTGATCTAAGCAATTATAATAGATTGAGAACAAGCTGCTGTGAGCGTTTTGAACAGACTAGAGCACACTAACTGTGCTGTGATGCACACAGAAACAAACCTGCATGCACTGGCCAAGCCACTGCATGCAGCCCTGACCTGCGTGCGCCACAACACAACTGGCGTGCGCCGGTAAGCTCAAGCTCACAGCTTCTGTTATCAACCCTCTGGGCTCTGGAAGGGACCAGTGCACACCCAGGACAAACCACGCAGTTGATAAAGACGATAAAAAATATAGTTACAGACAGATCACGGGCTTAAAAGCCACCAAATGAACAGAAAACCCCTTAAACAGTGAGGGGAGGATGATCAAAGGCCTGGATGTAAGATCCATGCAAAGGCCAAGCCACTGGAATATAGACCACTACCGTACGCCACTTAGAAAGGGCCGTACGCCAGTTATCACTTTGTTCCAATGCTTTGGTTTTGCATCATCTGGGCTCTGGAACAAGACCAGAAGGCTCCCAGAGGCCAAGCTAAGCAATAAATACAGATGGAAGAGAAAGCAGTTCTAAATACAGAAAGCTGTAAACTGGTTTTTAGCATGCATCAGGGTGATCAAAACTAAAAGAAAGCAAGAAAACAATGATCCATGATCCCCACGCCAGTCTTGCACGTACTACCGTGACCGGCGTACGGCTCAACTTACTGGCGTGCGCCACTGATCACTGCACACGGTTTTGAAACCTTGCCAGCATTAGGGCCAGGACTGGTATAGATTACCAGCCCTGACCCTGCTAGCCCCCCTCAGGGGTCAGAACAGAAAGCAGGAGCAAGAGGTTATTATACCTTTGCTTGTGAGTTTTGTGGATGGTTTGAGCTTGAGCTTGAAGTTTGGGTTTTTGAGAGGTGAGTATGGGGGTGTTATGGACTGGGCACTCTTCTTCTTGCTTTAACTTTCAATGGATGCAAGAGAAAGCAAGAGAAAAGAGGGAAGGAAAGGAAGAACCAAGGCTTTGGGCTCTCTTCAATGTGCTAACCCCTTGCAAATAAATGCAAGGGGGGTATTTTTAGAGGAGGGAGACTGAAATCAGTTGGGCTTAAGGGTGTGTTTGGTTTGCTTAAGGGAGGAGTAAGCCTTCCATGCATTAAATGCATGGGACTTGGCTTGAAAGGTGGTGTGGTTGAAGAGGGAACAGGAGGACGGTCCTCAGCCACCAGAGGACTGCTGGCAGACGCCAGGTGGCGTCAAAACTCCCGCGTGCTCTGCTGGCATAAAGTTGATTTGACTGGCTATGACTGGCGTACGCACCTTATAAGTGGCGTGCGCCAGTAACTGGGGATGACTGACACGTGGCGGTGGTTCCAGCACACGCTAGTCATCCACCAGCGTACTCCAGTAGGGTTTTGCTGAGGCCATTTGGTTCTGGCTTGAGGGTTCGACAAGGGCTTAAAAAGGGTTCGGATGAGGTTCGGGACGCTCAAAGCTCAAATCCTTCAACAAACTCGGTATGTTCTTGACCCGTTTCATCATCGGGGAATCAAAAGACCGTAAATAAACTATTCTGGAAAGTCCAAAATAGGGTGTCTACAATTTATTTTTTCTAAGTTCACCCTCTAAAAGTATAGCCTCATATCCTATGGGTTTTGAAGTAAAATCAAACAAATCTCTGAATTCAGTTCCAATAAAATGCTTCTTGAAGTCATAATCAAGCCCTTCTTGGGCAATTTTGACTATCTCAGATTCTGGAATGTAAAAGTGACACTGATTCCTGACCTTCTTAAATCTATTCATATATTGTTCAACAGATTCAGATGGTCTTTGCCTAATTTTAGCCAAATCTGCTACTGAAACTTCTGGTGCATGTCTAAAGAATTGAGTATGAAATTGCTCTTCCATCTCTCTCCAAGAATGAACAGAATTTGGAGGTAGACTTATGAACCATGAAAAAGCAGTTCTAGTTAAAGAATGAGGAAACAACTTCAATGCTTCATCCAAGTCTGCTTCACCTATTTGAAGGCAAAATCGTCCAATATGTTCCACAGTCGACTGATTTTCTTCTCCATTAAAAAGAACCAAGTCTGGAATCCTATAATGCCTAGGAAAAGGCATATTATCAACCCAATTTGGGTATGGTTTTCTAAACATAGGTTTTTCAATCCTTCTTAATCCAGGACCATACATATCTTGCATAATATTCATAAGTTGAGCCCTCAAGTAGGGCTCTTGTATTCTTCCTGTTTGATTAGGAATATCAGGCCTCATTTCGTACCCATAAGGGTGATCTGGCCTTCTCCCATTGGGATTAAATACTGGTGGATCATATTCATACATGTTGGGATCAACATTGGCCATATTTGGCACACTTCTATTATCATTCCTACTCAAATTTGCATTAAGATTCTGACCCCCAATTCCAATATTATATGGATTTGGATTATTATTCCCATTATTCCCAAATCCTGTGTTAATTGGAACTGCTGTTGGTATACTTTGATAAAAACTTTGATTTTGCCCATAATTTTGATTTCCCAAAGGGATCCTATTGACTCCAGTAAAAATGGCATCAAAAGCAGGATTATCAAATACCTGAGGATGAGGTATGTCATTCATCGGATTTGTTTGTCCATTGCTTAGTCCAGAATGGACATTCACATTAACTGGCATTTCAACTATTGGTGGAGTTGTTCGATTTTGCGCCATTGCAGTCCTAAACATGGCCATAATTGTTTTGGCCATCTCACTCTCTGGATTGTTCAACAACCTCGCGAATTGTTGAACCAAATTTGGTGACTCACCCTCTGGACCATTTAACTGGCCCATTTCCTGAATCCTCTGATTCGGATCTGTCACATTTCCTTCATTCACCTCATTTCCCCCATTATTGTTGGCAGAGTTGTTGTTATCGTTATTACCATCTGTTGGTAATTGGTTTCTCATCTTCGGTGCCATGTCTTACTTCCAAATTAGTAAGAGCCCTCCTTCTAGCGCCAAAATTGTTACTATGTTTTCTGGATCGATTCAATCGACGGGGATCGATGGAAGAATCGATGGGGAATTGTGTTTTGAATTGCTGGAATGTGGATGTGAAAAGTGGAGTTTGGTTCCTTGCCGTGTTTCAGGACTTCTTTGGAAGCAAACAATGAAGTGGATGGATTATGGAAGAAGAATTATAAAACGGGCTTTATTAAACTTCAAAGTAAAGGAACAATCGATAAAGATTATCGAGTGAACAATTACAAGTTAAAGCTACTCCTAGAAAAGAAAAGATAAAGGCCTGATTGGCGTTGTTTGTGTCTGTCCTCAAAACTACTACGAACTTCTCCATAAATAGGCCTCTTCATTTGAATTTGAATATTCCCTCCAAAGATGGCAGTTAATCCCTCGTATTGTGCCTTTGAACTGCCCCCACGATCAGTGAAGCAAATAACTCCCACGTTGTGAAAACTGCTCCAAGTATTACTGAGCAAAAACTGCTCCACGATCATGAGAATGTCCATATGGATCTCCTTCTAGCACCTGTACATGAACTGTCCACATAAACAAGTTCAATAATACTTAGTTATTAAACCGGAATATACCCTAAATTGGCCACTCGACGGGAATATAATGTTTAAAACCTTTGCTATGGTTTTATGTTATCTAACCGGATTTGATCAAAACCTATGATATTAAGGTATATTGGAGTCACCTTTAATAATATCAATCTCCCCTAAGCCACGTGTCACCCAATCGACGGGTGAAATAAAATCACAGTTTATGAAGCAAATAGTTCTGGAGTTGAGTTTTGTTCATTCTCCACCTAAGAGAGTGAACATTACCCTCCTTCTTATTGGTTGAAATGGTGTGGATCCCACCACAAAGTGATGTCATGCTTACCAAAAAGTGTATTGCATGGTAAACATGACATCACTTTGTGGTGAGATCCATACAATTTCAACCAATAAGAGGAAGAATAATATTCACCCTCTTTTAAGGAGGGGCAATTATCATCCAAACCCAAACAAGGCTCAAATGATGATCCCGTTCCCAGAGTCTGGATCCCCTGTCCAACTCCCCATGTCCGACCCGTCTGTCTCATCCCTCTCGGTCGTTGATCTCGTAAATCAACGGCTGAGAGATCAACGGCCGAGATGGGCCAAATACTTTTTTCTCAAAACGACGTCATTTTGGAACAAAACATGCTCGGCCTATCTTAGCCATTAATTTGTGAGATCAATGGGGGGGGGGGGGGGACAGGCGGACAGGAATCTCCAGGGTGGGGAGCTTGGTGGGAGCACCAAGCCTCCTCCTACTCCGTGCGTCAAACTTGAGCATGCATGACCTTCTGGACCTTTTGGCAATAGCCTCCGTCCTGTCACTTCAACAACCACAACACGCATATATAGTACAGTACGGGCTCGTTTGGATGCGGATGCGGGATTAGGTTTGGAGGTGTTATGTAGGAAGGGGGGATTGGATAGTAGGGGGTATTGGATAGTAAGGGATGGCCCACATTGATATGATGTTTATGGAGGGGGTATTAAATAGTAGGTTGTTTATATGATGTATTAGAAAAGGGGGATTAAATAATACTTTGTTTGGATGGAGGATTAATAGGGGTATAATGAATGGTGGATGATGTAAAAAGCTGTTAAATGACCATTTTGCCCTTGTGCAGTCCCAAACTTAATTATGTATTATGTTATATATATAATTTAAAATATAATTAATATTTCACACTTTAAGCCGTAATATTGAATTTGACTAACAAATGTACACATTTATTAATATTAGAAAATAAAAATGTCAGTTATAATTTGATAAAATTCATTTTTTATTTTAAAATTCTGGTTTTTTTTTTTTTTTGGAAAAAAACATTGTTCGTAAACCTTTGTCATTTTGGTTTCTGTCGTATTGTGGGCCGTAATGATAACGTTTCTCTGCGTAGTACCATTTGAGGTTCAATTGATAACCCTTGTGGGGATAGAAGGTTTTGTGTTAGAATTAGAATTATTGATTTTGCTTATGTTCTATGACAAAATTGATTTCTTAAAGTATAGGTAAAATGATTTTATTAGAAAGTACGTCATTTTGAAAAATAAGGAAATGCTTTGCTGTAATCCTAAATAAAACTAATGTTTTGATATGAGTTTATAGCTAATTGCCTTCGTGCAAAAAGGGTTCTTTAGTGGGCAATAGTTATTAACCTTTTTGTTATCTAAAGCCCGCAAATGAGCTACACACGATCAATAATACATAATTTCATTTTTCTTCACACTAATAATGACAATGCCGACGAGTCGCCTATTAGATTAGATTCATTGCACCTAGGGGTAGAGCAAGGAATTTTGTTTGCTGGGGCCAACAGTTAGATTCACATGTTAGATACTTTTCATTTACAAATCCAAAGAATAACTAAATTAAGAGGTTAATTATAAAATAGATATACACTTATAAAAATGTATTTCTGCTTTATAATTAACTGGTCCCAAAGACTAGATACATTTTGAAAACGATGCATGACTAGTTTAGTCCCAACGATTACTTGGTATACGTGGGACAAAAGACAGTAAATAAATGGGGACCAAAACAGACGGGCAGAGTGATCTTGTACACTTACATTAGGCTAGGAGGACAAAAATGAAAAAGGCAGAAAAGACTACTCCAAGAAGTATTTGTGGAGTCTTTGGATCAAAGACAAGCATGCCCAAGTCAATGGGAATATGAAGGGCTTACCATCGACATCAACCAAGACAATGGGCAGAACCATCCAATGACCAAGACTTAGCATTTAACTCTGTGGAACCCATGATGACTCCGATAGGATGTCTATTTAATTTTTTTCTAAAATATATAACGGGGCTGGGTTTCTTACCAATTTTTTTTTTTGTCAAACTTTAGAGATACTTTCATTGATATGAAAAAACATATATCGGGAATGACCGAACGGGTAGCCACCTCCAAGGAGAGATGAAAGCAACCACAAAAGAGGCCTAAAATCACAAACGAATTGAACATTCAGGACAAGACTCCAATCCATCAAACTAAACACTGCAGCAAAGCTCAAGCTTGGTTTGAAAAAAGCAATTTTAGCTCAGCTAGCTCGTTACAAATACTAATCAAGCTCGAGATCAACCAACTTGAAGTGACATGCATAGAGCATTTGACAATTAGACTAAGATAGGAGCCAAGGGAAAAACATGAACTTCAGGTTTGGAAAAGTAAAAACTAACTTATGAATAAAATAAGAGAAATTAAAAATAGAACAACATGTGCCAATTATACATTCCTAAGATATGGGGAAGAGATAACCTAATTATATAGTATAATCAGCCACACATCACAAAGCTAGTTATCGGTACATAATTTAGCAAAATTAGAAGGATTACTTTTGTTTGTGTGCCCATTGACAAAATGTTGAGAATGGGGGTGAAGACATTATGGTTTAAGTAGTCATTCACTTTCTGTTGGTATGTAGTCCGACATTGTTCCTAACTTCCTGTAATAATTAAGAAGGTACTAGTACTTACTAATATCGAGACAATTTGGAACAAAAACAAACCCTAGGTTTTGAGAAAGAGGGAAAAGTTGGATATTTGAACTTAACATAAGAACAAAATAGAGTGGTGATGATCGATTGATTCGTCTCATGCAATTTCTATGATTTAACCAAGCATTATTTCAATGATCAAAGACAGTAAGTGAGTGTAGACACCCCAATTTGGCCTAACGATTATTTCAAGTCCCACCTTGGGACAATCCCGATGATGAAATGGATACAATGATTGCTGATTGCTTCCTTGAGGACCTTAGGACTTTCGGTGAGAACTTTGAGCCACTTAGAGGACCCAATTCAGAGCCATACAGCCTTTTAGACAGAAATACAGAAGCCTAGGAGAATCCATCTGTCGGCCGTGACATCGATCCCACGGCTCTAACATCATTTCCTCACCCGAGCAATCTGTTGCTAGCAAAATCTCCCTGAGAGATCAATCCCTCGGCCGCAAGATCTATCCTTCGGCCGAGACATCCATTCCTCGGCCGTGATATCCTTTACTCGGCTACCAGATCGACCTTTTCCCAGACTCTGGAACGTGTTCTGTCAGACGTTTGATCCGATTACACTACCTTCCCGATGCGTTCGGGCTACGCTCAGGGATTACGACGTAGAGTTAGAGATGCATTGCAATTGCAATTGCCATCTCGTGATTTGATTGGCCGGAGTGAGTCACCAATTGCCTATATAAAGGGCCTTTGGACTCCGAAAATAACCACCACGAAATTATCAGAGTACACACTCTCTCAAGCCTCAAAACTCTGCACAAATACTCTCTCAAACCCACTCCTCAAAAGCCCTAACCTCCCGAAGGCAGCCGTCAATCCGGCGATCAAACCCCGAAGTTCAAACCCTAACCCTAGGGTTTTCAATCAAGCAATCAGTCAATCACGCCTAATCCAAAGCAATGAAGCAACTGAGGGATCAAGGTGGTGAGGCCCAATGGCCTCTGGTTTGTTTTATTTATTGTTCTTACGTTTAATCACGGTTTTCTGATTATCTATTAATCTTTCTGTCTGATGTGAGGAAGAACACCGATCGGGGCTTCGATCCCTCGGCCGGTACATTAAACCAGTGTGATTACTCGGCCGTGACATCTATTCACTGGCCGAGTAATCGATTTCCTGTGACAGCTTTGTTTGCTCTTCTACTTTCTGATGCATGCTTCATTTATCGCACTGGCTCACTTTGCTTACTGTTTAAAGAAATAAATAAACAGACTATATGTTGGAATTAAACAAAGTATCTACACGTCTTATGTTGAATGATTATGGGCCAGTCTCACGACTGAGCAAAGAGGGGTGCCTAACACCTTCCCCTTATTGTACTTTTGGCTCCCATATCCAGAATCTCTATCTAATTTCTCAGTTTTAGTAAACTGGGTGGCAACTCTGTTTTGATGATAATCGCTATCATGTGGCGATGTTCCTAGCCATGGGAATGTCCATGATTTTGGTTTACGAAGCAAGCAACCAATCGAGCAAACAAATGTGATCAATCTGTATGGCGATGCCCCATTTGGGAGGTGTCTACAGTTTTTGGCGACTCTGCTGGGGATTATGAGAGCCATAACCAAAAAGTTCAACATAAGACTAATACATGCCTTGTTTAATTCATTTATCATATGCATCGAGCGGGCAACCCGTTGAGTTCACCTGATATCCCGGCATGACACGGGCTATGTTGGGGGTTCCAGCAAACTCCACAGTCACTCGTACCTAGTGGTATATCAAAAAGGGAATCACCCAATCACCGCCTATGATGGGCTGGAGAGAGGATTGGTGCCCTTTGACAACGGAGCACCCTGAGACTACCAAAAACCTTGCATGTTTTAGAAAGCCATAAAACTTATCAAACTAAGATAGGAACCTACAGGCTAGGAACATACTTGCATTTTACTTGCAAAAGTTCTTCCTCACACCTTGTATCATTTGTTGTTGTGATTAACTCTTTCTGTGCAGAAGGGTTGGGATTTTCAACCCAAATCCTAACCTTACACAGGCCAAATACTGACTTCCAGGTATTCTATTTTTCAAGCAGGCACAATAGGTAGGTTAAAGAAGCAACCTCAGCCAGTTTTATACTCTTACAATACCCGAAGTCACGCCAAACAGGGGTCCTTATAGTCATCTCATCGGTCGCCTTCGTCTACCAAGACACTCTCACCGCAACGGTCCCAATCAGTTTCAGGGACTTCGCGGTCGTCTCCTCAACAAACCCGATTATCCCCCCAATTCCAAGCTTCACCAAGCAATCCCTCTACCTACATCCCAAAAATGGCAGACAATGATGCTACCATCACCGAGCTCCGAGCCCAAATTGCCTATTTACAAGCTGAGAAAGCAGCAAGAGATGCTGAAGACAAGAAAAACGAAGAAGCAGAAAATCCTCATGAAACTATAGAAAACCCTGAATTGGTCAAACAGGTCAAGGAGATCAAGCACGCTTTGGCTCGTTCACAAGGAGACCAAATTCTAGATTTCGAAGGACTCTGCCTCTTTCCAGAATCTCAACTACCTGAGCGGTTCAAAATGCCAAACATCGAGAAGTTCAACGGGACTGGTAACCCTACCAGCCATATCCGCCATGTCATCAACACTCTGAAGCCTATGGGCTTGACCGACGAGCTCATCGCTCAATTGTTTCAAAGAACTCTCACTAGAAGTGCCCTCGATTGGTTTCTCACTTTGGAATTTGTACACTATCAAACTTGGCCAGAAATTGCCAACGCTTTTGTCAAGCAGTATGCGTACAATGTCCAAATTGAACTAACTACCCGAGACTTAGAGATGACTAAACAAGAATCCAATGAGGACTTTGCTACCTTTGTGACAAGATGGAGAGAAAAGGCTGCCAAGATGAAAAGCCGCCCTTCCGAGGAAGATCAAGTGAGGATAGTTGTCAAGAACCTACAGCCCAAATACATCACCCACATTTACACTCAAGCTATCACTGACTTCAAACGCCTACACGCCACTGGATTACAAATCGAAGATGGAATCAAGTTGGGCCTCATTGGAAAAGAAGAAACCCCTCCACCCAGAAAAACCTTTCCAACCCGTGCATCTCCTGCTTAGCTCCGTAAACCTTGCCTTCGAAAAGGTTTTAAACCCCAAGCGTAGGGCTAAGTCGTTGGAAGCATAATATCCGGAAGTCCGGGATCGTACCCACAAGGAATCGAATTCAGCTTAGATTGGATTGAAGGTTTATGTAATGGATGGTGGCTTTTGAGACGGCCAACTGAGTTTTTCCTTTGAGTGGAGTAAAAACTAAAACGAAAGACTAGAAATGAGTTTTAATGAACTTAAAAAGGCAAGTCTAGGGATCTTCTCTCCCGGAACTAAGGCCGTTACCGATTCCCAATGATAACTCGAACAAGAGTCACGACCGCGCGCTCTTGCCCGGAAGATTTAACTTTAAAACTACGTTTGTCACAAGATGAGATTGACCGGAGGCGAACCAACTTGGTTGAAAACTTTTATCAAACACATAGGGGGCCACAATCCCTTGGTAAGCCACTTGCCAATACCGCTTGGCTAAACACCTTACCAAGTAGTTTACACCCTTAGTTTAGACCAAAAATACAAGTTAGGCTCTATTCCGGAACCCACGATTTTAAGCCCGAAGATTCGAGAATCGAATAACCACCTCAGTCCTTGGGATTGATTAGCCCAAGACTTAGCCAAACGACTACTCACACATATTGAAAAGACTAGAAATTATGCTAGGAAAGGTAAACATATTAAACCGATAGAATTGAAAACGAACTAGATATTATTAAGGATCTAAACCGTAGCAACAACTTTAGTACTTGGAAAATTAACAGACAACTTAAACTTACCAAGTTCTTAAGAAATTTAGGCTAGAAAAGCTTTGAAACTCAATAAGACATTAATGGAGGAAAGTTAAGGAAAGTAATTAGCTAGATACCTAATGAGGGAGAAAGGTGGTCCTATTTATATACAAGAGACTCTCTCTCTCCTCAGAAATATCTTTTTCACGCATAAAGAGGTAACTTGCCAATTAAAGAAAGTTAACAGCTGTCAAAAACGTAAGTCGGTCTAATCCCGTATCGATACTCCAATCCCGTATCGATACCAAGCTGGCTTGCTTCAAAAATCCAAGTTCCTCCGTAGATGACCCGTATCGATACGCTGAAAACCGTATCGATACGCTGAAGCCCGGGAATGGTTCTGTTTTCGAACCGTATCGATACGCAGATTGCCGTATCGATACGCTGAAGCTTGGAGATCCTTCTGATTTCAAATCGTATCGATACGCAGATTGCCGTATCGATACCGTGTCTTCTTCATGCAGCTCAAGCCCTTGTGCCTTGTCTTGACACCCGGCGGATGAATCCTTCGAGGCACCGCCTACTTGCTTACCCTCGAGGTTTTTCCAATCAACTCAACAAGCACACTTATTCGCGTAAACCTGAAAATGCTCAATAGAAAATCTTACGCGCAAAAACACTACAAAAAGGCAACTAAACAGAAAATAAAAGACAAAACACGGGACTAGGCGCACCAAATATCTACAATATTGGGTGCTTATCACACCCCCCAACTTGAGCGTTGCTAGTCCCGAGCAACAGAAACATACTATTAACTAACTATACAATCCTTCTGAAAAATCAACTCATCACATGCGCATTCCGTATTCAACTAGCAAGAGTTCCAAAGAGCAAATTTATTTAACCTTCGCAACTAACAGCTGAAAACTTAGATAGATAACCAAGCAATGAGCACGTTCCAAACCAAGTACGAAAATCCGTATCCTTAACAAAAAGGGGGATACGGTCAACACATATGCATTTGCACGCTACAAAACATATCCCCAAGGAAAAAGGGCTCGAAACTAGGCAATGGAGAAAAACAAAAACCATGCCTTAATTTAGGAGAGCACCTTTAAACAGATTCCGTGACACAAAGTCTAAAGCTAAAGTACGAAAGGGAAGCATGCCACATACTAAATATGCAAATTATCAAAAGTTGAATCAAAATGGAATGAAAGCGCACTATAGATCAACGAAGGACTTCATTAGCTAATATTGACCTTGGATGAACAAAAGAACGGTTAGCACATAACGGGTGACGGCCATATGCTTGCTTGGTTTAACTACCCTTGGCCATCACCGACTACAAAACATCCAGTCACTGGCCACATACAGGCCTCAACAAAAGCTTCCTACAACTACTAGATACGAACTAAACTAATGAAAGTAAAAACAAGATAGGATAGGTGGGCTGTCAACCACCACGCACCCCGACCAAGTTTAGGGATTTAACAAGAACTCCAACTACTCCTCGTCTCCTGATTCCGGCTCCTCTTCTCCAAAATCATCACTGTCCTCGGCATCCACAACCGGTGGCGGTGCATACGGCTCACTTGTAGACCCTTCTTGCCTTGACAACATGTAATCCAGCTTGTGGTCGATCCTCTCCTGCCTCCTAGAATTCTCCCGGATTTCCTTTTTCAGCTTACGGTGGCTATTCATTGTTGCCACTCCCTGGCAGAACAACAGCTTTTGCCACACTGATTGCTTGGCAAGTTTGGGCGGCATTGTAGTAAGGTAACTACCGCCCGGCACACCCTCTTCTCTTCCAGCTTCCCTAGTCTGTGACACACTCTTTGTCAAAACGCTGCTATTCAGAATCCCTGGCTCAAGTTTTCCCCATTCCTCATAATTCTCTCTCGGCACCCCCTTTTCCATACAAATCTTGGTGACCATGCACGGATATGGCATCCTCGTGTAAGTTGGTGCATTGGCCTTGAATTCAACCATCATACGGAAAATGTACTTTGCCCAATCACACACATTTCCTGGCTCCATAAACAAATAAAGGTCCTCTCCTTCGCTCTTTGCCGGCTTATTCTCGGTGCCCCTTGGATTCAGGTTATGGTGCACAAATTGATTGATCAGACGGTACTCTTCTTTAAACTTTCCCGGGACATGAGGACGTTTAGCATTTGCCGGGTTAGTATACAAAGCTTGGTCAACTTCAGCTCTTGAGGCAAAATTAGCCCTCGGGCAATTAATAGATGCTGCAGGGGGTCGTTCATAATCTAAAGTCCTAGCAATAACATCCGGGTCCACCACAACATTGATCCGACCAATTTTTGAAGTAATCTTAGAACCCCTGTCAAACATCTTTCCCAGCTCGGGAGCTTTCATATTCTTATAAAAATCAAATACCATCCCCTTAATATAACCAGGATTTTGACGAAAGTAGTAAGCCAAACCTTGTTCAGTGATCCGGCGGACACAAATATGATTTGGCCCAAGGCTTTGCACATCAACGTGGCGCTCGTTTTTCACTCCCCTTTTCACAAAGCTCCTCCCCCACCTTGCTTGTTTGTCAGCCTTTACCTCGTCCGAGGTCCGTTTCCTCCTTGAACCAACTTGGGCCTGCTCTGGATTAGCCATCATTTCTTCCTCCTCCTCAAAATCTCGAAGAACCTCATCCTCCTCCTGAATTTCGGGTTGGCGAGAGGAGGATGCCACATTGGTAACCGGGACCCTTGGAGGTTTATTAGCAGCCCTCTTAAGCCTCGGCATTGTCAAATTTTTTTCGAAAAATTTTGGATCTTGGACAGAGGGAGTAAGGATTTCGGATTCTTGGTAAGTGGGAGTGAAAGTGGTGGTAGGAATTGGTTGTAGGTGGTTTATATGGTGGGAATATAGAGGTTTTGTGGGTTTTTGGTGGTGGGTACAAGGAAAAACGAGAGAGAGAGAGAGAGGGGTTTCGAAATACTTGATTTTTGGTGAGTAGTGCTTGAAACCCTCGATTCCTTGCTTGAATCTTGTAGAGAATGTGATTTGGAGTGACTTTGGTGAAGGATTTGTGAGATTTGGTGGTGGATTGGAGGTTTTGGGGTTAGGTTTTGTGGGAGGGGCGGCGGCTATGGAGGTTTAGAGAGAGAGAGGGGTGTTTGGAATGACAAGGGTCGAACCCCGATCTGTTTTAAAAACCCAGATTATTGAACCGTATCGATACGCTCACACCGTATCTATACCGAGACGTCTTCCCCTGCAACCCGTAGCTGACCCGTATCGATACGCATACAACCGTATCGATACGCTGAACTCTCAAAAACCTTCTGTTTTCAACCCGTATCGATACGCATAGAACCGTATCGATACGCATAGAACCGTATCGATACGCATAGAACCGTATCGATACGCATAGAACCGTATCGATACGCATAGAACCGTATCGATACGCTTCTGATTCCCCTGCACTCCTCAATTTTCAACCCTTTTAGCTCATTCCAATGCCCATATGCAACTCACAAACACCCAAAGCATTGTCGAGACCACGAGAAACCAGTAATTCAGCCACTGAGAAGCAATCAAATCCAACTAAACATCCGGTTTCCTAAGGTTAAAAGTAGGAACGACTTGGACTTGGCTTATTCAAAAGGACAAATGAGACTCATATGTGGCTCAATCATACAAAAAATGCCTTGTATCATATCCTAAGTGCGCTATAGATTCCAATTCGATTCAAATTAGACAACACACGTATCTAGGCATGAACATGAGATTATTTATCTAACTATGAAAACAAGAAGAACAAAAATGGGATATGAGCCAAACTTGATCAAAACATACTCGAACGTCGTGAAATCCACCTTAGTCCATTCATGCAAGTTGTGGATACAAAATTTGCGTTAACGAACTCTTGCAAAACAACACTTCATGAGCATGTGCCAAGTTGTTTTAATCCACTAATTTTGTAATAACGGAAGGATTGTTCTACTAAAAATGAAAAAAGTTAACCGAAAAAACAAAAAACACATATATATAGCATATATTATATCATATATAAAACCCTCCCCCCAACTTAAGAAATGCTATGCCCCCATAGCATGAAAAATAATGCATGGAGAGGGAACAAAAGATGTTACCCACGGGGGAATGTCAACCCCCGGATACCTCGACCAAGTTGGAGGCTTTGATGCCAATTGCCCGGTCCAGTTAGGTTTGATGCTTCCAGGGCGTACTCCTTTGGTTCTGCCCACTCGGAACCACAGCTAGTCACGCTGGGCCATATCCAAAGCTTTATCGGCCTTACAACCGCGGCGCAAAGTCGCACCCATGCTTAGGGCTCCTGAATGCCTCATTCACCTCAGCGTTAGACCCAAGCTACCAAGGCTGGCGTGGTAGCACATAAACCCTGCAAGGCTTAAGAGAAAGACCTTCCACAAGACAATTGACATTAGAACCGCCCGGCTCGTGTTATCCGGGCGCCAACAACCGAAAGTAAACAAAAAGGAACAAAAAGGACACCACCCGATGTTCACGCAATCTTACGAGTCATACTTTTCTTCCCGAGTCTCACCGGCGAGGTAAGACACGGGTGGCTATACTAGACCGTCAAGTTTGTTACATCATGCCCGAAGTAAAATTCACCGCTTGACCTCGCCAAGCAATTAAGCCCAGCGTTCCCTATGATCTAAACAAGGTGAGACAAGACAGAGCCTAGCGCCAAAGCACGGGAATATCAAATCTCACCCACAGACCTAAACTGCCCCCGATAGGGACATATCTGAAAAGCATGGATCATTAACGGTAAACTACTACAAAGAAGAACTAATTAAAACCCTAACAATGATGCATTAGTGAAATCTCATAGTGTGAAAATCCCAAAACTAAGCAAACAAGCTAATATGTACAAAACTAAACATTGCCCTTACTAACCGGAGCTGGGCACACGATCCTTGTTTTAGTAGCGGCGTGCGAAGCTACAAATACCCAAGTCAATGGTGGGTACCCCCTACCCGGGGGCCGGGTCCGACAAACAGTTAAGTTCAGCGGTTACGCTTTCGCTCCCCGTGCAAAAATAGTTTAAACCAACCTAAGAAACAAGAGTATCGGAATAAACGGGAGTGCCCAAGTCCTCGTCGGGCTCCCCAACTTCAATATAACCAAGAAATGGCTTAAGCCGTTGTCCATTCACTTTAAACACATTCCCATTGGACTCATTCTCAATTTCTATGGCTCCGTGAGGAGCGACAGTTTTAACAATATAACGACCGGCCCAACGGGACCTTAACTTGCCAGCAAACACATGCAATCTAGAATTGTACAAAAGCACTTTTTGGCCTATCACAAAATCCTTTCTAAGAATGTTTTTATCATGCATGGCCTTGATTTTGGCTTTATATGAACTAGAGCGATCATAAGCATCATACCTTAGCTCCTCAAGTTCATTGAGTTGAAGCTTCCTCTTAGCACCGGCAAGCGGAATGGAGGCGTTCATCTTCTTTATCGCCCAATAAGCTTTGTGCTCCAATTCCACCGGAAGATGGCAAGGCTTTCCATAAACGAGACGATAAGGCGACATTCCCAACACCGTTTTATAAGCAGTACGGTAAGCCCACAAGGCGTCGGTCAACCGAAGGGACCAATCTTTGCGGGTAGGATTAACCGTTTTCTCTAGAATGCCCTTTATCTCCCGATTGGCTAGCTTGGCCTGTCCGTTAGTCTGAGGATGATAAGCCGTTGAGACCTTGTGCACAATTGCATACTTCTTCATTAAGGCTGCGAATGACCAATTGCAGAAATGCGTGCCCTGGTCACTAATGATTGCTCTTGGCATCCCAAACCGTGCCAATATGTACTCCCGGAGAAACTCAACTACGACTTGAGCATCATTGGTGCGAGTTGGGATCGCCTCTACCCACTTGCCAACATAATCAACTGCAAGCAAAATGTAAAGGAAGCCAAATGATGTAGGAAAGGGACCCATAAAATCTATGCCCCAGCAATCGAAAACTTCAATGATTAGGATGGGATTTTGGGGCATCTCGTTGCGCCGAGTGATCTTTCCCAAGGCTTGACACCGTTCACAAGTCCTAACAAACTCGAACGTGTCCTTAAACAAAGAAGGCCAATAGAAACCGCATTGCAAAACTTTAGCTGCAGTCTTCTTGAAAGAGAAATGGCCGCCACAAGCCTCCGTGTGGCAAAAGTTCATGATACTCCGATGTTCGGAGTCGGGAACGCACCTCCGGATGATTTGATCCGCACAATACTTAAACAGATACGGATCGTCAAAAGAGAACCGCTTCACCTCCGCTAAAAACCGACGCCTCGCTTGTACATTCCAATGAGCAGGCATCAAGCTGGTAACCAAGTAATTCACAATGTCGGCGTACCACGGGGTTGTGGAGATTGCAAAAAGTTGCTCATCGGGAAAGGAGTCACCAATAGGTATGTGAGAAGTGTGGTCTTCGAACTCCAAACGAGACAAGTGGTCAGCTACCACATTCTCGACACCCTTTTTGTCTTTAATGGTAAGGTCAAACTCTTGTAGGAGTAAAATCCATCTAATCAACCTCGCCTTAGCGTCTTGCTTCGTGAAAAGGTATTTAAGGGCGGAATGATCAGTGTACACGGTGATCGGGGCTCCAACTAGGTAAGAACGGAACTTGTCAAGTGCAAAGACTATAGCTAACAACTCCTTCTCGGTAGTCGAATAATTCATTTGAGCCTCGTTCAAAGTCTTGCTAGCGTAATAAATGACATACGGCTCCTTCCCTTGGTGTTGCCCCAACACCGCTCCTACGGCATAGTCGCTCGCGTCGCACATGAGTTCAAATGGTAAATCCCAATCTGGAGACCGCACGATAGGTGGCGAGGTAAGACTTGACTTGAGCTTGGCGAAAGCGGCCTCACACGCCGGTGTCCACTCAAACGGCACATCCTTTGCGAGCAAATGGCACAATGGTCGAGCAATGGAACTAAAATCTTTGATGAACCGGCGATAGAAGCCGGCATGCCCCAAGAAGGATCGGATGTCCTTTAAGCACTTCGGTGTCGGAAGGTTCCCAATTAAGTCAATCTTGGCCCGATCTACTTCAATCCCTTTAGATGACACAATATGGCCAAGCACGATGCCTTCGGTCACCATGAAGTGACATTTTTCCCAATTCAAAACCAAGTTCTTTTCCTCACACCGAGCCAATACGAGCCCCAAGTTGGTAAGACAAGCTTCGAAGGAATCACCAAAAACGGAGAAGTCGTCCATGAACACTTCCATGATCTTCTCCACCATGTCGCTAAATAGGCCCATAATACACCTTGAGAAGGTACCGGGGGCGTTGCAAAGCCTGAACGGCATACGACGATAAGCAAAGGTCCCGAATGAACACGTAAACGTTGTCTTCACTTGGTCCTCCAAAGCCACCTCTATTTGATTGTAACCGGAGTACCCGTCTAAAAAGCAATAGAACTTGTGGCCGGCCACCCTCTCCAAGATTTGATCTATGAAGGGAAGAGGAAAGTGGTCCTTTCTTGTACTTGCATTTAACTTCCGGTAGTCGATACACACTCTCCAACCGGTTTGGACACGCGTTGGGATAAGTTCATCCTTGTCATTTCTCACTACCGTCACCCCGGACTTCTTTGGTACCACTTGTATTGGGCTAACCCACTTAGAATCCGCAATCGGATAAATTATGCCGACGTCCAAAAGTTTGAGCACCTCCGCTCGCACAACGTCCTTCATTATTGGGTTCAATCGCCGTTGAGGTTGGTGAGATGGCTTGACATCATCCTCTAGGTAAATATGGTGGGAGCAAAGGGATGCGTCGATACCCTTAATGTCGGCTATAGACCATCCGATTGCTTTGGAATGCTTTCGCAACAAAACAAGCAATTCCAACTCTTGAAGTTCGCTTAGAGCAGAGGATACCACAACCGGGTATGTTTGGCTATCGCCAAGATAGGCATACTTGAGTGTATCCGGAAGCGGCTTTAGCTCGAGCATTGGTGGTTCCACACTAGACGGGACGGCTCGCTTCTCAATAGGGGGTAACTCCTCAAACTTCGAAATCCACGGGGTAATCCCACACACCTCCTCCTCATCTAGCAAGGAGCACATATACGCCACTTCGGGTGCATTAAGAAAATCAACCTCGGCGGATGTGAATGCTATTTCCAACTCGTCTTTGCTAATGAACTCATTGACATGGTCCTGGACAAGTGAATCGATCATGCTCACTCCATAAACATCCTCATCATCCCCCATGTGGCTCCCGACATGGAACATATTAACTTGCATCTTCATATTACCAAAACTCATGTTGAGTCGACCATCCCGGCAATGAATCACGGCATCGGATGTTGCTAAGAAAGGTCGTCCGAGAATAATTGGAACGGATGATTGAGCCGCCGGTACCGGACAAGTGTCTAGAACCACAAAGTCAACCGGGTATACAAATTGGTCGACTTGAACTAGCACATCTTCGACCATCCCCTTGGGAATTCGAATACTCCTATCCGCCAATTGTAAAGTCACCTGAGTTGGCTTCATCTCGCCCAATCCAAGTTGTTCATAAACCGAGAATGGTAAAAGATTAACGCTCGCCCCCAAATCAAGGAGAGCTTTCTCAACAACCTTGCCCCCTATAGTGATGGAAATAGTAGGACACCCCGGATCATTATACTTGGGCGGAAGGGCTGACTCGAAAAGTGAACTAACTTGCTCGGTTAAAAACACCTTCTTTTGCACTTAGAGCTTCCGTTTGTGAGTACACAAGTCCTTCAAGAACTTGGCATAAGACGGAATTTGCTTGATAGCATCGATCAAAGGGAGGTTGACGGTTACTTGCTTTAACACATCATAGATGTCGGTATTGAGATTTGGCTTGGCCGGCGTCCTTAAGCGGTTGGGATAAGGTGCGGGAACAGTGAAAGATTGTGGGACATCTCCCTCCTTTGACTTTCCTTTCTCTTCTTCCGAAGGAGCTTGCTTGGGAGGTTCCTCACTTGGTATAGTTGGCTTCGATGGTGTCGGAGAAGGTAGGAAACTAGGAGCGACCGGCGGCTCCACTTGAGCGTTGTCCACCGTCTTCCCACTCCTTAAAGAGATAATGGCCTTCGCTTGCTCGGGGAAAGGCACTGAAGAGCCTTGCGCGAAGTGTTGGCCTTGTGGATTGGCCACAGGTTGAGTAGGGAGTTTTCCTCTCTCTTGTTGTAAAACACCAATGGCCGTAGTCAATTTACCCATTTGATTCCGAATGTCATTCATTGCTTGAGTGGTTTGATCGTTGGTGGTTATTTGCATCTGACAGAACGTATTCATAGTGTCCTCCAAAGATCGCCGCGGAGGAAATGGTTGTGGTTGTTGAAACTGATTTTGTCCTTGAAATTGTTCCGGAGGTTGAAAACCGGGCGGACCTTGAATTGCAGGAAACCGTGGTGGACCTTGGAGTTGGGGTTGTCGCCAATTCTGATTCTGAGCGGGAGGAGGTGCTTCTGAAGTTGATGAAGAACCCGCCTCATTCTGATTATTCCAACGGAAAGCCGGATTAGACCGCAACCCCGGATTGTAAGTATTGGAATACGGATCCCAACGTTGGTTCAATGCACATGCTTCTTCCGGAGGGAGTTGACTAAAATGGTGCCGAAGGGCGGGAATGGTAGGGCAATTATCGGTAGAATGGCCCACTATCTCGCAAATCACACACACTTCCTCCATTTGTCGAACCTCTTTCACTTCCTTGACGTGAACCGCGTCCAATTTCATCTTATCCAATTTTGTCGATAGCTCATCTAGTTTTGTCTCAAAAACATTATGCTCGTTTACCGAGAACTTGCCGGAGCCACCTGGTCCTTGATTCCTCATAGCTTGATCACCCGGATCTATGTATTGCCAAGTTTGAGCCCGTTCCGCCAAAGCATCTAAAAACTCCCAAGCGGTATCGGGATCCTTCCCCATAAAGTCACCGCTTCCCATCGTATCAAGAAGTTGCTTGGCCTGCTGATCACAACCCAAGTAGAAATGGTTGATCACTAAGTACATGGGAAGATTGTGGTGTGGAATGGCTGCGAGTAAATCCTTGAACCTTTCCCAAAGCTTGTAAAAGACCTCCCCATCCTTCTGCTTGAAATTCTGAATTTGGTCCATAAGAAGCTTGGTTCGGCTAACCGGAAAAAACTTAGTTGTAAACACATCTTGAACCTCGGACCAAGTTAGCAAGGAGCGAGGCTTCAAGGAATGGAACCATTGCTTGGCCTTGTCCTTGAGTGAGAAAGGAAACAATTTCAAACGGGCTTGGTCAAGCTGTCCCGGCCCTGTCACGAATGTGCTAACAATGGTCTCGAATTCCCGAATATGAGCATAAGGATCCTCAAGTTCACGGCCCCGAAACTCTGGTATAACCCGGTGATATTCTGGCTTGAAAGCAAATGCATTGGCAGCGGTACAATTCGGAATAGCTATAGGTGACACATGCGGACCTCTTTCCGGTGTTAGGTAGTCGCGCAACGTACGAGCTGGTGGTTGATCCGCCATTGGCCTTAACAGAGGTGATAACTCACGTGGTGGAGAGTATGCCTGAGTGATATTACGAACCCTCGGAGGAGAAACAGAGCGATGCAACCGTTTCGATAGAGGACTACGATAAACGTTGAGCATACACCTTGCACAAACTAATTAAACAGACTAGAGGGGCTATGCCGCCGCCTCGTTCTCAACAACAAAATATTCCGTGGGGTTATGCCACCGCCACGTTCAACAACTAAAAAGTGAAGCAATAAAAAGGGCAATTGACGCTCAACTTAGCTTCGTTAAACCTCAAGTCGAAATGATGGCTCAGTTAGAGGTATCTGCTAGGTTGAGTTCAACACACAAAAGAAAAGAAAGGAAAACGGAGTACTCACAATGGTTTGTCGATCCTCCAAAATAAGCTATAATAAGAATCCCCGGCAACGGCGCCAAAAATGCTTAGCTCCGTAAACCTTGCCTTCGAAAAGGTTTTAAACCCCAAGCGTAGGGCTAAGTCGTTGGAAGCATAATATCCGGAAGTCCGGGATCGTACCCACAAGGAATCGAATTCAGCTTAGATTGGATTGAAGGTTTATGTAATGGATGGTGGCTTTTGAGACGGCCAACTGAGTTTTTCCTTTGAGTGGAGTAAAAACTAAAACGAAAGACTAGAAATGAGTTTTAATGAACTTAAAAAGGCAAGTCTAGGGATCTTCTCTCCCGGAACTAAGGCCATTACCGATTCCCAATGATAACTCGAACAAGAGTCACGACCGCGCGCTCTTGCCCGGAAGATTTAACTTTAAAATTACGTTTGTCACAAGATGAGATTGAACGGAGGCGAACCAACTTGGTTGAAAATTTTTATCAAACACATAGGGGGCCACAATCCCTTGGTAAGCCACTTGCCAAGACCGCTTGGCTAAACACCTTACCAAGTAGTTTACACCCCTAGTTTAGACCAAAAATACAAGTTAGGCTTTATTCCGGAACCCATGATTTTAAGCCCGAAGATTCGAGAATCGAATAACCAACTCAGTCCTTGGGATTGATTAGCCCAAGACTTAGCCAAACGACTACTCACACATATTGAAAAGACTAGAAATTATGCTAGGAAAGGTAAACATATTAAACCGATAGAATTGAAAACGAACTAGATATTATTAAGGATCTAAACCGTAGCAACAACTTTAGTACTTGGAAAATTAACAGACAACTTAAACTTACCAAGTTTTTAAGAAATTTAGGCTAGAAAAGCTTTGAAACTCAACAAGACATTAATGGAGGAAAGTTAAGGAAAGTAATTAGCTAGATACCTAATGAGGGAGAAAGGTGGTCCTATTTATATACAAGAGACTCTCTCTCTCCTCAGAAATATCTTTTTCACGCATAAAGAGGTAACTTGCCAATTAAAGAAAGTTAACAGTTGTCAAAAACGTAAGTCGATCTAATCCCGTATCGATACTCCAATCCCGTATCGATACCAAGCTGGCTTGCTTCAAAAATCCAAGTTCCTCCGTAGATGACCCGTATCGATACGCTGAAGCCTGGGAATGGTTCTGTTTTCGAACCGTATCGATACGCAGATTGCCGTATTGATACGCTGAAGCTTGGAGATCCTTCTGATTTCAAACCGTATCGATACGCAGATTGCCGTATCGATACCGTGTCTTCTTCATGCAGCTCAAGCCCTTGTGCCTTGTCTTGACACCCGACGGATGAATCCTTCGAGGCACCGCCTACTTGCTTACCCTCGAGGTTTGTCCAATCAACTCAACAAGCACACTTATTCGCGTAAACCTGAAAATGCTCAATAGAAAATCTTACGCGCAAAAACACTACAAAAAGGCAACTAAACAGAAAATAAAAGACAAAACACGGGACTAGGCGCACCAAATATCTACAATATTGGGTGCTTATCATCTCCTGCCTCCGTTAACACCCTTAACTCAGTCTTGCCACAAGACCCTTTTCAAGCTAGCTCATCTAGAAACACGAATCGCCCTCGCCGCAATTTCGACCCACTCTATATGACTCCATCCCAAGCCTTAGCCATCCTAAGCCGTCAAGGGCACCTCAGGCTCTTGAATAATCCACCTCCTCAGCCACCTTATGGCCCAAGCTATGATGCCAATAAGCAATGTGCATACCACCAACACCCTGGACATGAGACAGACTGCTGCATGCGTCTTCGTCATGACATCCAGGATCTCATTGAAAGTCAAGCCATAAAACCTCCTAAGCCTAATGTACAAACCAATTCACTTCCCGCTCACAACAACGAACCACCGTCTCAAAATATCAATCTCATAAGCCTATCCAATAGCCCCACATGTAATCCTACCCTACACATTATTCCAAATACCCAAGCCAAACCATCCCTAATCCTCTCTACGAACGAGGAATGCTTTGCAATAAGGGGAGAACCCCACATCTATGCCATTGATGATGGGGATTGGTGGTCGGACATGCGTCAAGCCCTGCCAAGTGATTGGAAAGTTGGAAGAATTGAGCCTGCTGATCCTTGGGGCACCCATGAAGAAGAAGTGGGTCACCTCGCCCGAAGCGGAAGGGTATATAAACCTCCTAAACTAAGTGGGGAAAGTTCAACCTCAACACGAGTAATGGAAGAAGAAGAAGAAGAAGAAGAAAGCCAAAGGACCGAACCTGAGGAAGATAGGGTGTTAAGACAACTAAAGAAAATCCAAGCTGATATCTCTATTTGGGGATTGGTTATGTCCTCCTACGAGCATCGTAATTCCTTCTTTAAAACCTTAGGGAAAGCCAAAGTTCCCATCGACGTCACCCCCGAAGAACTGGTGGGCTTCATAATGGCGTCAAAAGCTCCAAAACCAACGATAGCTTTCACTGACAAGGATCTACCTCCTGAAGGGCCTGCACACAACAAACCTCTCTACATTTCACTTAAATGTCTCACTAAATGGATCCCACTGGTCTTGGTGGATAATGGGTCTGCTTTAAACGTATGTCCTCAAAGGACCCTCGACAAGCTAGGGATAAATGCCACCGACGTACGCCCTTCAAGCCAGGGAGTAAGGGGGTATGACAATTCAAAGAGAATAGTGGTTGGGTGTGTCACGCTGCCAGTAGAAGTGGAGAAGATCAAAAGGGACGTGGAGTTCCATGTGATGGATATACCGGCCACCTTCAATCTTTTATTAGGAAGGCCTTGGCTACATGACGCTGGGGCAGTACCTTCCACTTTGCATCAAAAAGTCAAATTCGCGGTAGATGGAAGGGTCATAACCATTATGGGGGATTCATCAATCCGGGCTCATTCTGATACGCCTGTCCAAGAGGTAGAAACCGAGGAAACTTTCCTTACTGGATTCAGTCTTGAGGAAGCAACTGCTGTGCAAGCCTTAATGGCTGAGAGAAACTTCTACGTAAGCACCCCTGCCATATGGATGATGAAGAAGCAAAAATACCTCATTGGGTTGGGTTTAGGCAAAAGATCACAAGGTATCTCGCAAATGATTGATCCTCCGCATAATCAATACGCCTTTGGTCTTGGCTACACCCCGACAGAAGCCGAGGTAAAAAGGAAAAGAAGCATGGAAAAGGCTAAGGCAAGAGGAAGCAGGGTCAAAGAAGAGAAACTCGTGATCCCAAAAACACTCAATGGCTGGTTTGTAAGAGAAGGAGAAGACTTTTCATTCTGTGGCTTCGCAGAGACATGGGAAGACGAAGTTACCAAGCAACGGTACCCTGGAATGCAAATCTTCTTTGATCAGGAATGGACTGACAGTGATTTGGAAGAAGAACCAACCAATTCATCTCCTACTCCCGAAGACTGGATTGAGGTGCTAGCTGAATTTGACCTAAAGATTCTGTTTGGCAAAGAGGGTGAATAAGAGTATAAAACTGCAAAAGGAAAAGGAGCCACTCCCGAGATACTGCAGTAAATTGCATGACAAAAACATTGCTTTTATTTCCTAAAGACAAGTTAGGATATGTTTTGGGCCCCTGTTTGGGCATTATCTACGATTAAATAAATTCCCATTTTATCACTTCTATGCTTGACAAATGATTCCATCTTTAAGATGTGATTGCTATACACTACAATCTCTCTGCCAAAGATAAAAGGATTTTAAGAATTTAATTCTTTATGTTACCGACCAAAAGGAAAGAAGGAACGAACCCTGATTACTTGGAACTAGGTTTTTATCAAAACTCAGGAAGAAGACACTATCTCCGTGAGAACACTTAGGGTTAGCTTGCCCATTGTGAAAGTACAAAACGCAACAGGAGATTCATAAAAACATCTCCATCAGATTCCTCTCCAAACACTAAAATCCTCTTGAGAGAAAAAAATGCTCGTTGGGTAATCTATACACCCAAGCAAAAGTAAGAGCAGAGCCTGCTAGGACAAGAAGACGCAAAAAACGCGGCCTAGGCAAAAGTTAAGGCATTCGAAGGAAAGCTCGCTAGGGACTCAACCTCTATCAGGTAACCTAGGCAAAATTTAGAGCATGAGAAAAAGGAAAACCAAGAGTGAAAACCCAACCCCCAAAAGTGGTGATCTTGGAACTACGTAAAAGGCCTGATTCCCTGATTGGGATACGTAGGCAATCTCGCATCGAGATGCGGCCCAAACATTCGGAGAGAAGAAAGACAATACCAAAAGGTTTGTACTCAATGATAGGCATAGCTAACCCTGCGTATTGAGCTCGCAAAAGATGAGTTAGTCATTTTCCAGGGAATTGGCAAAAGCAAAGACACCTAAGAATCATCGTTCTTCCTCTCTGACTCAAAAGTCATCGACATAAGGGACAAAACATTCTAACAATCCCAAAACATGGCAAAGAGGTTGTAGGAACGGTAAAAGCAAATAAAGAGCCTGAATCAGATTCAAGTGTAAGAAGGGAAAAACGCCACTTGGCTAAAGGCAAAAACCCAACTTCTTTAGGAAATAGAAGTAGCGGCCGAAGAATGGAATCCTCGGTCGAGTGATCCATTCCTCGGCCCATGTTTAAATCCAAACATTCACAAAACTTTGAAAAAACATTGCATAGAAGTATCTAATTTCCCATACATGCTGAGGATGCTTCAAACACAAACAAAAAATACAAATGTCAAATTATCTGTTTTCAGAGCTAACAAATACAGGTACAAAAAAGGAAAAGCTAGCTACTGCCCACGACCCCTCTTGGGCGCAGGACGAAAACGCTTAGGAACTGGGACACTGATCCTCTATCCCTCACCAGCCTCGGCATCTCCATCACCAGCTCCAGTACTCCCACCCTCGCTAACTCCGGCACTCTGAGTAATCGACACTGTCGGTACTCGCTCCGCCTCAAGCTGTAGAGACACAGGATATAGGCATTCAGTTTCACATGAAACGTAGGATGGAAAAAGAAGAGATCAAAGGATGTATACCGCAGCTATTCGGCTACGCTGCCGTCGAGCCAAAGCCTCTGCACTCTGGAAAGCACGCAACCATTCCTGAACCACCTCAGCGGGCACCTGCAGAGGAAGCAATTGCATATACAATCAAATAAGCAAGGAATGCTGAAGGAAACCAAAATCTACAGTATTACCTGCTGAATTCCGGCAGGAAGCACGTAGAACTGCGTAGCACACGGTGTCAGTGTCAAACGCTCCTCTTCTCCATTTGCATTGTGGAAAGAAATGAAACTGGGGGCCCGTGGCCAAACAGGAGGAGCAGCAGCAGCAGTAGTGGTAGGAAGGGTCAATGAGGCCGAACGAAAGGCTGAGTAATCTCCCACTACGAGAAAACTCATGGCTGGCTGTCTCTCAAGAGCGAGTAGCAAGCCCTCCCCGGTCAAAAGATGGGTCGATCTCATACCAACAGGAGGAGGGAGAGGAACAAGCTGCAACGCCTCGGAATGTGGAAAGTACTGGCTCGCTACCCTCTCTCCAAGATACCAGGCTCTCTAAAATGGCCCCTCCAGAAGGAAGTGCTGGCTGTCTAACACCCGAGCTGAGGTCAACTCCAGAGGAGCATCATCAAGTAGCACGCCCCATGGGTCAAAACGCACCTATGATAAGGGAAATAGCATCAAAATGACAGAATGAAGAAATTGCACGAAAATCAGAGGATAAAGAGATGTCATACCTAATCCACCGTTAGGCGATCCAAAACTCGCCTCCAAGCCAGCAAGTCCATGGCAGGCGACCGTGACTTCCGAACTCCTTTCAACCAACGGGCTGCCCGTGGAACAAACCTAGGCTCTCTGTGCCCAGTCGGAGGAGGAAACTGCAACAAGTGCTCAAAAGCCCAGAGCTACAAGCGAAGACGGAAAACGTGAATAACAACGATAGAAACAACAAGTAAATAACGCAGAAATCAAAATGTATACCTCAAGAATACGGTGGTGTCCGCCGAGCGACAAACTAACCCCCCGGGAACAAGCACTGAGGTGTCCTTACAACGTGGCTAGGGCGGGAGTTCCCCAATCAAACTCTGCTATGGTCTCTAAGTGCACCAAAGCAGCCAAGAACTGGACATGCACTGAATTCTCCTTGTTGCAAAACAAAGTTTGCCCAAGGAGATAAAGCAGGAAAGCTCGTACCAGCTGAGAAAGGGGAATCTCCGTCAAGATATCAGCTTGATCAAACTTTTCCCGAAGCCAGGTATATGTGATATGACCACTCTCCGACACAACGGGAACTTTCCCCAAAAGATATTCAAGGGCACCCTTTCGCTCATGGATCCGCGGGTCAATTGGAAGAGGATCACCGCCAACTCTCAGGCCTGTAAGCAAAGCGAAGTCACCTGGAGTGATCGTCATCTCCCCAGCCTCCGGAAGATGGAAAGTATTGGTGGTATCCCACCACCGCTCCACCAAGGATGTGGTCAATCCCAACTCTGCCTTCGAAAGGTGGAAACCAAGTATCAAAGGCTCGAAGCCAGCCAAAGCAACTGCATCCTTGGCTTCCTGAGGAAGCCTCTCATACCACTCGAACACCTGGGGACAGCTTCCCCACACGCGCAACCTCTCATTTGCCTGACAAAATACGAAGAAGGAATCAAATACACAAGATATCGCCTATACAGGGGGCAACTTCAAGAACTCAAACTCCACATCAAAACATCAAATTATCACTCTGCGAAATCTTATGTACAAAAATCATTTGACAAGATGAAATTCTACCTTCCTATTGGTGAATCCAAGGTGCTGCTCTGGCTCCCTGTACAAGACCTCAGGTGGGATGTCACTGAGGGGAGGACGGTATCGCAGGGAACCACCACGCCCGACCAAGTGAACCTGAGGAGCGTAAGTGGCGACGTCAAACGGTGGAAGAATATCACTACCCGCATCAGTAGAAACCTCGGGTTCAACCCCGGGAGGAATGGGTTGCGAGGAACTTCCCCCAACAGTGGCTCTGCGCCGACTCGAACGTAGGACGCGGGAACTCGAAACGCCGCCAAGAATCGCGGCCTCAACAGCTGGGGCCTTGCCCGTGTCTCTAGACACAGCAAGAACATCGGACGATGGAGGAGGAGGCGGTGTCGAAGCCATGACAGCCGAAGGAAAGTAACGACCGGAACCGTGGTGGTCGGAGGATCGACGGCGGGAAGGTGGAAAACGACGGTGGAGGAAGAGAGGGACGGTGACGGTCGCTCGAAAGGGAGAGAAAAATGAGGAATGGAGGAAGAAAGGGTAGAATGACCCGTGAGATCGATTAAGTTTAACTTAAATCGATTTTCTGACTTTTGGCTATCTCACGGCCGAGACATCAATCCTTCGGCCGAGAGATCGATCTCCTGGTCCCTTAATCAAATTCCCTCAGCAACATCAGATTTTGCACAGTACATCAACTCAAGCGATTACAGACTTCTAAGTCCTCAACCAACCAAGTAGCCTTGGGGGCATCCCCGAGCCAATACAACGTGATCAAAACCAGCCTTGGGGGCGTATCCAAGCATGAGGAAAATCTCTCTCCACAAACTGCTGGCCAAAACAAGTCAAAACACCCAGCGGCTCTATGCCCATATCCACTACCAAAGAAATAAGCAGCTTCGTGCCTATCATCTCTACACAACTCAGCGGCTCTACGCCCTCATCTACCAATTCAGCGGCTCAAAGCCCGTTACTTCAACAGGCTCGAAGCCTATGTCTACCATCCCAGTGGCTCTATGCCCGTATTCACTCATTATCAGCAGCTCTACGCTTGCTATCACAACTCAGCGGCTCTAAGCCCACCATCTCAACTGGCTCGAAGCCATAACAATTCATTCAGCGGCTCGAAGCCCATTACCTCAATAGGCTTGAAGCCTACGTCTACTATCACCCAGCGGCTCGAAGCCCTTTATCATAGCAGCTCTACACTCGCTATCGCAACTTAGCGGCTCCAAGCTCATTGTTTCAACTGGCTCGAAGCCGTACACAATCAAGTTCTTAACAGGCTCGAAGCCTATGTTTCCCATCCCAGCAGCTCTACGCTCGCTATCACGGCAACAGACTCTATGCCTGTATACACTCACTCAGCGGCTCCAAGTCCTCGAATCAGCAGCTCTACGCTCGCTATCACAACTCAGCGGCTCGAAGCCCATTATCAACAGGCTCTACGCCTGTTATCACAACTCAACGGCTCAAAGCCCACTATCTCAACTGGCTCGAAGCCGTAAATAAGCAACAGGCTCTAAGCCGCCCCAACAATCAAGACATCTATTCTCAGGCTCTACGCCTGAATGCTCGAAAATCTAACATTTTTGAATGCTCAAGCTCTACGCTTGGATGCCCAACCACTGTGTACTGGATGCTCAAATTATACACTTGAATGCTCAAGCTCTACGCTTGGATGCCCAACCACTGCGTACTGGACGCTCAATGCCTGTACTTTGAATGCTCGAATTCTGCAGTCCGAATGCTCGAGCTCTACGCTCTGAATGCTCAAGTCCGGAACTTGATAGAAGCTCTAAGCTTAAAAACAAACACACACGCACGGGCCCGTGCACATATTGCATTATCACATCGAGTCTGCATCATCATATCTGTTCACATCTAACAACCATTATCACGCATATACACTCTGCATATCTCTCATGAAACAGGTCAACCCTGCAATCAACCGGCTCTATGCCTCGGTTTTATTGATCGGTTCAGCGCCTCGATCCTTTGGCTCCACGCCAACACTTATGATGGAAAAGCTCCGTGCACAGACCATCAGAATGCAACCAGCTCTACGCTTCAGTTCAAATCACGTCAAGCTCTAAGCTCCGACAACTCAGGCCCTCGCCTCAAGACTACAGCAGGCTCCACGCCTCAATCTAATCACCTCAGGCTCCACGCCTAAGTTCCTTCACCTCAGGCCCCTGCCTTATACCAGCTCCGCGCTTCGGTTCATCACGTCAAGCTCAAAGCTCTGACACCACGGGCTCTCACCTTATGATCAATACCAGCTCCGCGCTTCGGTCCTATCAAGCTCAAAAGCTCCGACACCTTAGGCTCTCGCCTTATGGTCAACACCAGCTCCGCGCTTCGGTCCTATCCAATCTCCTCAGGCCTTCGCCTCAAGACTGCAACAGGCTCCACGCCTCGATTCCATCACTCTCCAGGCCTCCGCCTTATGACTACAACCGGCTCCGTGCCTCGGTTTCTTCATCTCCAAAAGCTCCGTGCTCTAGATACTGGCCCTGCGCCCCCCACATCTCAAAAACAAACGGCGTCCGATTCATCGTCAGCAGATGATTTGGATTCCACCCCACTACATCAATTCCTTCTAGCTCATTCGCAAGGATAGGCTACTCTACCGAGCTCCTTTCAGTCAAAGTAAGGATGATCAAGAAAAGCAAACGCACCTGCAGTGTACTGATCTACCCCAAAATACTAAGGAAGCTCTCCGCAAAAATTCCCCCGGCAGCCCCGCGCTCCTTCAACTATCTTCCGCCAAAACCCTGGCTCAGTCTAGGTACGTCACACTACGGCTTTTTAAGCCCTAAGGTACGTCTTCTGTCTCTAACCCTCCAAGCTTTTTACTTTTCTTTATTGCCTGAACTACGATTGGTCTGAATTTCCCTTGTGGAATACGTAGGCAGCCTCCCGGCCCGACCATAACAAAACTTTTTTCGCCCGAACTACGATTGGTCTGAATTTCCCTTGTGGAATACGTAGGCAGCCTCCTGGCCCGACCATAACAAAACATTTTTCAAAAACCCCTTGGAATAGTGGTTGGACCAAATTGAGTTGCTTTTTACAGCTTTGACTCTTACTCAAACATGTCTCGCGATCCGTCTGAGTTCAGTCAAAGAGGGGTATCTGTAGACACCCCAATTTGGCCTAACGATTATTTCAAGTCCCACCTTGGGACAATCCCGATGATGAAATGGATACAATGATTGTTGATTGCTTCCTTGAGGACCTTAGGACTTTCGGTGAGAACTTTGAGCCACTTAGAGGACCCAATTCAGAGCCATACAGCCTTTCAGACAGAAATACAGAAGCCTAGGAGAATCCATCTGTCGGCCGTGACATCAATCCCACGGCCCTAACATCATTTTCTCACCCGAGCAACTTGTTGCTAGCAAAATCTCCCTAAGAGATCAATCCCTCGGCCGCAAGATCTATCCTTCGGCCGAGACATCCATTCCTCGGCCGTGATATCATTTACTCGGCCGCCAGATCGACCTTTTCCCAGACTCTGGAACGTGTTCTGTTAGACGTTTGATCCGATTACACTACCTTCCCGATGCGTTCGGGCTACGCTCAGGGATTACGACGTAGAGTTAGAGATGCATTGCAATTGCAATTGCCATCTCGTGATTTGATTGGCCGGAGTGAGTCACCAATTGCCTATATAAAGGGCCTTTGGACTCCAAAAATAACCACCACGAAATTATCAGAGTACACACTCTCTCAAGCCTCAAAACTCTGCACAAATATTCTCTCAAACCCACTCCTCAAAAGCCCTAACCTCCCGAAGGCAGCCGTCAATCCGGCGATCAAACCCCGAAGTTCAAACCCTAACCCTAGGGTTTTCAATCAAGCAATCAGTCAATCACGCCCAATCCAAAGCAATCAAGCAACTAAGGGATCAAGGTGGTGAGGCCCAACGGCCTCTGGTTTGTTTTATTTATTGTTCTTACGTTTAATCACGGTTTTCTGATTATCTATTAATCTTTCTGTCTGGTGTGAGGAAGAACACTGACCAGGGCTTCGATCCCTCGGCCGGTACATTAAACCAGTGTGATTACTCGGCCGTGACATCTATTCACCGGCCGAGTAATCGATTTCCTGGGACAGCTTTGTTTGCTCTTCTACTTTCTGATGCATGCTTCATTTATCGCACTGGCTCACTTTGCTTACTGTTTAAATGAATAAATAAACAGACTATATGTTGGAATTAAACAAAGCATCTACACGTCTTATGTTGAATGATTATGGGCCAGTCTCACGACTGGGCAAAGAGGGGTGCCTAACACCTTCCCCTTATTGTACTTTTGGCTCCCGTATCCAGAATCTCTATCTAATTTCCCAGTTTTAGTAAACTGGGTGGCGACTCTGTTTTGATGATAATCGCTATCATGTGGCGATGTTCCTAGCCATGGGAATGTCCATGATTTTGGTTTACGAAGCAAGCAACCAATCGAGCAAACAAATGTGATCAATCTGTATGGCGATGCCCCGTTTGGGAGGTGTCTACAGTGAGGGGGTGCGTGTGGGTATGAGAGAGAGAGAGAGAGAGAGAGAGAGAGAGAGAGAGGGAGGGAGGGAGGGAGGGAGAGAGCCAGAGAGCATTTCGCGTTTATTCCACACTTCTCTCACAACTATCCAAACATAAACACAACCCTTCACATACACATGGGTCCCTGTGTTAAATGTGTCCAAAATACATACTATACTAGTAACTCGTCTTTTGTCACACTTCTCTCACATACAGGCAGGTCCCACTAGAATGGAACCCACATGCATGTAAGAGGAGTGTGGTTAGAGAGTGACAAAGTAATGTGGCCCTAGCATCTCTCTAATGTATGTGAGGGATTGTATTTGGTGTTGTGTTCGGATAGTTGTGCACCTAGCATCTCTCCTCTTTATATCTATCTAGGCCTATCACCAACATATATTGGTCCAACCCAACCGGTCATGTTCACATGTACTCCTGGTGTACACGGGTCGGGTCGGGTCGGTTTTTTGGCTGAGCTAGACACCCGAACCAATCATATCGGGTAAGAATGTTTGGGCCCGCAACCAAACCGTGTAGCTGGTAAAACCAATTCTTTACTTTGGGTCGGGTCGGGCTGGTTGGTTGGGTTGGACCAATGCTAGATTGGATTATGTAATTAGAATTTTAACACTATTTGAATACTATGTTTTATATTCTGAGCCCAATGGCCACATATAGCCCATTCTTGACAAGTGTTAGTTTCGACACTCCTTGGACATGGGTTGAATTAACACAGAGATTTATTTTTCCAACAGATGTCGAGGACGCAAGGACACGCTTGGGGTTGTAAACCAACGTATGAAGATCGATGCTTGAGCACATTCGTTTACTACTTAATTGACCTCAAATCTCAGTTCAAGCTTGGTTTGAAATACTAAATAATCAAAGATCGAGATCACCTTGAAGTGACATACATGCATAGAGCATTTGACAATTGGAGACTAAGATAGGAGCCAAGGGAACACTACTACAATAATAGATATGCGTCACGCTAAGGAGATTCACAAAGATCACAGTATTCAATGAAAGTGTGATAAAAAGTGGTGCTTAAATTTTTTTATCACAGTTTAAGTCGAAAACTGAGATAAAAAGTGGATTTTAACGCGGAATAAAAGATCTCGCTTTTGCGGCGAGATAAAAGAAAAACAACCTCACCCTTGTGGTGTGATAAAAGATTTTAGGGCCAAAAAAAATGAGATAAAAGATCTCGCTCTTGTGGCGAGATAAAAGAGAAAAGATCTCACCCTTGTGGCGTGATAAAAAAGAGAAAAGACATCACCCTTGTGGCGTGATAAAAGATTTTAGGGCGGAAAAGAATGAGATAAAAAATCTCGCTCTTGTGCCGAGATAAAAGAGAAAAGACCTCACCCTTGTAGCGTGATAAAAAACTTTAGCGTGGAAAAAAGCAAGATAAATGATCTCACTCTTGCGGCGAGATAAAAAGCCTACCCATTTTAGGCGCGCGGTCTAAATTTTCGCGTGGGCGGGCTGGTACTCATTTAGGCGGGTTTTGAAAAGTTATATGATGAAAACGATGTCGTTTAAGGACTTTGAAAAGTTCTTCTTTTTTTTTACAAAAAGTAAGAAGATAAGCTCTAATTACACTCACCCCTAAAGATCTTTACGTTTCATCTTCATCTTCACGCCCAAAAAGATCGAGAGAGAGAGAGAGAGAGAAGGCAAATTCCATGACTAGGTTCCATCAGTGCCCACTTGTTTCTTGAAACGACGGGCGGGCTATTCCACTAGTGCCCGATTTTCACGTGGGCAAGTTGTGATCTTTATGGTTTATTGTAGTAGTAAAATTTAGTTATTTCGGATGTCTTTCAAGTGTTTGACACATTAGGTAAAAAAATAATTATATTATTATGGCTTAAGCCTTGTCTGAAATGGATTAAAATCTAATTGGGAAGTCACCATTGAAATTGAAATTCAATATAAACACAAAATTCATGTGAAATGGTTAGTTTTAAAAAAAAATGTAAAGTTTGTCCATAATATTACAATCTACAGGTTGTGATAATTTTCATAAAGTTTGTCTATATCATGTTAATTGCATTTCCAAAAATTTAGCAAATTTAAAATAAAAAAAAAAGTTTTCTCACTTTAAGAAGTAAGTATAAATATTTTTGTTTTCCTATTGTAACAGAAGTTATTGGCTAGCTTAGTGGTAAGGGCTTGGGAAATCAACAAAGGGTGCATGGGTTCAAAACTTGGCAATGACAAGAAAAGAAGGTCTAATAGATACAAAGAAAAGATCACGCGCAATGATTTTTCATCTCAGTTTATGGTGTGATTATTTTGAACTTTCAATCACAGTTATAGATCGTGATCTAAAGTGACATACAATCACACCCAAAAAGAGAAACGATCACGCCCAAGAGAAACAATCACGGCTTATAACTATAATAAAAGAGAAACGATCACGCTTTTTAGCCGTGATTGTTTCTCTCTTTCAATCACGGTTTATAACCGTGATAAAAGAAAGTGACTTACAATCACACTCAAATCCATCACGGTAGCAAAAGCGTGATGGAAAACTTACAATCACGGCCAATAGCTGTGATCTTTATGATTTATTGTAGTAGTGGAAAAACATGAACTTCAGGTTTGGAAAAGTAAAAATTAACTTACGAATAGAAAAAGAGAGAAGTTAAACATAGAACTACATTCCTAAAATGTTGAGAATCAGGGTGGAGCTAGACATGGTTAGACATGGCTGTAAGTGTGATTTACTTTCAGTCTCCTAGGAAGAACAAGTAGACATCTTGATTTTGTTTCCCAAATGAGAAAAACTTTTAACGGAGCTTCCCGTGATAGTTATTTACAGAGGTGAATCGTGCTCGTCCGTTTCGGTTTTGGACGGTCCGGATTTAAATGAAACTTTTCCAGAGAAGAGTTTTAAATCCGAACCGTCTAAAGCCGAAACGGACGGTCGAGATCGCGCGGCTCTGCGAATAAGGAAATCACAGCCCCTCCGTGAATAACCCAGTCTCTTCCCAAATATTTTCTTGCACTAGCATTCTTCAAAACAACAGTATTCCTAAGATATGCGCAATAGATAACCTAATTAGCAATTAGAAGGACTACTTTTGTTTGTGTGCGCATTGACAAAACGTTGAGAATCTGGGAGCAGACATGGTTTAAGTAGTCATTTACTTTCAGTCTCCTACGAAAAACAAGTAAGACATCTAGCTTGAGGCCTTCGTCAGGCTTTCTTCCCTTCGCCTACAAGCGGCAGCTTGGCTTCGCTATCGCTCATGTTTTTGTTTCAAAATTGTTGCTATTTCATCTTTATCCTTTGCTTTCTTGGAGTTTTGAAGCGTATCATCACAAAGGAATCAACTGCCCCTAGAAGACACCATTTCATGGTTTCACTAAAACTGGGGATTCCATGAAAGTGTCAGCGGTAAATGCATCAGAACTCCCGCTATATCCAGTATTTGTCCAAGTTTTGGTCTTACAGTCGTAACAAAGTAGCAGTTTGTCACTCACCGATACCAGAACTTCACCATTTTTCCTAAATCCTATTATGCGGCCCGACACTCCTGTAAGAGGAATAGTGTATAATTTGGCCCAAGATTCTGCAACTCCGTATCCTTTCATAACCCACATGCCACAAGAACCCTCCTGTCCACGACATAACATCGCCAGTGATTCTCCATACGACAAAATGGAAAGGCCCAATGAGCTTTTAATGACCAGAGAGGCAGACATTAGTATCTGCGAGAATGCTTGAGAACAACATTATCAAACAGCTTATACCATCCCGCACTCTCCTTCCGAGTGCAACCCAATGTATGGCTCCATTAACAACAGCCTGTAAGCAACCAAAATGCGCAATGAGAAGTGGATGACCAACATGTACTCATGCGTAGTCGGGTGGGCACCAAATCCGATAACAAACAGCGGCAGAGGATTAGTTTCTGGCAGAGAGGGCGGCATGGGAAGAGTTACTGATTTCCTAATTAATGGATTCCATAGAATAATACACGGCGGCGAAGTGGCACGATCAACCATACAAAGCAAACCATTACAACTACCCACTATTTTTTTACTCCCAAGTGAATAATACACGGCGGCGAAGTGGCACGATCAACCATACAAAGCAAACCATTACAACTACCTGGCCACTATTATTTTACTCCCAAGTGAAGTACTCAAAGGAGGCTCCAGTTCGTCTAACTCATCGCCAAATTTTTCATGGCCGCGGCACAATAGAGCACTCTCTCTTGTCGATAGAGGTGTAAGTCGCAAGGAGAAGGTTTTCGGGGCGTCTTTTGCTGCGGTTTAGGTGTTTGGCGATGAAACTAGGGCTTGTGATGATAGATAGAGTACCATGATTTGCATACGGATGTGAATCGAATCAGAGATTCTACGGGTAGTCTTACGAGAATATCATCTACAAGTTTAGTTGGTATGTAGTCCGACATTGTTAATTCCAGGAATAAGACGATGCTTATCAGCTTATGGTATCGAGACAACTGGAAAAAACAAAGGCACTAGGTTTCGAGAAAGAGGGAAAAGTTGGAGAACATGAGAACTTACAGTTATGATCAGATTGAAGCCCTGGGTTTTTGAGCTCGGCTATGTGTTGGAAAAATGGATTTGGTACACAACATTTTTTGGGCGTTTTCTAGCCAAAAATAATGTGGGATCCGGACACCTCAAGAGGTGGGTCCCTGTGCATTGATAATCTCCTATGTGTAGGAATTAATCCACAAAAAGAATGAACAAAATCCGTTAAAGATTGAATGAGAAATTGTCAATCAAAGTTGGGCCAGCCGGCATGTTCATGGGACGCACTGCAACTGATTGAGCTGCTCTGCCAGCACTTGTTCATCTGCCATTTTGCTGCAAGAGCTGGAGGATCAACATGAAGGTAGGAAAATCATGTTGAAATTGGCTGCAATTGCTGGCAGTCCAGCTGTGGAGTAAAAGAGTCAACCATGCCCTCCTTGTTCTTTTCATGTCCCATTCCATTTGCCTATAAATAGGCTCCTCTGCATGATATGAAAATCATCCCAAAAACCAGAGTTTTCTTACTTCTTGTTAGCTTAATCGTTTTTCATCCGAGAGAGTACTATGCACATAAATTTTGTTCGCAGCAAGTTCAAGTGTGGTGCACACTTAAACTTTCAACCAAGCTACCCTGGGAGACAGACGTCTAATACAATCTCTAGCACCCCGGTGAGGCTGCAAATCTGTTTTAAGGGCACTGTGTGAAACACATGCCTCAGTTTGTATCCAAAATATTTTTGTTCAACATTTTCTGTATTAATTCCAGTATTGAATAAAAATCGCATAACTGGTTTTACATTCGATTGCGTCCAACACTATGATCGTTCGAATCGCCTCAATTCCTACTATTGATCAAAGACAGTAATAAGTAGTAGAGTAAATAACTGAGGTGAGAGAGAAGACGTAAACCCCCAATGCCAAGTCCATAATTAGGCCCATCACCGAGATAATAGAGTACTGCTATAGGTACCGATAGGTACCGTACAGACAGCATACTGACAGCCATGCGGGACACACTATGGGTCCCGCATGAAAAATCCGAGCCGTTTAATAATCTTAAAACAAAAAACCGAGTGGGTATAGTGAAAAATTAGCTCAATCCATTATGTGTAGGTGCTCGATCCAAGCTTCAAATTTTTCATCCAATCTTCCCACTTTTCCCGATTTTTAAAAAATGGGAAGATCGGATCGAGCACTTACTCTTTTCGGATTGAGCTGATTTTTCATGATGCTTACTCGGTGTCGTTTTATAAAATGTATTTCTGCTTTATAATTAATTGGTCTCAAAGACTAGATACATTTTGAAAACGATGCATGACTGGTGATAAGCCCTCAATAGTGTAAATAATAGGGCTTATCCCTCTCATTTTTGTCACACACAAGTGCATAACTTGCTTGATTTGAACGATATTGCACGAAATGTGTGTTTTTGGCGTTTACAGGTAAATCGTGCGAATAAGGCGCATTTGAAGGCCATGAATAGCCCCGAGTGTGTCCAAGTACCCAAGACCACGTGGCGCTCCGCGACCGAATCCCAAAAGTCATGAAAAGAAGCTTTGAAGCATACTCGGGATGTCCAAGGATCAAGGGAAGTGAGAGAGATGCAAGGATGTTACCCAAAGCAACTCATTTTCCGACCAGCTGAGGGTAGAATCGGCATAACTTTTGATGTAAAAATTACTTTTGATCCAAACCACTTGGGTTAGAAAGTAGACTCAACAAGCTTTCCAACGGTTCGAAGAACACCCAAAACCGAGTTCAGGAGTGTCCGGAGCGACCCCGCGAAGTTGAGAAAATGCCTGCAGAATCCAACCAGCCAGGGATCGATCCCTGGGGGATCGATCCCCCCCACCCTTTCAGCTCCTGCAGCATCCAGAAAGCACCGGGATCGATCCCCCAATGTTTAGGGATCGATCCCTCACTCCTGCGCGGACATTTCAGTGGCATTTTTGTAGTTTTTTTGTAAAGGGGGTATATATACCACCCTTAGCCCGATTTTAGGGCATTCTTCACTTTCACTTTCTCTCTCTAGCTACCTCCCTCTTCTCCTCTTTTCTCTAGCTCTCCTTCTCTCTTCAAAGGAGGGGGATTGCTAAGGTTTTGGGGTAGATTTCCTTCATTAATGTTGTAAGTACTCTTGTTCTTTACATTAATCTAGCTTTTATTTTCGTTTTTGCCCATATTTTCATATCTCTCTTCATTTTGCCTTGTGTTTACACCCACTATGGGTGAGTAGTGATTTAAGCTTGGTCATGGGGTGATTTCTACCCCATGATTTAGGTAGTTTAATGGCTTCTCTCATTTCTTGTGCTTAATGTGGTTTGTGAATGGATTAAGTTCATCTTTATGTAACAAAACATAGGGTTGTTAACCTCTTTGATTATGTGTAGGTAAGGACTTGATCTCTTGCCACATATAATGCTTGGAGCTATGTCACTCTAAGTATTTGCCAAAATGCCTCAAAGAACTTGTTCAGCTCTAATATTTGGTCTAAACCTAGAGATGTTAACTTCTTTGATTGGGTGTAGACAAGTCTCTTGGCACACCCAATGCTTGGAACCATGGCTCTCTTTGTGTTCGATAAAATGCCTAAACGAGTTTTCATCCATTTTCAAACCCCGTTGTATAAGTTAAACTTGATTTTCATAGCTAAATTTCCTAGGTGAGATCAAATGACAATGACTCTCACTTGAGTTATCAAAGAGAAGTATTGAACGGCCTAAGTTATGGGCGGAATGAACCCCTAGACCTTGCCGCTTTTAATTTCTAGTCAATCTTTGTTTTCAATTAAGTTAGGAGTTAAAGAGAATTTCCATCACTCAAAAGTTGGCCGTCTCAAAGCCGAACTAAAGGTTGGCGGTCCTAACGCTAAAAACCCTTCGTAAATCAAACCTCCGGCCTAGCGCCATTGGCTCCCTGTGGATTCGACCTCGGACTTCCGAGTTTATTATGCTACAACCGACCTAGCCCTACGCTTGGGGCACTCTTTACTACGACACAATTTGGTCGAGCAAGCAACTGGTTTAGTCCCAGCGATTACCTGGTATACGTGGGACAAAAAACACTAAATAAATAGGGACCAAAATAGACGGGTAGAGTGATCTTGTACACTTACATTAGGCTAGGAGGACAAAAATGAAAAAGGCAGAAAAGACTACTCCAAGAAGTATGTGTGGAGTCTTTGGATCAAAAACAAGCATGCCCAAGTCAATGGGAATATGAAGGGCTTACCATCGACATCAACCAAGACAATGGGCAGAACCATCCAATGACCAAGACTTAGCATTTAACTCCATGGAACCCATGATGACTCCGATATAGGGTGTCTATTTAATTTTTTTCTAAAATGTATAATGGTGCTGGGGTTCTTACCAAATTTTTTTTTTGTCAAACTTTGGAGATACTTTAATTGATATGAAAAAACATATATTGTGTAACGACCTTGATTTTTGGTCAGTGAAAATTTCATTAAAAATTTGAATTTTATTTTAATTACTTGGACTTCTTTTAAAATTCCTTTTTTAATACCCAAAAATCCGTCGTTACTAAAATCTAGACTTATAAAACTAGATTTCTTCACTCCGAGCAATAAGATCATTTTCTAAAGACAAGTGTGTTGGACTATTCTCCTAATCATCGAGCTTAAGCCTAGGTTATATTCTTGATTAAAAATCCTACTTAGCAAGCCTAGTTAGCTTCTAATCTAATCCATGAAGATAATCTAATTAAAAACTCTTGACCTTCCGCGAACCATTTGGACCTTTTGAATCTCTTGAACCCTAAGTAGAACCCTTTGACCAAAAAGTCAACCGTTGACCATTGTCCATTGGTCCATAGTTGTTAGTAGAATTATTATCCATTGGATAATAGGACTAGTACTACTATATAATAGTTAATTCATTGTCTAGAATCCCATGGGATTCTCCCATTAAAGAAATGGAAGAGTATCTAATATAAAATTGGATTCTAAGATTCCCTGAGTACAAATACAATATTATAAGGAGACATGTGTCAAATCGGAGCTTTATAATATAAAATTTTGACTAGATACCCACCCAGATTCTCTAGTACTTATCTGAATATTATAATAGGGTACCAGTACAATCACCCCAATATAATATAAAGGTAGAAAACATGTGTTCAATTCAATATTTAATTAGGAAATCCTATTCTTTCAAAAACCCCTTAAGTTTATTTAATACCTTGTACTTCCAAAATCTAATTGACAGATATGTATCTATATTATTATACTTATGTAGTACAAAGGAGAGAGAGGGAGAGAGAGAGAGGAGAGATAGCCGAGAGTGAGAGAGAGAGATAGCCGAGAGAGAGGGAGAGATAGGAGAGAGAAGAGCCAAGATTGTTGTACTCTTGATCAAATCTTCCTAGCCTAGCCAAGTACCTAAGTCTTATTAGTTTATCAACCAACATGTGCCTAATTCAATTAAGTATTAAGATAGGCATATGTCACCCTATAATTCTAGGTTATATTTAATGAACAAACATGTGCCAATTGACCTAGTTCACTAGGATATCTTGACCTAGGAAGATCATGAAGGTACAAGGGTACTTTGTAACCTTTCACCTATATACATATATATTGTACAAGGGAGGAAGAGAGAGAGAGAGAGATTGCCGAGGGAGAGAGAGAGAGGAGGCCGAGAGAGAGAGATAGGAGGGAGAGAGAGAGAGAGAGAGCAAGATATGGTGTACTTCCTTGATCTTTCTTCTATCAAATCCAAGTTTAATATACATAGGAGTACATGCACTAAATGGAGGAAGAAGATAGGATGATGTGAGATAGATTTAGGGTACTAGATTTGCCTACAAAATCTCCTACAAACTTACCATCCAATCCTTACTCTTTCCAATCTTTGTCCTTGTAAACATATATATATATATATGTACTTTGTACCAAGAGAGAGAGAGAGAGGGAGAGAGAGGCCGAGAGAGAGATGGAGGGAGAGGGAGAGAGAGAGAGATGGCCGGATGGAGGGAGAGAGGGAGAGTGATGTGTGTGCTAGTGTACTTCTCCAAATCTAGTCCAATCTTGGCCAATCTTCCTACATCACCTTGTACCACCAAAATCTAGGGTTTTCTTGTTCTTGTACATCTAAGGACAACCATATCTAGTATTATAATGGAACATGTGTGCTATTGATTAGTTTATTAGGATTTGTAATCTTCCTAGATTGTAAGTACCATGTGATGGATTTCCTTATTTTAATAAGAAATCTTATTTACTTAAAAGATTGGATTTTCATTGTACTTATATATAGTAGTATATATGTATTCTTCCATAAGTACATATGTATATATATAGTACAAGAGAGAGAGAGAGAGATTTCCGAGAGAGAGAGAGAGATTTCTGAGAGAGAGAGAGAATTTCTGAGAGGGAGAGAGAGAGAGAGAGGGAAAGAAGAAGAAAGATTGGATTGTACCTTGCATGATCTTCCTTGATCTTTCTATGTACCTTGATATCCATGAAGATTGTATTCTTCCTAGCCAAATCTTGTACAATTGTCCTAAATGGTTAAACAAGTGACCAAATCTTGTACAAACCTTCATCTTTCACTCAAAATCTTCTTTTAGCGTTGGCTGAATTTGAGATTACATGTGTTACTCCGCGGGCTATCAAGTGTCAAGCCTTAGCAGATCTCCTCGCACAATTTCCGAGTGGGCAGTGCGAACCATTGGAAGAGGCGCTACCGGGAGATGGTTTCGAAGCCCATGCGGCCAGTCCAAGTGAGGTGTCTTGGACGCTAAGCTTCGACGGGGCAGCAGGAGGAGCACATGGCGGCGCATGAATTGTCCTTCAAAGTGATGAAGGAGAAAGGGAATACTTGTCTTACAAGCTAGGCTTCGCATTCTCCAACAACGAAGCAGAATATGAGGCCCTAATCCTGGGGCTCTTGGCAGCAAATTTCAGAGGAATTTCACGACTGAAAATAGTGGGGGATTCAAAACTTATCATCCTCCAAACATCAGGGAAATACGCGCTAAAGGAGCCCACCCTCGCGCCTTACAGGGCGACGGTACAAAGGCTAATGGAAAGATTCGAGGCAGTGGACATAATCCATAGGCCAAGGTCAGATAACAGATTCCCGGATGCCCTCGCGACGCTGGGGGCAAAGACAGAATTTGACGAAGAAAAGGTGACGATTGAGATCATTAAAAAGACAGAGCCGTCGATCATAGATGAGCTCGGGGCACGACGTGAGGAAGACTGGCGCGACCTCGTCTTGAAGTAGTTGGTTTCTGGAAAGGGGACCTTGCCTATCGCGGAGGTGGCTCAGTTTACTGTCCTTCGCGGTGAGCTTTACTATCGCGGACCTCAAGGGTGGCTAGCGAGATGCGTAGGCCCCGGCGAGGCGAAGACCAAGTTGCGTCAGATCCATGACAAAACTTGTGGCGAGAACGAGATTTCCCTGTATCGCAGAGTTCAAAGGCAGGGTTATTACTGGCCCAGCATGAAAGAAGATGCCGCGAAGGTCCTCCGCACTTGCCAAAAGTGTATGCTGTACGCAGTGGAGGCAGAATGTTGCCTCATGGAAGAGCTAGACTGGAGACAGGAATACATTGATTTCCTTCGCAAAGGAGCACTGCCTCTGGACTCGAAGGAGGCTCGAAGAATTCAGCGCTGCTCCCAACGCTACTTTCTGGAAGGGGGGCAACTCTATCGGCGCGCTCTAGATGGGATACCCCTGCGCTGCCTGTCTCGCGAGAAAGCCGAAGAGGTTCTACAGAAAGTTCATGAAGTGGAACATCAGGGTTGAAGGAAGCTATACGAACACTTGATCCATCTCGGGTACTTCTGGCCTACGATGGAAGCAGATTCAAAATGACATGTGCGCAGGTGTGCGGCCTGTCAAAAGTTTGGGAACTTGGTCCATGCACCATCCGTGGAACTACATTCCATTCGCGCCCCCTATCCTTTCCATACTTGGGCGATGGATTTAATTGGGCCCATACACCCTACGTCCAGAGGGAGCCAGTGGATCCTAGTCGCTACCGAGATAAGCACGAAATGGGTTGAGGCCGTTAGCTTGAGTAAGGTGACCGGCGCGGCGGTGGCAAACTTCATCAAAGAAAACATCATTTGTTGTTTTGGCATACCCAAAGTCATCCTTTCGGACAATGGCACCCCTTTCATCAACAGGAACGTGAAGGAGCTCTTAAAATCCTACTCAGTGAGTCACCTCACGTCAACTCCATACTATCCTCAAGGCAACGGTCAAGCCGAGGCGACCAACAAGACTCTCATCCGCATCATTAGCAAACTGTTGGATGAAAAGGGAGGAACATGGGCTGATCATCTTGTAGTGGCACTGTGGGCATACAGGACCTCTCAACGCAAAGCTACGCGGGCGAGTCCTTTCAGTTTGGTTTACGGGGCTGAAACTGTCCTCCCCGCGGAGTTAAGCGTGCCATCCGCGAGACTGGCCCTCGCGGCCGAGGTGACACAAGAGGAAAGAAGGGCAGACCTGGAAGCCATGGAGAAAAGAAGGAATGCTGCGGCAAGAAATCAAGAAAGGTATTGGCAGTCAGTAGCCAAGTATTACAACAAAGGTGTGGTGCCGCGAGCGTTTCAAGTCGGGGACTTAGTGTGGAAGTCCACCACCGCAGTCATGAGGGACCTGGAGCAGCCAAAGTTCACCCCGAGGTGGGAAGGTCCGTATGAAGTAATCAAGGCCAGTAGCAGCGGCCATTATGAGTTAGCAAGGGTCAGCGATGGTTTCAAAACTGGTCCCATCAATGTTAAGTTCATTAAAATGTACTACCCATGATGTAAGGGTATCTCCTATATTTTCAGTTTTAAAGAAGGCGTCAGGCCATGCTATCCTTAGTTCATTTATGAACAGTTTTCATATGAAAGGTGGCAAGTATTATGTAATGGGCAATTAACGGAAAGTAAAGCGGCAGTTGTAATATCATCTAACTATGTTCCTAAAACATAGGCATATTACGCATAAAACTACTGCAATTATCCGATATTGTCAGTACATCACCAAAAGTTACTCCAGAAGTCTACTACAAACAGCCATCAAGGTCATCATATTACAACACAAAAGTAAACAGAATCAAGCACCAAAGATATTCCTCAGGAAAGGGTCAGTGTCGCGAAGAGGCGCATCAACAAGTCTGTCACCAAGGCGAGCCTCCTCAGCCAAGCGCTCGTAAGCCAACCTGCGTTCTTCTACCGCCGCCTCCGCCGCAGTTACTGCACTTTGTGCTTCGGCGAGAGCCACGCGAGCCTTCTCTAGGGCCGCTTTAGCCCCCTCGCAGTCCATCCGCAGTTTCTCATTCTCGTGCATGATCTTCGCGGCCTCGAGCTCCTTGTACACCCACCAAATGTCAAACCCCAACTTGTCAAAGTTTTGAACGGTAAGCCCGACCTCCTCAATCTGGTGGGGACCCAAGTCGCACACCATCAGGTCCTTGATACTCCACAAGAAGGTGTAAAGGCACTCCAGCTGCATCCGGCCCATGGTTCGGCTGTAAAGGCCACGAACTTTGAAGAATGTATAAGGGAAAAGATCCCGGACAAAGGAGAGGAAAGAGGTCGACTCAGGAGTAAAGCCATAATACCCGAAGAAGGCCTCGTTTGAGGGCTCCTCCACCTCGTTGGCCACCGGCGGGTCCACCACTTGTACCTCAGCATCATCATCAGCCGCCGCATGCTCGCGGCTGGCACTAGCTTCAACCTGTTGCTGCGAAACAGACTCGCTAGCCAGCAAAGAACTACCGTCACCCACGTCCCCAACGGTGTACCCCGTCTGCGAAAGCCCAAGGGATACAAAGGAGTCATCCTGCAAGTCCGCGAAAACCTCAGCGGCAGTCAGGTTCGCGAGTGCCATGACTGCGTCGTGTGCTTGGAAGTGTGAGGTGAGATCACCGGTGGGCGGAATGTTAATACGTTTGTCAAGAAGATGCAGGGGAGTCTTTACCGCCTCTTGGGAAGATGGTGGCGAAATGTCAGCCTCCGGGGCCAACTGATTAATATCGGGAACAGAAAGGATCTCCTCAGTCAGAACCCTCCAACGAGGAACCAAGCCCGGAATGTTTGCGTCCTCTTCATCCTCATCAATCACGGGTTGCATCACATCACCACCAAAATTACCGTCATCACCTCCACCACCATCGCGACCTTCGTCGCCACCATCATCATCATTACCACCACCGCTGCCCAGATTTTCATCCTCATTTTGAACAATGTCGTCACCACCATTGTCATCACCACTATAATCCTCGTCGTTGTCATCTTCATCACTTTGGTCGCCCTCGCTGCCACCGGCACCGCTATCATCATCCTCCTCATCACCGCGATCATCGCTACCATTAGCGTTGCTACCATCCCCATCAGATTCTCCTTCATCAAGGGTGATAACCACCTTCTTACCTGCTGCAGTGGACGTGCTGCCGTGACTGGGCTGTGTAGTGCGAGGCAGTTTGAAAGACTGACTGATCGGGGCAGTGTCATCAATACTGCTGTCGGAACCCCCTTCGCGAGCCTCCTCGCCTTCCCTCTTTCTTTTTAGCTTGCTCAAGGGGGTGTGCTCTCCCCCTTTGTATCTGAATGAGGAGCCTACAAAGCGATAAAGGGTATGTGAGAAAGCAGTAACAAAACGAAGGGAGGACTAACGGGATAAGCTCAAGGCAGGAGACGAATCTCACCTGCAGATGCGACGCTCGCAGGGGCCTCTTCAGAGCGAGGAGTCCTTGCGGAGCGGATAGGGGCACCCTGTGAAGAGAAGTAAGTTCAAAGTCACGAGAGTGCAAATGGCAAGAATCGCGGAAGGAAGAATGAAGGAAATACAATCAAGGAACATACCTTCCGGAGCCGTTTAAACTGAGGATCTTCTCGCTGCAAAGAGGCCTGTTCCTTGGCCTTGGCGTGGGTCACCCTCGTCGGAGGTACAATCGAAATCGGCTCCGCAATGGTGATGCCTCGATTGGCCGCGGGGGTAGGGGTTGTCCCCGAAGTTACCCAATAAGTGCTCTTGTCACGCCACCCTGGCTGCCTTGCCTTCGGAGACCTGAGAGATATGTCGCGATGGTAGACGACCGATATAGCCGGGATCACGGGAGCACCGCGGACGTAGTTAATGAATGAGTCAAGGTTGCGGCGCCAAGCCAGACGGTTGTTTGCCGTGAAGAAGGTTTCCCGGTCGTTCCGTGGCAGCACCAAAATTGTGTAACCCTCAGACAGTTCCCCCACGAAAGCCCTAGTGAAGCGGCGAAGGCTCTCGACAAAACTTCTCAATGGCGGCGCCGGGCCTGGTGCACCCTGGTCATAGCCGAACTGCCGCGCTACTCTATCTGGACGATACAACACAGCACGTGGACCCTCCGCGCATAACGCAGGCAGGGAACACGGGAACGCAACGGCAAAAGCAGAAAGACAGGAAGTGGGAACGGCGACGCCGTCGGTTTGAAAATCCACAATGCGGTCATCCCTGAAAAGAAGCTGGTGGGAAGGGTACCTTCGACCGGCTCTGCGTAAGGGCGTGGAAGGAAGCGGCTAGCGTCATCAACACGTTTCCCCCAGGACTTGGTCGAACTAGCCCCGCTCCACCTCATGATCCGAGGACGAGGCTCCTCACTCCAACTGAGGTCTGCGGCGGAGGGCGCGAGACTCGAGAAATGCTCAAAGCAGAAAGCCATCAGAAACTGTGTGTACACCACGGACACCAGGTCATAGCGTCCCATAGACCTCTCAGTATCAGTGTGGACTTGATCCAAACGATGAAACAAGTAGCCCAGAAATAAAGGACCAAGCGGAACGAAGTCCCCTCTCGCGAGACTCACCGCGAGGGGGAAAACAGTTTGGTTGGGCCCTTCGTAAGGGAAGTCAGGGATTACAAAGAAAGACAGCCAATAAACGAGGAAACCTGCAAGATGGAGGTCGGAATCATACATCTTCCCGTAGAACTCAGTCGCTTGCCCCACGGGAGGCTCAGTCCCTGGAGGAGGCAAATCCTTGAAAAATAGCGCAGCCAACAACCCCGGCCAAGAGGTTTACCCGACTTCGGAGGGGCCCGCACGCGTCCTTCTCGATCGAAGCGGGACCCGTGCTTGCCCGCCTCCGTGTATGCTCTCCTCAAACGGTCTACCAGCCTTGCGTCTGCCGAAGAGAGGTTCGAGGGTTCGAAGGTCGCTGACCCCCTTGTACTCAGCCGCATCAGCACGGCCGTGTCCTGAAGCGTCGGACCGCCGTCCCCCCATGGGAAAACAAAGGTATGGGTGTCTTTGCTCCAACGAGAAACCATCAAATCAACATTAGCATTATTCCTCCGAATGCTCAACTCCACCGAGAGACGAATGGGCCCAAGGGCACGGGAGGACCTGAGGATATGTACCGAGTCTGGATTGCCCAAGATCACCTCGACTCAGTCGCCCCAGTGAACTGGCGCTTGAGAGACAGCCTCATAGTTGACAAAGCAAGAGGGGATATCCCCCCTCTCCACTCGAAACCTCAGAACAGAACAAGGAGGAATCAGATAGGCCTCCTCGGGCGACACCTCGGGGACCAAAGAAAGGGGCTCCTCCGTGATGTCCGTCTCCGGGACGAAGGCCTCCGCCTTCCGCCAAAACGAGTCCGTCGAGCCGCCGAGATATGGCGCCCGGCGCCACTCGCCTGCCGGAAGCTCTCGGATGGAGGTCTGCAATACGGCCTTGCTCCCTTGCTCCACATCATCTCTCACCATCATGGACAGAGAAGTGGGTTTGTGAGAGAGAAGAGAAAGAGAGAGTTGCAGTCAGTTGAGGAGAGAGGAAGTTGAAGGAAAATGGGGTTTTGATGAAGAGAGAGAAGAAAAATTGGAGTCTTTTGAAGAGTGAGGAGGTTCGTGGCTAAGTATGAGTACTTATACTCAGAGAGAGGTCCCCCAAATCTTGAGAAAAGGACACAGTAAATGAAGGGGTGTGATGACTCTGCAGACTTGAACAGTCCCGACCGTTGCACGCGCGAATGACAGCGCGTGGGTCATACACGCGTGGGGGGCAATTGTAGGAAAGGTCAATAGGCGCGACCGTTGACCGTTTGACTAGCCAATGGGCATGCGACACGTGTACCCGTCCTCGCGGGGTTGACGATTTGACCAACGAACCCTAGCCTGCCACGTGGCGCCTCAGTCGTGCGACACGTGGCCCCTTGCGCGAGGGAGCCTCGTGCTACCCATCGCTCCGCAACGACCATGTAAGGGTCGCGAGCTTCTTTTCCTCCATTAAGGAGAGAATTAGATTTATTCAGGTGAACACTTGGCGCGGTCCCAATTTAATGGAGACGATAACGCGGTTTAACCAAGACACCAGTGATTTGCCCAGGCTCTTATGCCTGCTCCGGCCTTTAGGCAGGACCCGAGGGGCCCCTTGAGGCTTGGCAGCGATACATGCGTGATCGAGTAAGGTCACGACCTTGCCCTTATGGGAATGAAGGGGATCTAGTGGTTTGGGGGCTATAAAAGAAGAAGAGGATCTCCGCGAATAAGAGGATACGCTGACCGTCATACTCGCGGGTCATCGCGAGGGTCGCGACACCTCGGCGGTCAGGGGGTACAGGAGGGACACGTGTCATTTTATTAGCGCGCCACTTGGCGCCCGAGCATTAGCTCGTGTGGTCTATAAATATGAACGTCTCTTCATCAGATCCCAAGGTTAGAGCCTTGTGAACGTTCCCTAGAGAGAGAAAGTTGGTGAGCACTGATTTTAAAGGAGGTCTTATCCTCTTTCAGGGGCTCTATTGTCTTTCCTCTTGGGGATCTTTGGGTTTGGGTCTCCACTGCCTACCCTCTCTGTTCACCCCTGCTCTCTTCTTCACCCTTCTAGATCACTCCTTCCATTCCTTTCCATAAGCTATTCTAACCTCTCCGGCACATCTATTCCTAAGGGGTATTTGTCCACTCAGATTTCGGACCTATCCTACAAGGGTAAAGTTGGGCATAAGAAGAACTTACGGAACTTGTGATGATCGATTGAAGCCCTAGGTTTTCGAGCTCGGCTATTATCGTTCGATTCGTCTCAAGTTTCTATGATCAAAGACAGAGCATAACTGAGAGAGAGGGAGAGAGAGAGAGAGAGAGCTTTTTCATGTCGCGTTTATTCGGGGAAACTTTCATTTCGCCCCCTGAACTTTCACCAAATATTCCATAAGCAGCCATTTTTCATTTTATTTCAATTAAACACCTGAACTTACAAACCACCAAAAAATATAAGCATTTGTCGTCTAAATCCGTCTAACGGAAACTGTAACATAGAATATACACATACGAGCATACGCAACGGAAATTAGGAACGTACTAACCTGTAGGCATTGTTATTCAAGCCGAACACCAAACGCACACACTCTAGATTTATGTGTCTTCTAAAATATGCATGACTTGAATTCACTGATTGATCGATAACATATGCTTTATATAATGCTAGGTTAGGGCGCCCTTAATCTACTTTAAGAAACCTTATAGTTTTCCATCTATTATGGAAAGTTAAACACAACATAATGAAAATAGTGAGTAAGCAAAGAGCCTTTGAAACCATCATTAATCTCATAATGGAAGTGGGCAATCTTTAATCACCCATTTGACTAAGTGGGCCCTTAAAAATGTTTCTTACATAACTCTACAATGAATCAGTTTTTTTGTTCAAGAGAAGCAGGTATGTGTTTCTTGTGTAGTTTCAACATCTTTTGTGATCATTGTGATGCCATCATCTTCATTCTTGGATATGTATATATGTATATATACACACACACACACACACAATTCTTTTCTCCTAAGGACCACCTTAACTTAATAAAATTCGGACCTCCCTTTCCCGATCAAATTTCGATGATCTGAGCTGCTCAATGTGTTCAAAACATGATTTTAAGGGTACCCGCGAGAAATCAGCAAAAAAAATTGATCGGGAAGGGCTTTTTCTTTTTCTAAACACATTGAGCGGCTCGGATCATCAAAATTCGAACGGGAAATGAGAGAAATGTAGAGGTCCTTATTTTACCTCCTCATTTTAAAATGACTGTATGTAAGTATATATACACATGATGCGTTGTCGCGCTCTTCATCAATGTCTTGCTTGTATTTTCATTGGTGAGAATTGTCGTGGAGGAAGCCTTTTACGCTTGATTAGCAAGCCTTTTACGCTTGATTAGCCCTTTTAGAGAGTAGGTCTCCTCCATTGAAATATAATTATTCACCCTGGACAACATTTGTTGGTTCACTTGGTTGCTGGTCTTTTGATAGTTTGACCATATTTTGATGGGTTTGTAATGCTTTTCTGAGATTCATCTCGTTCTTTTTAAATTTATTTTCTATCTATACAAATCCCGAGGATCCTTATAGAAACTTTGAGGAGTTGTGTTTCTCTTTCCTACTTTATTTTTAGTTCCCACTTCCGTTCATCTCCATTAATGACTGTTGCTGGTCACTACAGTAACTATTACAAGTCGCTTGTTCCAAGATTAAGCGCACTTAATATTTGTTCAAAAAAATACTCCATCCGTCCCCTTTTTAAAGTCCAGTATTTCATTTTGAGCTGTCTCTTAATGAGTGTCTATTTTATAAAGTTAGTAGGTAAAAATTGGTACATTATCCATTTTGCCCCTAAAAGTAGATTCCATTTTGAAAAGTTAGTGAATAAAAGTGTAATGATGATGTCTCCATAGAGGGTAAGTAGAGAAAGTGGAGGTAAAAATTGATGTAAAAGATGTAATGATGATGTTTTTTTAATAAATTGAAATTACAAAGTGGAACATTTAAAAAGGGACAGAGAGAGTAAATACTAGTATTAAATAGAGTGACAAAGAACGCGTGCAATAATAAGGTTTTCTATTTCATTTCTTTCTGATCGCACGGTCACTTTTTGGCAAAAAAAATATTTGGATGCCTATTAATGTTGCTCTCAATTGTGTATCTAGACATTCTCAAACAAAAAAGCTCTAATTTATAACATAGGAGATACAAGAAAACAATTATCTTGACATCAAATATATCTCAAAAAACAACAATTGGGGCCAAAATAATTTTGTGACTTGCTACATGGTACAAAAGCAAACATATGATAATGTTGCTGAATGTATAATTTGGAAGCAGATCCAGTCAAGTGTGCTATGGTCAAGTTCGGTCCAGTTTTGGGCTCTTCCCGGGCCAACAACAATGATCGGAACCGTTCACTTTTTAGAACTCGTCGATAACATTAACCATGTCAAAAATAACGTTGATCTAATACCATTTCAAATAGTATCAGATCAACGTGATTTTCAACGTGGTTAATTTTCTCGGCGAGCTCTAAAAAGTGAACAATTCTAATCATTGTCGTGAGTAGACTTGCTACAAAAAAATGTAAAACCCGAAGGCAAACCAACTAAATAGAAGAGCATACTCCATTAATTCTGCAAAGTGAAGGAGGGAGTAAGCTTGCAACGAATGCCTCGAAGAGACTCTACTGCTACCTACATAGAGCGACGACCACCTGGAAGATGATTGTTGGAAAAGACAAGACTAACCACAATTTGAATTTGACAAACCCTTTTTGAAAATCTATCATCCTTTGTTTGATTACAGAGAGTATAAAAGCAACATGAAAGTAATGATAGCACTATGAAACGGGAACTGCATGTTCTGAATAATCTAAAAGGTAATTACAGCATATTATCACTGCATCCTTCTTAATGACATCCTAGGCATTAACAAAAATTATTTTCCCCCAAGTTTAGGATTGAAAATGGTAAAAACTTCCATTATTTTACCAGGCCTGAAGATTAGACATTTTTTAACTAGTAAACCACAAGAACTTCACTTTGCATAGATCCAGTTTATTATAGTGATAAAGAATAAAAGGAATTGATATATCTAACTATTTGAATGCATAGCAAAAAGCATATCGAAATCATCATATTCGACCAGACAACTAATAAGTAATAAATCATGAAGCAATCAGTCCTCTTTCACTTACCATGAGTTCTATTACCTAGTTGCTTCGTACCTAGCCCGGACACAACAACAAAATGGCACATACAAGCGGACACAACACGGGATACATACTTCAAGTTCAAAACAAAGTATTTCATGTAATTAAGCAAACAAACTTGCAACCAAAACAAAACTCCACTCCTTAAAATAATTTTGAAGAACATCTTCGAAGTTTTCAACACATAAATTCCATGCTTCACCAAGTAATTAGAACATGCAATAGCTGAATAGCAGATTTCAATGGCACTAGTTGTTATCTTTACAGTCACAGTCATGATGCCTACAGAAATTTAACGGCCAAGGGTGCAATCTACTTTCATTGCAGTCAGTTCAATGGGAAAAAAACAACAAAGGACGTCTAATAGCTCATACAGAAAGATTTTGGAAACAAAATATCTAAGAAGCAAGGTAACCTCTAATGAAACACGGGCACCACAATTTAACATCATAGTCACGCTTGACACTGCAATTGACAAGTGTTAATTGTCAACACTCCTAGGACAAGGGTCAAACACATCATATTATTTTTCCAACAGCGAGGAAACAAGGACACGCTATGGTTGTAAAGCAACGTATTAAGATGCTTGAGCATGTTCGTTTAGTACCTAAGCTGAAATCTCTGCTTAAGCTTGGTTTGAAAGAAAGCAACTTTAGCTGAGCTCGTTACAAAATAATCAAGCTCGAGATCAGCTTGAAGTGACATGCATAGAGCATTTGACAATTAGACTAAGATAGGAGCCAAGGAAAAACATGAACTTCAGGTTTGGAAAATTAAAAATTAACTAGTGAAAAAAAGAAAGGGGAATCAAGTATAGGACAACACGTGCTAATACATTCATAAGATACGGTTAAGAGATAACCCAAGTACCCAACTAGTATAATCAACAACACATCACATATTTATCGGTACATACTAATATACTATAGCAACAATAGGATTGCTGGTGTTTGTATGCACATCGACGAAATATTGAAATTTTGGGTGCAGACCTGGTTTTGAGCAGTGATGTACTCTCGGTCTCCTAGAAGATCAACTAGATATCTTGATTTCGTTTCCCAAATCTTTTGTTAGACCAACATTCTTCAATTGCCGCTCTTTCAGCTTATTCCTTTGCCCATTCTTCAATTGCCGCTCTTTCAGCTTATTCCTTTGCTCTCTTGGAGTTTGGAAGCATACCATAAAAAAGGAATCAACTACCCCTAGAAGAAACCATTTCCTGGTTGCACTAAGACTAGGGATTCCATGAAAGCATAAGAGGAAAATGGAACCGAATTCCCGGTATATCCAAAATTTGCAAAAGTTTTGGTCTCACAGTCGTAACAAAGTAGCTGGTTGTCACTTGTCCACACCAGAACTTCACCATTTTCCCTAAATCCTCTTATCTGCACCAACACTCCGGGATGAGTAATATTGTATAATTTAGCCCAAGATTCTGCTACTCCGTATTCTTTCATCACCCATATACAAGAAGAACCCCCCGCCGTCCTTCCATGACATGACACTGCCAGTGATTCTCGATATGACATAATGGACAGGCGCAATGGGTTTTCACTGACTAGAGCGCCAGGCATCATCAAAACAGAGAATGCTTGAGAACCCATATTGAACAACATTATCAAGCTACGGACACCATCCGCATTGAAAGCCCTCATGTCACGTGCAATCCAGTGTACGGATCCATTAACAAAAGCCGTAAACCAATCATCACACGGAAGGTAATGTGGATGACCAACAGAAGGGACGGATCTCCACGATCTTGCGCCCTGGGTGTAGAGCTCAACCTTGGAAGGAAATTTCCGCCGCGCAACATCCGCCATCTCGTAAAGAATAAACACCACAATGTATTCATGAGTCTTGGGGTGGGCACCAAATCCCAAGACAAATCTACGATGAGAACTTTGTGGCAGAGAGGGCATGGGAAGAGTAACTGATTTCTTAATCGATGGGTTCCATAGAATAATACACCCCGACAAACCGCCATCGATCATGCATAGCAAACCACTGTAACTAGCCACTATTCTTTTATGCCCAATTTGGGTACTCAAGGGAAACTCCAGTTCAGAGGACTCATCACTAAATTTTTCATCGCCACGGCACAATAGATAGCGCTCTTCCTTTTTAACAAAGTCGTAAGTCTTAAGGAGAAGGTTTTCAGTGTTTGTTTTGGTGTGGTCGAGGTGTTTGGCGACGAAACTATGGCTTGTTATGAGAGAACACCATGATTTGCATACGGATGTGAATCGAATTAGAGGTTCGATGGGTAGTCTTACGAGAATGTCAGCTAAAAGTTCAGTTGGTATGTAGTCCGACATTGTTCCTAACTTCCTGTAACAAAAACAAACCCTAGGTTTTGAGAAAGAGGGAAAAGTTGGATATTCGAACTTGACATAAGAACTTACAGTGGTGATGATCGATTGAAGCCCTAGCTTTTATGCTGTAGTCTTTGATCGTTCGACTCGTCTCAATTTGTATGATTTAACCAAGCATTTCAATGATCAAAGACAGTAATAACTACAAACTGAGGTGAGAGAGAGACAGAGAGAGCGAGCGCGCCAGAGGCCCAGAGAGCATTTCGCGTTTATTCCGAAAGTTGGGCTTTAGGCACAAGAGCTACTTCCTGACCGGTACTGTCTGGGTGAAGAATAGTCCACTAGGTCCGGCCCAAAGAGCCCATAGTCCAGTAGGTCCTCTTCATTATTTTATTAACAAAAATACCCTTCGCAAAAAAGAGGCGATTTGAGAGAGACGATCCAGCCACCACCACACCACCACCACCACGACCCCGCCGCCGCCACCACCACACCACCACCACCACGACCCCGCCGCCGCCACCACCACTCCACCACCACCACCACCACCCCGCCGCTACCACCACCACCACAACACCGCCGCCGCCACCACTACGTCACCACCACCACCAACACCACCACGTCGCCGCCGCCACCACGACGCCACCACCCCCACCGCCACCATCACCACCACAACGCCGCCACCGCCGTCGCCACCACCACCACCACTACCGCCACCACCACTCCACCACCACAATTAATAGTGTTAATTTTTATGTGTTAATTTTCGTCTAAATTCACACCCAATTAACAGTGTTAATACCCGGATTAACAGTGTTAATATCAGGATTAACAGTGTTAATCTGCCACAATTAAAAATGTTAATTTTCGTCTAAATTCACATCCCAATTAACAGTGTTAATACCCGGATTAACAGTGTTAATTGTGGTGGTGGTGGTGGTGGCGGTAGTGGTAGTGGTGGTGGTGGCAATGGTGGTGGTCATTGTGGTGGCGGTGATGGTGGTGGCGGCGTGGTGGTGGTGGTGGCGGCGTGATGGCGGCGGTGGTGGTGGCGCTGGTTGTGGTGGTGGTTGTAACGCCCCGCTTTTTCGGGAGCAAAATAAAATAATTCTTTAAGAAAATTTGCTAAATAAATATAATTTTCCAAAATAAAGGTTTAACTATTACAATCTCAAGATAAATCTACTGATTTAAAATACATTTACTTCAGAGCTGACTCTAGGCTTGATACGAATTCCAAACAAACTCGATCTTCATTCCTTATATTCTCTCTGTGTCGAACTGCACCATCGTTGAATCCTCTCCATTGAATCCTGCGCCTTCTGGCAAATTGATCGCCGAAGCAATCGATTTACCAGGATACAGACGTATCCGTGAGTGATAAATCACCCAGTAGAATAATCCAACCCAACCACCCCTCTTACTTTACAACTAGCAGGCAACAAGATAATAATGATACGAAAAAGCAAATCAGAGATCTTTCACATCAACCAGTTTATTACTATCCATTAATCTATCGTGAAATCTAAGATCTCAATCCACGAGATCTTTCCTCCCCAACCACTAGCCATGCTCGGTCCCATGAGATCACTTTATTTTGCTGTCGCGGATTGCACCTAAGTTATGTACCCAGTGTGTATCCCTCTCAATACAACGAAAGAAAACTTACCATGCCTGAATCACAACTAGGGTTCGCCTATCTTATAAACCACATCACAATCATCGCAATTCATCACTGGACACCCGCTAGTCTATCAATTCATCACTGGACACCCGCCAGTTTATCAATTCATCACTGGACACCCGCCAGTTTCAATCTCATCACAAATCTCGAAATCACGCCTGCAGGCAATCTAAAACAAAAACTTTTCCAATTCATCCATTACTTATCATCGTCTAGGTGATTTCTATTCCGCATACCACCCCATGTCTCTAGAGTCCAATCTAACATATCAATCAGAAGTGGAAATAATAAACAGACAATCAGAATAATAATTGAAATAAACAATACGCATAAAATCACATAACCTTTTATGAATGGACCGTTGCCCTTAGTCTTGTATGATCAACAAGTTATTAATAAGGTAAGGAACTTTTATTAAATAAAAGTTTTAAATAAAATAATATAATCTAAGCTTGTATAGATTTTATTTAAGAAAATAAATTGATTAAAGATCATAATGAACACAATAAATAAATAATAACATTAGAAATAATTAGCATGACCTTAAAAAGATTCCTATGATTCTATACAGTGGGATTGAGTGTCAAAATCGAGTCGGGAGGGTCGTGAGATTATTTTAAAAATAAAAACGATTTTTAAAGTCGTCAAAAGTAGAATAAATGGGTAATAAATTATTTAATAAATAAAATATGTTGAGGCTAACAACATATCATCTTTGGAATGTAAAGAATCAAAAAAAAATATTTCGGGAATTAATTAAATGGTTTATAAGGTCGCAAGGATTTTTCGTTTGTAAACTTTTACAAGAACTCGAACAAATAATTAATAAATAGATAATAAAATAAAAAAAAATATGATATTAACAAGTTACGATCTTTGATGTGTTAGAAGTCTAGGAAAAATAGATCGGGGGTCGAAAACGATGTTCGGAGGGTTGAAAAATAGATTCGGAACGAAACTGTCCAAACCGCAAGGTCTGACCGAGAAGTCGGCGCTGGTTCTTGCGGCCCGAATGTTGCGGCCGCAAGGTCGAAGGCAGTTTTCATTTTTTTGGTTTTCTTCACGGTTTTCGATGCATGGGACCATAAGGGGCTATGGGTTAAGTATAAAAACACTAAATATACTTAGAGGAGTGATTGGATAGGATTATAATACCTTGGTTTGATCGAATTGATCAAAGATCGAAACTTTGAACGTTTGGGGAAGATGACTTCGGGTTTCTTGATCGGGAGACCTTGGGCTTGAATTGAAGCTTGCTTGGTGATGCTAGGAGTTGTAGGAAGGGATTGGAATGGGTAATTCGGATCTCGATTGAGTTTAGAACACAAACCCGCTTTTCTCTCTCTTTCTTTCTCTCTCTAGAATTCCATAGCTTGGAGCTTGAATTGTCCACGGTTTTCTCTTGTTTTCAGATCGGTGGAGGGTGGTGAGTATTGTGGTATGGCCGTGGGTTAATGGGACGGGGTATTTGTAGGAGAATTTCGATGAGGGAGGTAAGATTGTGTTTGAAAAGGTTTCAAACTCTCGGGCTTGATATGGACGGGATAATGGACGAAAATATGGTCAGGGAAGTGGTAGAGATCGAGTAGGAGTAGGAGATGGAGAGATAGGAGAGTTCGCATGCATGTATGCAACTAAAAAAAAAAATTAAAAGGATTAAATAGGATAGAATAACTAATTTTTTGTAATTATCTATTTAAGGAAAATAATTTTATTACTACGATTAATACTTTTTAAAAGATATTATTAAAAAAAATTGGGTCAAAAATCCGGGTCGTTACAACCTATCCCCCTTAAAACAATTTCGTCCTCGAAATTAAGAAGTACCCTCGATTTGAAACAGTTGCGGATAGTTGACTTTCCTTGTGTCCTCGCGTTCCCAAGTTGATTCTTCTCGTTCTCGGTATCTCCATAAGCTTCTGACACGTTTGATCATTCGCCCTCGGGTAACTTTTCTCCATGATCTTAAATTTCACCTGTTGCTCTTGAAAAGTTGTATCCTCGTCCAGGTTTGACTTCCTCCCAATCGAGCACGTGGGTGGAATGGGTCATATATTCCCGTAGCATAGAAACGTGAAAAATGTTGTGAACTTTGGCGATTTACGGCGGTAAAGCTAGGTGATAGGCTACTTCGCCAATTTGCTCCAAGATCTCGAACGGACCAATGTAGCGAGGCGATAACTTTCCTTTCTTGACAAATTGGGTGATCCTACGGCGCGGTTTGAACAAAAAGTCCGTTGAAAATCTACGGTCTCATCCTCTTGTCGGCGTTGCTCTTTTATTGACTTCGAGCGATCGGGAGTCGTCAACGTATCTCCTTCCTTGGTCAGTTCTTGAAAGTTTGATCCCTATCTCTTAGAAGATGGATACTCTTCTCCCAAAGAAAATGAGAGGATTTACAAGAATTTTCAAGAGGTTCAAACATGAGTCAAATGTTCAAAGGTCAAAGCACCAAAAAGAAAGTACGAATAGATCCTCTTCTGCGAGTCGAAGTACTGGTAGTTTGAGTTGAGTTGGAACACGAGGAAAACAAGAATCAAGTTAACTGAAGTCATACTCAATGATGATTTGGATTTGAAGGATTTCATCATTGGAACAGTGCTGATAAAAAGATTTAACATGCGAGTGAAATAAACAAGTACTTGGTCTATCAAACCTTGCACTGGAATAAATGAATAAAGGTTCTCATAAGAAGTATTGATCTATTGATAGGTTTTGAAAGATTACAAAATCCAACGATGAAATCGAACTAGATATTTATTTTGCAACACGTTGGCCAAATGCGTTTCAAAATAAGCATCTAACTCTAGTCATCATAGAAATATGGGGTACAAATGAAAAATAAGTAATGGCTCATGAGTCCATTCTTAAAATAGAACAAGAACTGATAGGATGATTATTTAGCTTAAAGAAAGCGAAGCATAACAACGATCTGTACCATCAAGAACTAAACAACTTCAACATTGAAAATTGAACGATATTTACGGAATTTGAGTTTTGTAAGATTGGACACAAGTCTTGTTGTGATATCAAAAGAATCAAAGGTTGTGGATACCTAATAGTGCACTGGTCAGAATAAATGAGGAGCTAGTCAGAATAAATCAGGATTGCTCCAAACTGCAGTATTCAATGGATCAGAAAAGTTAGACTCATAATCGAGTAAACTGTTGACTTTAAATCAAATCAAGTCAAATTAAGAAAGGTTGGAACAAAATGATTAGTAGGAATACCCAACTCACAAAAGAAAAAGACGCAAAAGTTAGGTGCTTGGAATAGACAAGGCGTTCAACGATTTGAGTTTTAGTTGAAGTTGTAACTCTAACTATGAAAACTATGAAGAGTCACAGTGACAAAGGTCATTTTAAGAAGAGTCATGAGAGATGCAAAAACAGCGGATGGTCAGAATACAATCAATTGAATGAAAAAGAGGATTAAGATGAATGATCGTCAATAGTTCTCCTATCCCCCTTAAAGAAAAACATATAACCTCCCTCAAAGAGAATGGTCACCGCTTTCCCAATTATTCATGACCTTGAACTCTTCTCGATCTGTTTGAACTACGATGGTGTCGTCGTCGGATGTAGTTTGCATGGTATATAGTTGGTTGACGATTGCGAATCTCTGACAGCATCATGCTTTTATTCGTCGATCTACTATGTTGAGGAGTCTACGACGCATGAGGTTGGGGTGTCGAAATAGTCGAGGTGGCAATCGCTTGTAGAAGTTGCATAACCTCCATGTTACTCGGTATCTCATTGGGCTTCGTGTTGCGTTGACCTCGAGATTGGCATGAACATGTTGATGGCTTGGGCGGCGTTGACGTTAGTATTAGGGTTCATGCAAAGTTAGGGTTAAAACTCCTTCTACTATGATCTATCTATCTTTTAGGGACGAGTGGCGTTCGGAGCTTGAGGTGGGAGTTCAGGCGTAATCATGGCAATAATCGCTCGTATGAGTTGCATAACTTTGTTGATACCCGTATTGCGTTGAGGTTTGAGTTGACATTGATCTCGAGATCCACGGAATCATTGTTATCGACGTCGGCAACGTGGTCGTTGGCATTAGGGCTACGCGTATTGTCCTTGCTGATGAGGTTGACAAAATGATCGTAGAAAGTGACGTCGTTGACCTTTGGTACTAATCTTGTAACGACTACTCCACAAAGTTAGGTTCGGGGTCTTGAGGGTTTCTGAATACCTGGTTCTCGAAATGGAATGCGTGCAACAACGATCTCCTACTGGTCCTACCCTATTTGACCTATTTTAGATCGTTATCTACCTAGAGAAGGGAAATTTATCCTCGACAGGTCTTCTATTCACGGAGTAGCCTTCTTCGACAGTACCTTATCCTCCATTGTCGAGATTTGTCTCTTCGTCTTCTTCATACTAAGATTCTTTGTCTCATTTGATTGACCAACTAAATTATGAAAGGAAACGGCTGCTCCATCGCTTTCTTCTGGTCAAAGTCAACGCTGATTTCATAATTTCTCGGAGTCTGAGTTGCAGTAGGTAAATAAATATTTATATGATATACTTAGGTAGGATATATCGTAGCTTAGAGAAGTAAAAGATATCGTAAACGTTTGGCTATTCGGATTTACGCTATCAGAATGTGGTCTACCCAATCTACCCAAGGCCGAGGGTTGAACCTATGCTCTGATACCACTTGTAACGCCCCGCTTTTTCGGGAGCAAAATAAAATAATTCTTTAAGAAAATTTGCTAAATAAATATAATTTTCCAAAATAAAGGTTTAACTATTACAATCTCAAGATAAATCTACTGATTTAAAATACATTTACTTCAGAGCTGACTTTAGGCTTGATACGAATTCCAAACAAACTCGATCTTCATTCCTTATATTCTCTCTGTGTCGAACTGCACCATCGTTGAATCCTCTCCATTGAATCCTGCGCCTTCTGGCAAATTGATCGCCGAAGCAATCGATTTACCAGGATACAGACGTATCCGTGAGTGATAAATCACCCAGTAGAATAATCCAACCCAACCACCCCTCTTACTTTACAACTAGCAGGCAACAAGATAATAATGATACGAAAAAGCAAATCAGAGATCTTTCACATCAACCAGTTTATTACTATCCATTAATCTATCGTGAAATCTAAGATCTCAATCCACGAGATCTTTCCTCCCCAACCACTAGCCATGCTCGGTCCCATGGGATCACTTTATTTTGCTGTCGCGGATTGCACCTAAGTTATGTACCCAGTGTGTATCCCTCTCAATACAACAAAAGAAAACTTACCATGCCTGAATCACAACTAGGGTTCGCCTATCTTATAAACCACATCACAATCATCGCAATTCATCACTGGACACCCGCCAGTTTATCAATTCATCACTGGACACCCGCCAGTTTCAATCTCATCACAAATCTCGAAATCACGCCTGCAGGCAATCTAAAACAAAAACTTTTCCAATTCATCCATTACTTATCATCGTCTAGGTGATTTCTATTCCGCATACCACCCCATGTCTCTAGAGTCCAATCTAACATATCAATCAGAAGTGGAAATAATAAACAGACAATCAGAATAATAATTGAAATAAACAATACGCATAAAATCACATAACCTTTTATGAATGGACCGTTGCCCTTAGTCTTGTATGATCAACAAGTTATTAATAAGGTAAGGAACTTTTATTAAATAAAAGTTTTAAATAAAATAATATAATCTAAGCTTGTATAGATTTTATTTAAGAAAATAAATTGATTAAAGATCATAATGAACACAATAAATAAATAATAACATTAGAAATAATTAGCATGACCTTAAAAAGATTCCTATGATTCTATACAGTGGGATTGAGTGTCAAAATCGAGTCGGGAGGGTCGTGAGATTATTTTAAAAATAAAAACGATTTTTAAAGTCGTCAAAAGTAGAATAAATGGGTAATAAATTATTTAATAAATAAAATATGTTGAGGCTAACAACATATCATCTTTGGAATGTAAAGAATCAAAAAAAAATATTTCGGGAATTAATTAAATGGTTTATAAGGTCGCAAGGATTTTTCGTTTGTAAACTTTTACAAGAACTCGAACAAATAATTAATAAATAGATAATAAAATAAAAAAAAATATGATATTAACAAGTTACGATCTTTGATGTGTTAGAAGTCTAGGAAAAATAGATCGGGGGTCGAAAACGATGTTCGGAGGGTTGAAAAATAGATTCGGAACGAAACTGTCCAAACCGCAAGGTCTGACCGAGTCAACCTTGCGGTGGAGCTCGCGGCCGCGAAGTCGGCGCTGGTTCTTGCGGCCCGAATGTTGCGGCCGCAAGGTCGAAGGCAGTTTTCATTTTTTTGGTTTTCTTCACGGTTTTCGATGCATGGGACCATAAGGGGCTATGGGTTAAGTATAAAAACACTAAATATACTTAGAGGAGTGATTGGATAGGATTATAATACCTTGGTTTGATCGAATTGATCAAAGATCGAAACTTTGAACGTTTGGGGAAGATGACTTCGGGTTTCTTGATCGGGAGACCTTGGGCTTGAATTGAAGCTTGCTTGGTGATGCTAGGAGTTGTAGGAAGGGATTGGAATGGGTAATTCGGATCTCGATTGAGTTTAGAACACAAACCCGCTTTTCTCTCTCTTTCTTTCTCTCTCTAGAATTCCATAGCTTGGAGCTTGAATTGTCCACGGTTTTCTCTTGTTTTCAGATCGGTGGAGGGTGGTGAGTATTGTGGTATGGCCGTGGGTTAATGGGACGGGGTATTTGTAGGAGAATTTCGATGAGGGAGGTAAGATTGTGTTTGAAAAGGTTTCAAACTCTCGGGCTTGATATGGACGGGATAATGGACGAAAATATGGTCAGGGAAGTGGTAGAGATCGAGTAGGAGTAGGAGATGGAGAGATAGGAGAGTTCGCATGCATGTATGCAACTAAAAAAAAAAATTAAAAGGATTAAATAGGATAGAATAACTAATTTTTTGTAATTATCTATTTAAGGAAAATAATTTTATTACTACGATTAATACTTTTTAAAAGATATTATTAAAAAAAATTGGGTCAAAAATCCGGGTCGTTACAGTGGTAGTGGTGGTGTAGGAGGTTGTATGGGTTCATTTATTTTTAAACGTGGGTAAAAATGTAAAATACACTCTACAGGATCTATTAGGAATTGCACTTTATAGAAAAAGGATCTAGTGGACTATGAAATTGAAAAATATGACCGGCCCATAATTAACTCTAGGCAGAACCCCTATGCCCAGCCCATATTCTCCATAACTAGGCCTATCACCATCATATATTGGTCCAACCCAAACGGTCATGTTCACAGGCACTCCTTGGTAGGGGTGTACACGAGTCGGGCCGATTATTCGGCCCGAAACCGGCACCCGACCAAATCATGTTAGGTAAGAATGTTTGGGCCCGCAACCAAACCGTGTAGTTGGTAAAAACCGTCTGCGAGACCAATTCTTTACTTCGAGTCGAGTTAGGCTAGTTGGTTAGGTCGTTGGTTTTTTTCCCAAACCCGGCACCAGACCCGGTCATATCGGGTAAGAATGTTTGGGCCCGCAACCGAACCAACCGCTTGCAAGACCAATTCTTTACTTTGGGTCGGGTCGGACTGGTTAGTTGGGTTGGACCAAAACTAGATTGGGATTATGTAATTAGAATTTGGCAAAAGTACATAAACACCCCCTCAACGATTACTTTGTCCCAAAAAGACCCCTTCACATTTAAAATCGTTCACATAGACCCCTTCAATTACTCCCCGTTACCCAAGTGACATCCTTCCATCTTAGAACCATTTGTGATGAACCCCCTCATCTATGAATTGGACGAAAATACCCTTGTTTTATTAAATACCTGCATTATATACGTACACCCCCTCTAACTCTTTCTCTTTCTTCCTTCTACAAACAGTCTCTAATCAAAATACAAAACCAACAAACAGATCTGAAACTTTAATTTGAGCTTTATTTAACAATACTCCAACTGAAGATACCCATTTCATCTAATACTGAAATTTTAGTTCATATCTAACAGATTCATAAACACTACAAACATATTCGACACTCACTTATGAATTGCATCCCACAGATCAACCACAATAGCCTAATAAACAAACCTAACTGCAAAATGAAATTCGCAATTCAAAAGGTTGCAAACAAGTATGTACGCTAGTTTATGTATAGATCAATTTAAAAAATAAAACAAACCCAGTTTTCTAAATTTTTTAGCAAAATAGATCTAGAAATGAAGTGAAAAGAAGCCCAAAGATCAACGGCTTACCAGCGCAACATACGAGCAAAACAATATAAATGTGAGGGGGTCTCCGTGGGACAAGGTGATAGTTGAGGAGGTGTTTATGTACTTTTGCCTAATATGAAAAGGTATCTTAGTCATTTCCTCCATTCCGTTAACGGAGTTAGCATTTTTTTTTTCGTTTGCAGTAGTCAAGGTGGTCTATATAGGCGATTTTAAATGTGAGGGAGTCTCCGTGTGGAACAAATGATAGTTGATGAGGTGTTTATGTACTTTCGCATTGAAATTTTAATGTTTGAATACTAACTATGTTTTATATTCTGAGCCCAATAGCCACGTATAGCCCATTCTTGTTTGGGCTTCCACTAGTTCTAAATACGTCCAAACCGATTTTTTAAAATTCCGAGCCAATGCCTTCAAAAGTTGTAAACGAATTTGAACAACCCAGTAGCCAAAAACGACATACAACTTAATTACCTAACTAATGCAAACAGAAGCAAAACTACCCAAGGTTAACAAACACTCGATAAAAACAAGTTCACAACTTTCACAGGCTTTTATCCTCCATCAAGTGAAACGCACCTTTAATTACTCCTGAAGAACCATCACGTGGTGCTCCGGAAGCTTTCTCCACCATACATTTGTGTGATTTCTACTACTAATTAAGTATCTGAGTCCCACACAAATGTATAGTACAGTAATAGGGAAAGCCTCTGCAGAACTAAGTGACGGTGCTTTGGAAGCACGGAAAAATCTTTCGCTTGAAAGGGTGATAATTTATTCTAAAGTTCTAGCATTGTACCAGTTTGTCATTTGCTCTAATATGTATGGTTTAGCCACTTCAAATCCAACATGCAAATTACATATAAACCACACAACATCTTCCATCACCACAAAATATAACAGACGAAATCACATCCCTTGTTGTAAAAAACAGGCCCTAAAAACACACCCCTCCTCTTACAGCATCACCAGCCCTTACCCATTTCTTTACCCAAATTTGAGTAGAGATTTGGATCGAAAGCTTGATTTTTGGTAAGACGTCTCCAATACTAAGCCATTATTTTTAACTAAATCTCTTATTGAATGGCATACTTTTAATTAATTAGTGGCATACTTGTAATTAATAAGAGTGAAAAGAGAATGTGTACTGAGAAAAATAGGTATGAATTTGGGTCTCCACAATTTGGGTAATGAAAAGAGTAAAACTAAAAATGGGTAGGTAAATGGATATGGCATTGAAAATGGGTTCTTAAGCTTTTTACTCAAAATTTAAGTATAAGTAATAAAATGGGGAAGGATTGGAGATGCTCTCATGAGACCAAATCAGAGCCCTTCCCTTACACTTCATTACATCTCTTACAAATTCCTTACCATTTGACTGAAGTGGAAGCATAAGCATGACATCCCTGGCATCGAGCAACAACATTTCAAACGCAAGAACCTTGGAGGACAACCGATGCATCAATTATTGTTAACTAGACAAACATTTTGGGACGTAGTTAGTATTATGGAAGAAAGGAACACGCAGAGTGCAAGATGACTACACTGCACGAACCATGGGGATTTCTTGAGCTAAATTTTTACGTTTTAAGTACTCTCTCTGTCTCCACATAATAGTCTACTGTTCCTTTTGGGTTGTCCCTTAAAAAGTATCAACTTTAAAAAGTTGATGGGTAAAAATTTGTATCAATTATTGTTTCATCCTTTTCAAAAGTTAATGGGTAAGGAGTTAGTGGATAAAAGTTGTAACGACCCGGATTTTTGACCCAATTTTTTTTGAATAAAGAAATTATCTTTTAATCAAATAGTCTATAGTAATCGATTAATTATAAAAAATATAATTAGATTAAATTCAAACCTAGATTAATTTTTGGTGATTAAAATTAGTTTAACATAATGTTACATTAATTAACTTGTAACTGTATATGTGTATAGATATGTATCCATGCTTATCTTCCCCCTCCATATACATACATCCATGATTTTCCATTATTCTTTCTAACTACTCCTAGGAATCCTAGTTAAAGTTTTATCCGGAGAGAACCCAACTAGTACTACACCTCTGTCTAATTAGTCGAAAATTAGGTCCTCTCTCACCCCTTTGCAAGTTGTGTAATCTCTCACTCTCTTCATATGCCCTTCTTTCCATCCATGTACATACACATCCAATCTAATTAAATTTGAAAACCCACAGATTATGGCTCATGTTCCCATCTCGTCCTATTTTCTTGGCACTCCTCTCCCTTATCTCTCCAATTCTCTCTCTCCAGCCGAACCACCACTCCCTTCCCCTTATCTTCGGCCGCCATCCTTATCCCACGAAAATTCCAGCCACACCACCTCCTCCATTACTCCATCAAACCATCCCTCTCCCTCCTCATGACTCACTCCTCCATATATAACACCACATGGAATTTAACCCGAGATTACACACAAAACCTCACACTCGTACAACTGAATCCAGTAGCAAAAAAAAGGAGAGAAAGAGATATTTTTGAGCTGCAACAATGGTGGTTCAGAGAGAGAAAGTAAAAGTCAGTTTCGATCCGACACTAATCCGAGCACCCATTTCGACTGCCCATCTTCTAGAACGACCCGAGCATCTCCGAACCAATCCTCAATTACCCGAAGTCAGTCCCGGCGTCCCGTTACACCGTTGTCTTTCCCGTTTTACCGAAACCGTCCCGAATACCGTTAGCCGCTTTTTCGGCCGGAACCGAGGTAGAATAATCGCTCCTCTACTCTCTCCTAAGTATATTTAATCCCTGTATATTGATTTTAATGAGTTCTTATGAAGGAAATCGTACCCGCGCGCGTCAAAACTATGAAATCTGAAAATCCTCTGTTTTCCGACGAGTTACTGTTCATAGACGTTAGAACTTTTAAAATTGATACTAATATTACACTATGCCCCTTCTTGTTACACTTGTGTACGAATTTGACCCTTCTCATTATTTTTCATTTCGTTTTATGCTACTAGTGGGTTAACTCGTAGTGTATAGAACTGTGAGTCAAACATATTGAATAATTATTTGCTCTCTGTTAAGTCTAATGTTTACAGTAGTTGGAAATGTTAATAGCTATATTTGTTGTAGGTAAAGTAATGGATAAACTTTAATAATTATGTAAAGTGATAAAATAAGAGTTATGTTTTAAGTTTAATAAAAGAAAAGGAAGAAGTATAAAAAAAAGAAAGGAAATAATAGAAACGAAAGATTTACACAAACATAGCATCCGAAGGACCGTGGTATTTTTATACGATAACTGGTTTTATTTTATTTTATTTTAGAGTACCAATTGAATATTAGAGTTTTACAAATGTAAATTAATAAATTGCACCTTAGATTTTGATAACGTAAGATGCCGTAATGGATCAACCTTTTGAAATTATTCCAGTACGTTATCAAAGCTAAGCCTACGAAATCACTAACGGCACCTTTGAAATTAATAAAAACTATAATTTATTTACTTGTTCAACGAAACCTTAAGGGCATCGGCCTGATCATAAAACTCTATGTGTTTTACTTACTCGCACAATATCAATTGTCATACTAGCTTTATATTGAAATGTATTTTGTTTATTGATGACGCTGTTATAGATTTCTTATTGTTGTACTTGTTAGAATGGACTTAGGTTCACTGGGTGGTTACGAGTAGTGACTCACGTAGACGATGTTAAGTAAATGGAAAATGGTAAAGTGTTGAAAGTGTGAGTTGTGGATTGTGTTTTGAGCCATGGCGATGGCAAGGGTAACCAGTGGGGCCCTGTGTTGAATGGGTTACCTGCGGGGCCCGGTGATGAGATATGTTGTGACGCTAATGTATGATACGTCATGGGAAGTTTTCCTTCGAGGAAGGGAATGGGTCCCATGAGACGGTTATAGTTAGTGAGACGTTAATGTATGATACGTCATGGGAAGTTTCTCTTTGAGAAAGAGAATGGGTCCCATGAGACGATTATAGTTAGCGTGGGGTAGTGGATGTCCGACCCTAATGTACGATACGTCATGGGATGACTCGATCCTCCTGTTATGGTCTTAAGTGAGAACATGCAAGGTACATAACTTAGATGCGCTCACCTAGGACCCTGGTGCAGGACAAGCAAGAGGAAGGGTGGACCCATGAGACGGTTGTAGTTAGTAGATGTGGGAGGAAAGGATCTCGTGGAGATGATCCTTAGATTTCATGTAAGATGATGGATAGTAAAGAAAAAGACGATGTGCTATTATTCTGTACCTCTCGTGTATTATCAATTGTGATATTATTGTTATTATTGAATGCTAATTGTAGAGTAAGGGGTTGGTAGGATTGAGATTATTCTACTGGGTGAATTATCACTCACGGATACGTTTGTATCCTGGTAAATCGGTTGCTTCGGTGATCAATTTGCCAGAGGGTGCAGGATATCAAGAGACCGAAGAACAGGATCCTCTGTAAGTTGATCAGTACCAGGGTGAGGACCTCCCAGTTGAGGAAGGGGAGTTTGTCGAGTCTTGGATGCCCTTCCCTTAGAAGCTCTGTTAATTTAAAGTATTGTTATTTTAATTTCCAAAAGTGTTATCACATTTATCAAACTCTGTTTTATTTCGTTGGATTGTAAGACAGTTAAGTAGTTTTGAATTTAGTTTGAGATTTCCGCTGCTAAACTCTGTTTAATAAAATTTTATTTTCTTAAATTAGTTTTATGGATTATTAAATCAATTAAAAATGATTTAATTAACGTGTCCGAAAATCGGGGCGTTACAAAAGTGGTGGATATATAATTTTGAAAAGTGAAGGTAAAAGCAAATGTGAAAGGGTAATGATGATGTCTCTTTAATAAATTAAAATTAAGAAGTTAAACACTTAAAAATGGACGGAAGAAGTAAATTAATAAATTGAAACATATACCAACTTCATTTATATTGGACTATATACTAAGCCAAAAAAAAAAAACTATTTGATGTCATCAAGCTGGCAAACTTGCAACAAAAACAAAAACTCCGCTCATAATTTGAAGAACCACTTCCAAGTTTTCGACTAGTAATAAGTACATGCAATAGTATATTTCAATGCACTAGTTGTTATCTTTATTGTGACTGTCACTATATGCCATGCATGATGCCTACAGAAATGTAATGGTAAGGGTGCAATCTATTTAGAGAAACCCTTCCTAGTAAAGTTGGTTGTCTCACCCTCTCTTCATAGTGTAGGCGGAGGTTCGAGCACCACAGGAGGCGAATTTGGGGTTCAGGACTATGGACAGCATCTGAACCCCCTGTTGACTAACATACTAACACTCCGCTAACCCCCACTGATGTATGAAAAAAAGGGGTGCAATCTATTTACATTGCAGTAAGTTCAATGGGGAGAAAATCAACAAAGGATATGCCAAGAACTCATAACGAAAAGATATGAACTGAGAGTATTTATTTTGGAAACAAAATATCAGCTCCGTTTATTCTAACATAGTGAAATGCAAATGAGCAAAATATATAAATACTAGTAGATAAGGAGCAAGCTAGGTTTTTTTTGATAAGCAACAAATTTTATTAAGAAACTTGACAAAGGGTACATCAAGTTGGGGAAGGGGAAGGGGAAGGGGAATCCAATACGGAATTGGACGAACACCTATTGGGACAAGCCCAGAACACCCAATGGGCAAATCCCAACACACCTGTGGGTCTGAAAACCCAGATCAGACATTAAGAACATAAACACCTTAAGGCCTAATAGCCCATATAAGACAATAGAGCTCAAACCAAACTGGCCAGGCCCAGCCCGAAGGATCCAGGCCCAAACCAAACTCCCCTGCACCCAGCACGTCGCAGCCCACTGCCACCGCAGCCCTAGATGCCAACCACAACTCCTGCAAGCCAACCACCACCATCAAATCCTCCCTGACCGAGACTCCATAACCACCGGACACCAATAAGAATTCCCAAGCCGCCCGTTCCCCACACACTCACGCATCCCGAAACAGGCCGCCGAGAAATCGGCGCTTCGATTCTCATAAACGGCCGAGAAATCCGTGAGCCAAGGAACCATGAGCGACGTTGAGAAGTCCGCTACGATGTCACCTGATCAAGCTAAGAGCAGACCCATATGCTCTGGACCCCGGCCAACCGAACCGCCTGCCGTAGATCTCCGCTTGCCGTTGGGCCAAACCGGCAACATTGAGGAATGTTACACGGTGGGAGATCCACGAGAAACAGCCCCACCTGCCGCCGCCAACCCACGCCGTTAGGCCGACCAGCCTCCCCCAGGAGTAGAAGCCAGCGGACACAGCGGCGACCAAGAGCGGACCGAAACCAGGAGGAAATGGCAGCTAGGTTACCTCCAATGGAACATTGGCACCACAATTTAACATCGTATTCACGCTCGACAATGCGATTGACAAGTGTTAGTTTCGACACTCCTTGGACATGGGTTGAATTAACACAGAGATTTATTTTTCCGACAAAAATGTCGAGGACACAAGGACAAGGACACGCTTGGGGTCGTATAGCAACGTATGAAGATGCTTGAGCACATTCGCTTACTACCTAAGCTGAAATCTCAGCTCAAGCTTTGTTTGAAAAAGCAACTCTAGCTCAGCTCGTTACTAAATAGAGAAGATCGAGATCCCCTTGAAGCGACAAGCATACAACATATTTGACAAATAGAAACGGACGGTCGGGATCGCATAGCTACATAAATAAGGGAATCACGATTCCTCCGTGAATAAGTCAATCGATTCCCAAATATTTTCTTGGACCAGCATTCTTCAAAATTATTGCTGTCATCTTTATCCTTTGCTCTTCTGGAGTTTGGAAGCATAGCATCGCAAAGGAATCAACTGCCCCACGAAGACACCATTTCCAGGGGTATTTCAATATAATACAGCTCGAGATCGATCGGCTTGAAGTGACATACATGCATAGAGCATTTGACAAATAGACTAACATTGGAGCCAACGGAAAAACACTTCAGGTTTTGAAAAGTAAAAATTATCCCCATTGGGATTCCGTGGCCAGCCTTGTCGGTTGCCATGGCACAACGTTATTCTAACAAAAAAAAAATTAAAGAGGAGGGAAATAAAGCATAGAAAAACATGTGCTAATACATTCCTAAGATATGCTCAAGAGATAACCTAATTAGCAATTAGAAGGACTACTTTTGTTCGTGTGCTCATTGACAAAATGTTGAGAATCTGGGTGCAGACATCTTGAGGCTTTTGTCGGGCTTTCTTCCCTTCGCCTATAGGCGGCAGCTACTTGGCTTCGCTATCGCTCATGTTTTTGTTTCCCAAATCTTTGCCTTGACCAGCATTCTCCAAAATTGTTGCTATTACATCTTTATCCTTTGCTTTCTTGGAGTTTGAAGCATAGCATCACAAAAGAATCAACTGCCCCTGGAAGACACCATTTCATGGTTTCACTAAAACTAGGGATTCCACGAAAGTGTCAGCAGTAAATGCATCAGAACTCCAGCTATATCCAGTATTTGTCCAAACTTTGGTCTTACAGTCGTAACAAAGTAGCAGTTTGTCACTCACCGATCGATACCAGAACTTCACCATTTTCTGTAAATCCTATTATGTGGCCCGGCACTCCTGTAAGAGGAATAGTGTATAATTTGGCCCAAGATTCTGCAACTCCGTATTCTTTCATAACCCACATGCCACAGGAACCCTCCTGGCCACGACATAACACCGCCAGTGATTCTCTATACGTCAAAATGGACAAGTCCAATGAGCTTTTAATGACCAGAGCGGCAGGCATCAGTATCTGCTAGAATGCTTGAGAACCCATGTTGAACGACATTATCAAACTGCTTATACCATCCCCCACTCTCCTTCCGAGTGCAATCCAATGTATGGCTCCATTAACAACAGCCTGTAAGCAACCAAAATGCGCAATGAGATGTGGATGACCAACATGTACTCATGCATAGTCGGGTGGGCACCAAATCCGAAAACAAACGGTGGCAGAGGTTTAGTTTCTGGCAGAGAGGGCGGCATGGGAAGAGTTACTGATTTCCTAATTAATGGATTCCATAGAATAATACGCAGCGGCGAAGTGGCACGATCAACCATACAAAGCAAACCATAACAACTACCCACTATAATTTTACTCCCAAGTGAAGTACTCAAAGGAGGCTTCAGTTAGTCTACCTCATCGCCAAATTTTTCATCGCCGCTAGGGGTGGCAAATGGGCGGGTTTGGGCCAAATTGGATAAGTTATAAGTGGGTTGGGTCTTTAATGGGTTATTGACCCATTTAAAACCCATTAGTTATGAGCCTAAGTACTCATAGGGCCATACCCAACCCGACCCATTTATTTAAAACCAAACCCGACCCGCCCATTAACCCAATTACATATTATTAATTTTTTTTTTCTGAACGGCATTAACCCAATTAGTCATGTTCACTGAAATGATTATATTACCACTATACATCTAAATGACTAAAATGCCCATGTCCACTTCGATTATCATATTATCCCTATATAAAAAATGACCAAATTTAATGTTTTTTTTCCCACCCAAGAACCCCTGCGAAAACAAAGTTTTGTGTGTCCTTCATGAGCTTCCAATTTTTGTTTTCCTTTCATTAATTGTTTGTTTTGGGTGTGGTTGAGAGGATATAAAATACAGAGATAACTTAGCCGCCGCCACGCCACCGCCCCCCCCCCCCCCCCCCCCCCAAAAAAAAAGAAATGCTTGTGCCAATAGTTTCTCACACTTTTGAGCACACCAGCTTTGCACGAGTCGCACTCGTAGCAAAGCAAGTTCGGGGTGTTCAAAAAAAAAAAAGTTCGGGGCGTTGTTCCACTGATAGCAGTCTGGGTCTTGGGCCATCACGGTTGCCCTGTAATCGCATGATGTTGGCGGCTTGCAGCAACCCGACTGAACATAATTTCGCAAAAGACATTTAGGTCCTGTTCTGCTAAGGTTGTTATTACAATATGTTTTTACTTGAAATTAAGCCAAATATTCATCGTTTCTATATTGAATCCATTTTTAGCGGAAATATATTGTAGAATCTGAAAAGTGCATTTTTTTTTGTTGTTGGAAGATTGTCTCTTTTGAAAAAATATATCTCAAAACAAATTTAGGAAAAAATTACTGTATCAATTAAACAAGTCCTGGTCCTCGAAGATGGAAATTAAAAGTAAAGCGAAAAATCTAGTAGATACGGATTTTTTTTTTTACCCCATTTGGTTGCAATTGCTTGAAATTTTCTCAAAAGAAAACAACTCAGAAGAGAGAGAGAGAGAGAGAGAGAGAGAGAGAGAGAGAGAGAGAGAGAGAGAGAGAATTTGGTTCAGTGTTTTTATTTCAGAAGAGAGAGAGTGGGGGGACCGTAAGATTATCTGGAGTGTATAGGGTTTTTTGTGAGAGAGGTACGGACAAGACTCGAGAGAGGGGGGTGTTTTGTGTAGTGGGTTATGTTGATAACCCATTGGGTCATTTAAGTTGACCCATTTGATTCCCAATTGAGACTTATTAATAGATGGGTTGAGACCCATTCTAACCCAACTTATGAATGAGTTGGGTTGGGTCTAATTTTTAGTAAGTTACTAATGGGTTTGGATTTAATTTGCTACCCCTAATCGCCGCGGCCCAACAAATAGCGCTCTCTCTTGTCGATAGAGGTGTAAGTCGCAAGGAGAAGATTTTCGGGCCGTCTTTTGCTGTGGTTTAGGTGTTTGGCAATGAAACTAGAGCTTGTGATGATAGAGTACCATGATTTGCATACGGATGTGAATCGAATCAGAGATTCTACAGTGTAAGGTCAAGTTTTTATTTGGCAAATCCCATGACAAAAATACATTGATTTGTATCTTTTATTATTGAGTTGAAATTTATTCTTCATTTATTTCTTTCTAGAATGTTTGTTTAGGAAGTGGAAGGAAATCAAATCGTTTGTAATTGAGAGGATGCGTTTTTAGGAATTAAATCAATTATATTGTAATTGAGAGATAGAGAAGGAAAAGGATGGAAGGAATCAAGGAGATTCGTGATCATGGCAGATGAATAAGGAAAGAGGATCTCAAAATCTGTGGGTTGAAAATAAGGCAACGTGCATCAGTTGTGATTGCTCGAGCAACTCCGAACAAGCCTATACTAGTGCTTGAGCAACTTGACAGATTTCATCCATCTATATATATGCGGCTCACTTGGGATTTCGAGGTGACCGAACATATGAGAGCCGCCCCCAAGAACATCCAAACTTAAGAATACATCCAAGGGGTTTCGGTTTTGTTTCTTGAAGTACAAACATGATCAATTGATCATCGAGCAATAAGGTTAACTTCATGGAGTTTCTTTCCAATCTTTGATTCAACTTACTTGAGTTGGCCTTCGGTGGATTTCCGAAGGATAGTGGAAGGCTTGTGGATTCAAGACAGCGGCAGTCAAGCACTGGGTGCGGTGAACGAGCGATTCAGCAATCAACCTTGGTCAACCGAGAGCGATTCTAGGTTGTAAGTATAGGTTTGTTTGTAACCGTACAATGAGTATAGTGTTTTGATTCCTTCCCGTGGTTTTTTCCCGTTTTGGGGTTTTCCACGTATATCTTTGCGTTCATCTTTTTATTGCTCCTCGTTCGTTTGATTAGCTTATTTATCGATTGGTGGATTGATTAATTAAAAAGATAAAAAAAATAGCAAATATTTATATACCTAGGCGATCTAGGATTTTTCAATTGGTATCAGAGCGGGTCGCTCGTAATATTAGGTTTATTCCTAGAGCGGATCCTTAAATTTTTTTTATTTGCTATTATGGATTCACCAAGAGAAGGAAAATTTAATATCAAACCTCCGATTTTTGACAGCTCCAAATATATAGCATGTGCTACAACTATGTTTCCCGGTGGTAATAGTATTCTATCTGACAGTGAGAGTACCAATAATATTTTTTGTGAGGTTGAGACTAACCGAACTAGCGATGGTGATGATAACTATGATACGGAAGCTATGGCTTTGGTTATGAAAAGTTTTAAACGTTCTTTTAAGAAAAAACCTGATTTAGGGTTAGCCACAAAGCTAAAACAATGTGAGAAAGAGAAAATTGATGCGTTGCATGAACTTGATGTGCTTAAGCGAAAACATATGAATGTTGAAAATGATATGGATAGCCTTATTAAGACTAACAAACTTCTTGAATCAAAGGTAGCAAATTTGCAAGTTGAACTTGACAAGGCCAATGCTACTTTTAAGAAATTAAATGCAGGTTCACAAGTTTTAGATCAAATTTTGTTATCTCAAAAGGTGGCATCGGATAGAAGTGGACTTGGATATGAAGTAGAAGTATTTTCAAAGTCAAAGGAGGAAGGCAAGATTGTAAAGCCCACTGAAAAACAAATTGCCTCGCCAAAAGATATAGCCAAAACTACCATCAAGAAAATTGGTAATACCAATGTGTTCAAACAACCCACTCCCACCGATGTGAGGATTCAAAGAGGCATCAATGGTAAATCCACCACCAAGCGTGGTGAGGTAAGCTCTTTTAAATTTAAGCCTACTTGTCATAATTGTGGAGTGGTTGGACATATAAGACCACATTGCAAGAAATTACATGCTTCTTGTATTTCAAATGCACCTGAAAAAATGAATTTGCGTAAACATGCCCAATTTGTTCCCACTTGTCATTTTTGTGGGATGAAAGGTCACATTCGGCCAAATTGCTTTAAACTCTATGGGTACCCTATTGCTCCTCTCAATTATCGTCGTATTAATAACAATGAGGGTAGGCACAATTATTTTGATTATGATTATGATAGAACCCAAAAACCTAGGTATAGGGTGATTTCTCATGAAAAGAATACAAATGTGATGCCTAAACATGCACCTAAAGTTGTTGAAAATTTTAAAAAGGTCAAGATTAGATCTATTTGGGTGAGGAAAACGGACTTGAGAACTTTTGTAGATTTTCCTTCCAATCCTCTTGATGCCATTGGAACGTTCAGAGGAGTTGGCCTCATCTTTTAAAGGATTGGTCTTGCATCCATAGTCTAGGTTGGTTTTCTTGCCTTTCTTGTACCTAGAGTTATGGTTTCTTTTGGGTTATTTACTTGTGTTGATTACATTCTTAGCATGTTTCTTTTAGTTATTTTTTTTAAAAAAGGGGTTTTTTTTTTTCCCGGAATTATTAGTCTGGCAAATTTACTTTAAAAAAAATTTATTTTTTGCAATGGGCATGCCTTTGAGTTTTTAAGTTGTTGGCTATGAGATACATTCATATGAGCATTTTTTTTGGTAATGCATTCACATCTTTTCATGATAACATTCATGCGAAGTATTTGGAAGTTAAATGTGACATGTTTCATGATTCTGTGATCTCCACCTCTACACGTCAAAGTTAGCGAGTTTTTTTTTTGAGAGGCAAGTTGATTCTCATGTACTTGGGTATGTCACATATTTTTCCTCAACGATTGACTATTTCAAGCATATTTTTTTTGGATACGAGATTCTACATTCTAAAGTTTCTTTAAAAAAAAAGGGAGATCATGGATGGTTTGCTAGAGATAATAATGTTTATCCGGGCATTCACCGAGTAACCGAGCAATTGGGGTGAGGTATTCTCCCTCTGAGAGTTCGCGTCATATAGTGGATAGACCTTGTGAAGGCATCCGTGTTGGACCACTTGCCAGTAACCGAGTATTGGGTATGAGGTATTCTTACTCTCAATATTCGCGTCAAACGACAGTGGGGTAATAGAGAATACATTCTTGTTATCATGAGAAACAATAAAAAAAAGAAGAAGAAGGGATTAATTGATTAAGGGGGAGAGTATTCATTCTTTGAAGGGGAGTTGTATCTAATTCTTGGGGCGTAATTCGTATCGATATGCATGGTTTGACTTCATAAGGGGGAGAGTGTTTGACAATCCAGAGTTTACATGAGAATTCTCAAATCCTTGACTGATAATCTTAATTTCTTGAGACGTGTCACACACTCACCTTGTCACGAACTCATGTCGCATGTTACAATTACTTCTAGATTAATCCATGATTGATTCTCATGAAAATTTGCTCATGCATTTAAAAAAAAATTATTCATATTCCTTGAGTCTCGTATTCAAAAACTTGTCCTCCATTGGTGTGCTCCCTTGTTGCATTATTTTTGTTGGTCATTATTTATTTTTGGCTTATCTATGTAGGTTTTTGGTTCACGTAGTACTATTGGTTGTTTGGTTTATGGGCTATAATTGCGGCACTTCTTTTCCGGCTATTGTTTCATGAGTTTATAATTTTTTCATTCTCCTAGCTCAATTCTTTGCTTTTGCAATACATGAATATGGTTTGGTTATGTCATTGATAGTTCTATATACTTGGCTATTGATATGTTTGGTTCATGATGAGTTTAGTTCAACTGCTGATGGGTTATTCATTCTTTCAATTTTTTTAGTTGACATTTGATTTCCTCTTCTACCTTTGTCATTCCATGACAAAAAGGGGGAGAAATTTATTGATTAACAGATTGTTGTCTTTAAGTATTTGTTTTTGCAGCTTCTCAAGTCATGATCAATCTGTTAAGGGATAGGTTGTTATGTATGTTTTGTCATGGAAGTGCCAAAGGGGGAGATTGTAAGGTCAAGTTTTTATTTGGCAAATCCCATGACAAAAATACATTGATTTGTATCTTTTATTATTGAGTTGAAATTTATTCTTCATTTATTTCTTTCTAGAATGTTTGTTTAGGAAGTGGAAGGAAATCAAATCGTTTGCAATTGAGAGGATGCGTTTTTAGGAACTAAATCAATTATATTGTAATTGAGAGATAGAGAAGGAAAAGGATGGAAGGAATCAAGGAGATTCGTGATCATGGCAGATGAATAAGGAAAGAGGATCTCAAAATCTGTGGGTTGAAAATAAGGCAACGTGCATCAGTTGTGATTGCTCGAGCAACTCCGAACAAGCCTATACTAGTGCTTGAGCAACTTGACAGATTTCATCCATCTATATATATGCGGCTCACTTGGGATTTCGAGGTGACCGAACATATGAGAGCCGCCCCCAAGAACATCCAAACTTAAGAATACATCCAAGGGGTTTCGGTTTTGTTTCTTGAAGTACAAACATGATCAATTGATCATCGAGCAATAAGGTTAAGTACTTCATGGAGTTTCTTTCCAATCTTTGATTCAACTTACTTGAGTTGGCCTTCGGTGGATTTCCGAAGGATAGTGGAAGGCTTGTGGATTCAAGGCAGCGGCAGTCAAGCACTGGGTGCGGTGAACGAGCGATTCGGCAATCAACCTTGGTCAACCGAGAGCGATTCTAGGTTGTAAGTATAGGTTTGTTTGTAACCGTACAATGAGTATAGTGTTTTGATTCCTTCCCGTGGTTTTTTCCCGTTTTGGGGTTTTCCACGTATATCTTTGCGTTCATCTTTTTATTGCTCCTCGTTCGTTTGATTAGCTTATTTATCGATTGGTGGATTGATTAATTAAAAAGATAAAAAAATAGCAAATATTTATATACCTAGGCGATCTAGGATTTTTCAAGGTAGTCTTACGACAACATCATCTACGAGTTTAGTTGGTATGTAATCCGACATTGTTCCTGGAATTAGACGATGCTTGTTAGCTTATGGTATCGAGACAATTGGGAAAAAACATGATCAAAAAAAGAAGAAAAGACAATTGGAAAAAACAAAGGGCGCTAGGTTTCGAGAAAGAGGGAAAAGTTGGACAACATGAGAACTTACAGTTATGATCAGATTGAAGCCCTGGGTTTTCGTGCTCTGCTATGATCAAAGACAGTAATAAGTAAGTAGTAGTATATAACTGAGGTGAGAGAGAAGACGTAAACCCCCAATGCGCAGCCCATAATTAGGCCATCACCGAGATGTACGTGATTCATAGAAGCATTCACGGTTGCGCTCGCGCTCTGTCACGCGTACGCGAGTTATTTGACGTAGGATCCAACCTCTCAGTCACATAATCTACCGCTCTCACTCATCGCACTATACTCGTGCTCTCGCGAATTTTAGTAGCTTGAGATGTATTTTAAATATGTTTTTACGCTCGTGCTCTCGCTCACGCACGTTCACTGGGTTATTGATGCTTGATTGACATGATATTTTATCAGCGACGTTCTATTCTTTATTTAATACTCACTTCGTCCCAAATTAAGTGTCCCTTTTCATTATTTGGGAGATCTCAAAACATTGTCTATATCTTTTTAGGAAATTGAATTCTACACTCCCTTTTTTGACATCTACACTTCTTTTTTTGTCTTCAAGCAAAAAAAATTACACACTTTCAACACTTAAATCCAAAAAAGGGAGTGTAGATGTCAAAAAACGAAGTGTAGAATTCAATTTCCTCTTTTTATCTATGATTTATTTTATATCCTATATGGATTATGTTTGATTGATCTCAATTAGTTTTATTATACAAAATTTTAAAAATCTTAAAAAAAAACATTATAAGTTAAAAAATATAAGAAATTTTTGTACATGGCACGACTGCCCAAAAATGACACTTCTTTCGGGACGGAGGGAGTACATTATAAGAACGGCTCAGATTAGATTTTAGAGGCGTGTGAGATACACATCCGTTAATATAGATGAAAAACATAACGGTATGGGTCTATCTGCACATTTTCAAAACCATATGGGATTATGTGCACACTGTTGAACTATAGGAGGTGTATTCACACATGGCCCAAACCACAGGTGGTTAAAGTGGACTTTACCCATGAATGGGTAAAAAATCGTTAGCTGTATATACCCCTTTTTTTTCTTTTTCTTTTTCTTTTTCTTCCTACAAGCTTAAAGCAAACTACGAGTTTGTGGGAAACAGTTTATTAAAAGAGATTAAATTTTTTACACCGCCGGTGTAAACATTTGTTTCTTTCAAATTAATTATATTGTGCCACGTGGCCATGTTCTATTGATTGGAACTACTGTTTTGCAACGTGACGCGATATAATTGATTTAGAGAAAAAAAAAATGTTTACACCGGCGGTGTAAAGAATTTATTTTCAAGTGTATTAATATCTGTGAGATATGTATTGATATCTGAACTTATTTAAAATTATATGCATATTATCCTCCGCTTAGTGGGCGGAGGTTAGCAAAATCGAATATATATTATTTGATTTTGTTGGTACAGTAGTATTACGATGTACGTACTAAGCACGTGTACGACGACATACCCCCGTTCTCTCTTTTTTATTTTTTAAGACAAAAATGATCATCAGCAACTCATATATAGTCTCCTCGATCTCATGTTCATTTTCTCACTCAAAAAAATAAATTAAAAAACCTTCAAACTTTCCCTCGCATATATTCAAACTTTTTTTGATATTATCTCCGCAGATGATGATCCCGGTCATGGCAATTATCATCCAAACCCAAACAAGGCGCAGATGATGATCCCGTTCCGGAGTTGAGTTTTGTTCACCCTCCACTTAAGAGAGTGAACATTACCCTCCTTCTTAATGATTGAAATGGTGTGGATCTCACTACAAAGTGATGTCATGCTTACCAAAAAGTGTATTGCATGGTAAATATATGATATCTTTGTGTGAGATCCATACAATTTCAACCAATAAGAGCATCCACAATAGATTTGATAACTAGTGTGTTAATTGTGTGTGTTAAAACTTAACAAACAAAATTGTATTTTTTGTGCCACAATGTATGTGTGTTAGAGTGTGCTAAATCTAGTAGTTTATTAGCATGGTTATCAAGTTTGGCAACCAAGCTAACAAACAATAAGTGGGTCATATCTCCATAAATTCAACCTTCAACTATAAAACATAAATGCTCACACTACTTCCTTTTTTGAAAACTCACGAGTTTTGCAAGCATATGTATTTTGGAACAACTAAATTCATCATCTTTTGCATTGGTTGTGTATAGGCTCGGGAAACAGTAATTTGATTGTCATCGGATGAACTTTCAGTACTAGAAGAAGAACTTGAAAGAATAATTGAATTCATCAATAATAGGATTATATGCATTGAAAAAGGCAGAAGTGGCAGGAATTTAGGCAAAATGGAGAAGGAAATGAGATTTCATGCAAAAAATTACAACAATGAGCTCTGAACATATTCTTATAAATGGGATGTGGAGTGGGAGGAACATGAACGTTGGCCGTTTATTCAATACAGAAAAATGACGTTGGTAATATAGCCGTTGTAAATTTTTTTATTATAGCCGTTGTTTTGACATTATTTTAAAGAGTTAACACACTCCTAGCTAAATCCATTGAGGTACTCATATATATCCTAACACACTCCTAAGTTAACACACACTTGTGGGACCCTTTTTTTTTTTTTTTTATCCTAACACATATCTTAACAAACATTTTGATACACAAATATAACACACCCATTGCGGATGTTCTAAGAAGAAAAGTAATGTTCATCATCTTTTAAGGAAGGCAATTATCATCCAAACCCAAACAAGGCTCAAAGGATGATCCTGTTCCCAGAGTCCGGATCCCCTGTCCAACTCCGCCTATTCGACCCGTTTGTCCCACCTATCTCGGCTGTTGATCTGGCAAATCAACGGTTGAGATGGACAAAACATTTTTTTCTCAAAACGACGTCGTTTTGAAGCAAAACATGCTCGGCCTATCTCAACCGTTGATTTGCGAGATCAACAACCCAAATGGTTTGAGACATTCTGGTGGGATCCCAACGCCCCTTCCCATTCCTTCCGAAATACTTGGGTATGAATGACCGTCTGTCCATTGCCTCCGTCCTGTCACTTCAACAACCACAGCACGCATATATATAGTACTAATGAGTTACATGGATTTTCATGATAATAAAAAATAAAAATAAAAGTTACAGGAATTTAACATCTGAGTTACAACTATTTTTCTTAATTTTCTATTTTATTTTTCTGTGTAATGCCGCAGACATAAAATAGTAATATAGACACTTTAACGTAATTTTTTTCCCCGTGCTTTTGAGCATTTTTTTTTTGAGATTTTGTTGGATTTGCTCGAGTTATGTTTTTTAAATTAATAACTTGTCTTAATGAGATGAATCTAAAAAGAAAAAAAAATGGCAAAAAAGAATTCACGAAAGACGATTTTTTTTTTTTGAAACAACTATCTTTAATGTTTTTGTGTAGTTTTATCTAATTTTCTTTTAACTTTGGTCAATATTTTTGTATTTAGTCTGATTCTTCTCGTCAAAACAAAAGATTAACCAAACTATTTAGTTAAAAAAAATAAACAAAAGACCACTAAAGCTGTCTTAAAAAAAAAAAAATACCACTGCCTTAAAAAAAAATGTTAATTTTTGCCAAACTCGTCAGAACTATTTTACAAAACATGGTTAGAAGTATAACCACCTCGATATAAAGTAAAATATTATGGGTAGGGTCATCATCAAATAGAGTGGTGTGAGATACACATTACTACAAAAGTTGATGCACTACTACGAGGCTCTTTAGCCTAAAATTGTTTCAGCATTTTTTTTGTTTGTTTTTCTAATTTTTGTTATATTAGCATCAAATTTTCGGATTATTATTTAGTTGTCTCGACGAGAAAATGTAAAGATTAATAATACCGATTCCCTTTAAAAAAATTAATAATATTGGCCAACCTCATTGAAACATGATTCTTGTAGCCCAATCGATTGGGACAAAAGATTCGGCCAACCTCACCATAAGTGTCCCAGCCAAGTAGTTGGTTTTGTCGTTAGTTTTGAAAATTACGTACGTAGGTTTCGGTTTTTTTTCTTTGCTGATTGAATTCGAAAACTTTTTCTTGGTTCTCCGAAGTAGAAAAAGCCGGTGTTTAAAAAAAAAAAGAAAACATAACATAGACGTTTTCTCAAAATTTCAAATCCAACCCCAAGGTCTGGCTGTCAATTGGATTGGCGGTGCATGTTTGTCAAGGGTTAGCCCAGTAGGCTGAAACTTGGTAGTTTCTTTTTTCCTAGGTCTCATGCAGGTTTGAAACATCTAAGGTGTTATCAATTGAATTTACAAGACCATTCTATATAGAATTCCATTTTTAAAATGAGCTCTCTACAAGCAGACGATGGGATTAGTCTCCCAAGAACGATTCCAACCTGATCATTTATCAAGAACTTCGAAACCCAATTATACGTACTCAACAATGAAGTATGTCGACATGATACAAATTAATGAGTTTTTTGGAACGATTGCGATGTTGTTAACGAAGAGACTCACTCAATTCAGTTGCTATAAGCATATATATCATATAGTACTATATATACTGCTAATATAATTGAGTTGATAATGATGCTTACTGCGTGCAGGGACTCCAGCCACAGTCAGCAATGGAATTGAATGAAGTAAAAGAGCGAGCACAATGAAGACTACAAAGCAGACCTTCGTAGGAAACATCTTCAGATAAGTATTAATTAAGCGGATGAGATAAATGGGCTTCGGTAGTCCATCTATTTATATTATATAGAAAAAATAAAAAATTGGTGGGAGGTCCACTATAGCATGTTTCTAACCCACTAAGTCCACTGATCAAGTTTCTAACCCACTAAGTCCACTAATATGTATTTGGTAAAGCCTAAAGTCCACTGCATTTAAAAAGGGAAATAGTGCCTGACAAAATTACCCTTTCCATTCAAATCCCATAAGTTTAGCCCATTATCCCCCATTATCCGTTCTACGTTTGAAATCCCAGCAGTTACGTTGGAATAGTGACAGAAGATTCTCCTTTTCTGATACACTGTATATAACGTTATATACTCGTTCATCAGTTCACATTTAACGTGAAATACTTACATGAAGATTCTCCTTTTCTGATACACTGTATATAACGTTATATACTTGTTCATCAGTTCACATTTTACATGAAATACTTACATTTTACGTTATATACTCATTTATCAGCTCGCATTTAACGTTATATACTCATTCACTCATGACAGAAGACCACATATAACAATATTAAGGATGCAAACCTAAAATGATTTTGGTTGTTTAGGTTTAACCTTATATAATGTCAACATAACGTCTTGTACATATATAACGTTATATACTTTATAGAATTGGTCCGCGCAGCGGCCTCATTGACTTGCTTCTGATAACCGTATATGTATTAGCTTCTGAAATCTTTTTTATTACAATGCAAGAACATATAAATAATCTTATATAAGAGTTAAGCCATATATATATTCTCCTTTTTAAGAGTTAAGCCGCTGCGCGGACCAATTCATATAAGATTGTCTATGGTTATATATGATTATGGTTATATGTTTGTGCATATATATTTTCAAGTTTTAACAACTATCAATCATTGAAACCATTACATCCGCCAATCAAAACATCTGTGTTCAAAATAAAAAAAAAATGGATTCAGAGTCTGCTATTGTTCAACTACGTAGTTATAAATTTGATCGATAGATCTACAAAACGGATTCAGAGTCTTCTGAATAGCAATATGAAAACAAGACAAAGAAATTACACCAAAAGACTTTAACCAAATTAAAATTCTAAATCTAATATTCTTGGCTGTCTTGTCAGGATCAGAGATCCTAATGTGGCTCTTCAATGTCATGAGGTACCTTTGGTAGAAGGATTTGATGTGGAGGGCTCTTCTGAGGTTGGAGTTCATCCTAAACTCCATTATCACGGTGTCATTGTGGTGATACTCCAATTTGCTATAAATTGGATTAGGCACTTCATGAAACCACACTCCTATTTCTTGTGGATTTTCATTTCTGCACATATAAGAAAAAAGTTAAACAGATGAAAACATATAGCTTTATATGTTAAAAAAATGATTCAAGAATTCGTATATTACCATATATGTTTCCTGATATCAGCTGTTAAACGAAAACCTAAACGTTATATATCTCATGATATATGGTTATAGACCTGAATATATAACCATATATGTTTCTCAACAGCAACAAAAAAAAGTACAAAAAACATTCCAAATCCAGCAAAAAAACAATTTCAGTGCAATTGGACTACCGTTTATAGACCTGAATATATAACCATATATGTTACCATAACCATATATAACCATAAACAACCTTATATGAATTGGTTCGCGCAGCGGCCTAATAGACCTGAATATATAACCATATATGTTTCTCAACAGCAACAAAAAAAAAGTACAAAAAACATTCCAAATCCAGCAAAAAAACAGTTTCAGTGCAATTGGACTACCGTTTATAGACCTGAATATATAACCATATATGTTACCATAACCATATATAACCATAAACAACCTTATATGAATTGGTCCGCGCAGCGGCCTAATAGATCTGAACATATAACCATATATATTACCAAACAGCAGCTAATCAAAAGTACAAAAAACAAAACCCTAACATATCTAAACATATAACCATATATACCCAACAACAGCTAAACAAACGTACAAAAAACAAAACCTTAACAGATCTGAACATATAACCCTTCACAGAGAAGGATAAAGAAAGGAAGAGAAGGATACTTATGTTTTTACTGGTGTATAAACCCTTCAAATGCAAAGAACCATACCGAGGGACACAAGGCGACGAAGATCGAGTTATTTGTTACGATTTGGAAGGGCACCTGATGTTTTGAACAGATATATGATGATGAAGGTGTCGGCGACGGTGGTAGCGGTGATGGAGGGCGGGAACTTGGCCATGGTGGTAACGGCCATGGATGGCGACGAAGGGCGGCGAGGAGAAGGAGGAGTGCACCGCGGCGAGCAAGCGAGGAGGAGGAGGAGTGAACCGGCGGCGGTGAGTAATCGGCAGGGACGGGATGTGATGGCGACGGGAGGTGGGTGGCGATGGCGACGGGAGGTGGGTCGTTGTTCGTTCTGAAAATGTGGGGGGGAGGGGGGGGGAGGGTTTTGTACTGAATAGGTAGAAATTTTCGGGAGAGAAATCGGGAGAGATTTTAGGGGATTGGAAATTTCAAATGGATATTTTTGAAATGGATGTAAAAACGGGGCAGGAGGTTTTTTTAAAAACAGGGGTATATTAGACTAAACATGATTATTATATCCCTAATAATAGGTTAGTGGACTTAGTGGGTTATAGAATTTAGAAGTGGACTTAGGGGGTTTGGAAAGTGCTATAGTGGACCTGGGGAAAATCTAGAAAAAAATACTTGATTTGACTTGAGTTATAGGTGTTAGGATCTTCTAGACCTTGCCGATCTTTTAATTAGTAGTTAAAACATCGTTAATTAGCCGTTCATTTTCCACCATTTAAAGCAAAACCAAGTTGGCCGTTTAAATGCCGAAAACCTTACACCTACAAATCCACTTTATTAGCCATGAAGGAGAAGGTCATTTGGGTATGATCCCAGTCTTCCGGATTATTGTGCTATTGACGATCAAGCCCTATGCTTAGGGCATTTGAACCCTTATTCCAAAGGTGCGATCATCCATTAAGCATCTCCATACAAGCTTGAAGCAAAACTGATTTTTCTGGAAAACAGTTTATTAAAAACGTATTAGTATTTGTATTTTATTTTTGGTAACAGAGGAACAATCTTATAGCCAGGCCACTATATGAACTCGATTGTGCAATCCAAACCTCTGGAGGAGCTAACGCGACCACACCAATAACGGCCCCCCACTTACTTCAGGATATTCACCCTGTGGAGAATCGAATCCCAGACCTTGAGGAGTACTCCCAAACCTGGGTATCCGCCTGAACCACTGAGGCAACCCCTGGGGGTGTACCAATTAACAAGTTGTAAGTCAAGTCTCACCGTACAAGTTGCAACACTACAAGGAAAAACACAATTGCCGATTAAAGGTTTAGTCGCCTAATGTGACCTTTTTAGTCGCAAAATAGTTTTCCCGACTAAATAATTTGGTAGGCAATTTGGTGGGGGATTGAGAGTCGCCAAATGTAATTTCAGACTAAAAAAGGTTTAGTCGGCCAATGGAGGGTTTTAGCGACTAAATGGGCGACAAAAAAACTTAGTTGTAGTTTCTCTTTTAGTCGGTAAAGTTAACTTTTGCCTACTAAATATTTAGTCGGCAATAATAATGGCATTGTGGCGTCAAATGTTATTACAAAAAAATCAGGGGGTGTCGCCAAAATGGAAAAATTAAATTGCCCTTTATCATGGGGATTTGCCTTGGTAAGATTGCATTGTTCCAAGATGGTGCCCCAAGTCTCGAACCTGAGACCATATGCTTCATCCCACATGCAACTTGCCACTCCCCCACCGATGTATTTGTTTTCTTTTCAGTAATAAATATAATTATACCATTCGGTTTCGTCGGTTTTACTCTTATTTTTTAAATCTACTTTTTTTTATAAGCTTTTAAATTTACTTTCTTAAAATACAAAATAACTTGTAAGTACTAAATCTTTTTTTTCGGACCTACACACTAAAAGAGAATATTGCAATCACATTCATAGACAGAACCTATTTCTCCAAATACGCAAATTAGAACCATTGTCACCCGAGACCCACTTGAGGTCTTTTTGCCCGGTTAGAACCATCTATCTTCATTTTATTGCTGGATTAAAGATCACTCTTTACCGGAGATTACAGTTTTGATCGTTTTTCATTAGACAATTGTTTGAATGAAAATATTATTTTATTATGAGTTCATGTCTTGATAAAGGGGTTTTCTAAACCTGATCAAGTCGCAAATTTACGAGGATGAATTATTCAACAAGTGTAACAAAATGAACGATCTTGATCGTAATGATTTTCTCGCGATCGTGTGGATTCTGCAACAATAAGTGCAACATAAGACCGAGTTGACTATCAAGTAAATCAAAGGTATAGATTGTAAAACGTAATTGCCGAGTAATTTTTTATAATGCTAGATTTGAACCATTAAGATTTCACTTATATATTACCAATTATAGCATTGTAACCAAAATCGATGATCACTCGATATCGGCGACCACATGATATACTTGGAGGAAGAAAATGAGACTCGGGTGAAACTAGGAGGACCATTTATATAAATTTTCCAAAAGCATATGTCTATTAAGCCGGTCCTTCTGGGTCAAAATCCCTGCCCACCACTGATGACCATGGCGTTCGCTTTTACATTTTCAGCCAATTTCGTCTCGCCCACAGAGATGTGTATAAGTTCGTAAACCTTTGTCATTTAGGTTACTGTCGTAGTGTGGGCCGTAATGATAACGTTTCTTTGCGTAGAACCATTTGAGGTTTAATTGATAACGCTTGTAGGGATAGAAGTGATAGTAGGTTATGTGTTAGAATTAGAATTATTCATTTTGCTTATGTTCTATGACAAAATTGATTTCTTAAAAGTATAGGTAAAATATTTTTATTAAAAAGTCATTTTGAAAAACAAGGAAATGCTTTGGTGTAATCCTAAATAAAACTAATGTTTTGATATGAGTTTATAGCTAATTGCCTTCGTGCAAAAAGGATACTTTAGTGGGCAATAGTTATTAACCTTTTTGTTATCTAAAGCCCGCAAATGAGCTACACACGATTAATAATACATAATTTCATTTTTCTTCACACTAATAACTATTTTGCTGACGAGTCGCCTATTAGATTAGATTCATTGCACCTAGGGATGGAGCAAGGAATTTTGTTTACTGGGGCCAAAAGTTAGATACACATGTCAGATACTTTTCATTTACAAATCCAAAGAATAACTAAATTAAGAGGTTAATTAAAAAATAGATATTCACTTATAAAATGTATTTCTGCTTTATAATTAATTGATCCCAAAGACTAGATACATTTTGAAAACGATGCATGACTGGTTTAGTCCCAGCGATTAGCTGTTATACGTGGGACAAAAAACACTAAATAAATAGGGACCAAAATAGACGGGCAAAGTGATCTTGTACACTTACATTAGGCTAGGAGGACAAAAATGAAAAAGACGGAAAAGACAACTCCAAGAAGTATGTGTGGAGTCTTTGTATCAAAGACAAGCATGCCCAAGTCAATGGGAATATGAAGGGCTTACCTTCGACATCGACCAAGACAATGGGCAGAACCATCCAATGACCAAAACTCCGTGGAACCCATGATGACTCCGATAGGATGTTTATTTAATTTTTTTCTAAAATATATAATGGGGCTGGGGTTCTTACCAAATTTTTTTATTTGTCAAACTTTTGATATACTTTCATTGGTATGAAAAACATATATCGGGAATGGCAGAACGGGTAGCCACCTTCAAAGAGAGAGGAAAGCAACCACAAAAGAGGCCAAAACTCACAAATGAATTGAACCACTACAAGATAAAACACAATTGCCGACTAAAGGTTTAGTCGCCTAAAGTGACCTTTTTAGTCGCAAAATGGTTTTCCTGACTAAATAATTTGGTCAGCAATTTAGTCGGGGATTGAGATTCGGCAAATGTGATTGCTGACTAAATAAGGTTTAGTAGGCCAATTGATGGTTTTAGCGACTAAATATTTAGTCGACTAAATATTTAGTCGGTAAGGTTAACTTTTGCCAACTAAATATTTAGTCGGCAATAATAATTGCATTGTGGCGTCAAATGTTATTACAAAAAAATCAGGTGTGTCACCAAAATTGAATAATTAAATTGCCCTTTTTGAAGGGGATTTGCCTTGGTAAGATTCCCTTGTACCAAGATGTAGCCCCAAGTCTCAAACCTAAGACCATATGCTTCATCCCATATGCAACTTGCCACTCCACCACCGTTGTCCTTTTTTTCTTTTCGGTAATAAAGAAACTTATACCATTCGGTTTCATTTGTTTTACTCTTATTTTTAAAATTTACTTTCTTAAAATACAAAAAAAATTGTTAGCACTAAATCTGTTTTTTAGGACCTACATACTAAAAGAGAATATTGCAATCACATTCACAGGAAGAACCTATTTCTCCAAATACACAAATTAGAACCACTATCACCCAAGCCCCACTTGAGGTCTTTCTGCCCGGTTGGAACAATCTATCTTTGTTTTAGAACTGGGTTAAAGATCATTCTTTACCGGAGAATATAGTTTGATCGTTTTTCATTAGACAATTGTTCGGATGAAAATAATATTTTATTATGAGTTCGTGTCTCGATAAAGGGGTTTTCTAAACCTGATCGAGTCGCAAATTTACGAGGATAAACTATTTAACAAGTGTAACAAAATGAACGATCTCGATCGTAATGATTTTCTCGTGATCGTGAGGATTCTGCATCAATAAGTGCAACATAAGACCGAGTTGACTATCAAGTAAATCAAAGGTATAGATTGCAAAACGTAATTGTCGAGTAATTTTTTACAATGCTTGCTCCGAAACGTTTGGATTTCACTTATTATCAATTATAGCATTGTCACCAAAATCGAAGATCACTCGATATCGGTGACCACATGATATTCTTGGAGGACGAAAATGAGATTCGGGCCGGATGAAACTAGGAGCAACATTTATATAAATTTCCCAAAAATATATGTCTATTAAGCCGGTCCTTCCGGGTCAAAATCGCTGCCCGCCACTGATGAGCATGGCGTTTGCTTATACATTTCTAGCCAATGTTGTCTCGCCCACAGAGATGTGTATAAGTTCGTAAATCTTTGTCATTTTGGTTACTGTCGTAGTGTGGTGTAGACACCCTATTCTGGACTGTCCAGATTAGTTTACTTACGGTCTTTGATTCCCCGATGATGATTAAGGTCAAGAATGCCCCGAGTTTGTGAATGAGTTTGAACTTTGAGCGTCCTGAACCTCATCCGAACCTTTTTCAAACCCTTGTCAAACCCTCAAGCCAGAACCAAATGGCCTCAGCAAAACCCTACTGGAGTACGCTGGTGATGGACTAGCGTGCGCTGGAAGCACTGCCACGTGTCAGTCATCGCCCGTTACTGGCGCACGCCACTCAACAAGCGGCGTACGCCAGTCAATGCCAGTCAAATCAACTTTATTCAGCCAGATGGGCGGGAGATTTGGTAGCCACCCCGACGTCAGCCACAGTTCCCCTGATGATTACTTCGTCCTGGGCTGTTCCCCCCTCTCTCCTACAACTTCCATCACCTTGTCCCATGCATTAAATGCATGGGAGGCTCCCTCTTGGCCAAGCCAACCAAACACACCCTTAGGGCCAACTGATTTCAGTCCATCTCTCCTCCATAAATACCCCCCTTGCATTCATTTGCAAGGGGTTAACAACATTAAGGCTCCAAGTCTTCTTGTCTTCTTCCTCTTGATGTTCTTTGCTTCCTTTCTTTTTCCATAGAAAGAGCAAGTAAAGAACTCATTCACCACAGTCCATAACACCCTACATTCACCTCTCAACCCTCAAATCTCAAGCTCAAGCTCAAACCATCCATCAAACTCACAAGCAAAGGTATACCACCTTTTGCTTTTGTTTTCTGTTCTGACCCCTGAGGGGGGCTGGCAGGGTCAAGGCTGGTAATCTATACTAGTCCTGGCCCTAATGCTGGCAATGTTTCAAAACCGTGCACAATGATCAGTGGCGCACGCTAGTAGTTGTAAGCCGTACGCCAGTCATGGTAGTTCATGCAAAACTGGCGTGGGGATCATGGATCATTGTTTTCTTGCTTTATTTAAGTTCTGATCACCCTGATGCATGCTAAAATCAGTCTATTGCTTTCTGTATTTAGAACTGCTTTCTCTTCCATCTGTACCTTTGTGTAGTGTGGCCTCTGGGATCATTCTGGTCATGTTCCAGAGCCCAGATGATGCAAAGCCAAAGCATTGGAACAAAAGCGTCAACTGGCGTACGGCCCTCATTTAGTGGCGTACGGTAGTGGTCCAAGTTCCAGTGGCTTGGCCCTTGCATGGATCCTCCATCCAGGCCTTTGATCATCATCTTCTCACTGTTTAAGGGGTTTTCTGTCCATTTGGTGGCTTTCAAGCACTTTATTCTGTCTGTAATAGTTTAGTAATCAATATAAACTGCGTGGTTTTGTCCTGGGTGTGCACTAGTCCCTTCCAGAGCCCAGAGGGTTGAGAACAGAAGCTGTGGTCTTAGGCTCACCGGCGCACGCCAGTTGTGGGGTGGCGCACGCAGGTCATGGCTGCATGTAGTGGCTTGGCCAGTGCATGCAGGCTTGCTTCTGTGTGCATCACTGCACAAATAGCGTGCACTAGTTTGTCTAAAACGTCCACAGCAGCTTGTTCTCAATCTATTATACTTGCGTAGATCAAACATCAACATACATCAAACTTTTTGTATATAATTGCAAACTTGTTACAGCTTTAATCCCCATTAACTGCTCCCCGCCCTAACTGGCTAAAAAAATGATCAAAAAAAGAGAGAAATGCAAATGTTTTATAAAATGCCTGAGTAGAGACCGATCTCCAGATTGGGCGAGAGGGGGTGCCATAAAACCCTTCCCCTCTCGTAACCTGGCTCCCGAACCTCAGATATTGAAGGTGATGACGGTCCAGTCTACATGCCTTTTTCAAATTCAAACAAGCGTAATCCAAACGGTTTTCGAAAACACGGTTTCTTGGGTACTCTCCGCAAAATCCGAGTGGCGACTCTTTGATCTGCGAAGCGTTTCGCCGCGCTTTCCGCGAGAAGGGCGCACCTGGAATTTTTACAGACCAAAAATGTAGGGATTTTTTGGGTTGTGTGCCCACATGTGGGCCGTATTGATAATGTTTCTCTGCGTAGTACCATTTGAGGTTCAATTGATAACGCTTATGGGGATAGAAGTGATAGTAGATTTTGTGTTAGAATTAGAATTATTGATTTTTCTTATGTTCTATGACAAAATTGATTTCTTAAAAGTATAGGCAAAATGTTTTTATTAAAAAGTCATTTTGAAAAACAAGGAAATGCTTTGTTGTAATCGAAAATAAAACTAATTAATGTTTTGATATGAGTTTATAGCTAATTGCCTTCTTGCAAAAAGGGTTCTTTAGTGGGCAATAGTTATTAACCTTTTTGTTAACTAATGCACGCAAATGAGCTACACACGATCAATAATGCATAATTTCATTTTTCTTCACACTAATAACAACACTGCCGACGACCCGCCTACTAGATTAAATTCATTGCACCTAGTGGTGGAGCAAGGAATTTTATTTGCTGGGGCCAAAAGTTAGATTCACATGTCAGATACATTTCATTTACAAATCCAAAGAATAACTAAATTGAGAGGTTAATTATAAAATAGATATACAATTATAAAATGTATTTCTGCTTTATAATTAATTGGTCCCAAAGATTAGATACATTTTGAACACGATGCCTGAATGGTTTAGTCCCAGTGATTACCTGGTATACGTGGGACAAAAAACACTAACTAAATGGGGACCAAAATAGACGAGCAGAGTGATCTTGTACGCTTACATTAGGCTAGGAGGACAAAAAAGAAAAAGGCAGAAAAGACTACTCCAAGAAGTATGTGTGGAGTCTTTGGACCAAAGACAAGCATGCCCTAGTCAATGGGAATATGAAGGGTTTACCATCAACATCGACCAAGACAATGGGCAGAACCATCCGATGACCAAGATTTAGCATTTAACTCTGTGGAACCCATGACGACTCCGATAGGATGTCTATTTAATTTATTTCTAAAATATATAACGGGGCTGGGGTTCTTACCAATTTTTTATTTTTTTTGGTTAAACTTTAGAGATACTTTCATTGATATGAAAAAAAACATATATCGGGATCGGCCGAACGGGTAGCCACCTTCAAAGAGAGAGGAAAGCAACCACAAAAGAGGCCAAAACTCACAAACGAATTGAACCACCAAAGAAAAAACACAATTGCCGACTAAAGAGTCGCCTAATGTGACCTTTTTAGTCGCGAAATGGATTTCCCGACTAAATAATTTGGTCGGCAATTTAGTCGGGGATTGAGTAAGGTTTAGTCGGCCAATTGATGGTTTTAGCGACTAAATGGGCGACTAAAAAACTTAGTTGCAGTTTCTCATTTGGTCGGTAAAGTTAACTTTTGCTGACTAAATATTTATTCGGCAATAATAATTGCATTGTGGCGTCAAATGTTAATACAAAAAAATCAGGGTGTGTCGCCAAAATGGAATAATTAAATTGCCCTTTTTATGGGGATTTGCCTTGGTAAGATTCCCGTGATCGCGAGGATTCTGCAACAATAAGTGCTACATAAGACCTAGTTGACTATCAAGTAAATCAAATGTATAGATTGCAAAACGTAATTGTCGAGTAATTTTTTACAATGCTTGCTCTGAACTGTTTGGATTTCACTTATTACCAATTATAGCATTGTCACCAAAATCGAAGATCACTCGATATCGACGACCACATGACATACTTGGAGGACGAAAATGAGACTTTGGTGAAACTAGGAGCACCATTTATATAAATTTACCAAAAATATATGTCTATTAAGCCGGTCCTTCCGGGTCAAAATCCCTGCCCGCCACTGATGACCACGGCATTCGCTTATACATTTCCCGCCAATGTTGTCTCGCCCACAGAGATGTGTATATGTTCGTAAATCTTTGTCATTTTGGTTACCGTTGTAGTGTGGGCCGTAATGATAACGTTTCTCTGCGTAGTATCATTTGAGGTTCAATTGATAACGCTTGTGGGGATAGAAGTGATAGTAGGTTTTGTGTTAGAATTAGAATTATTGATTTTGCTTATGTTCTATGACAAAATTGATTTCTTAAAAGTAAAGGTAAAATGTTTTATTAAAAAGTCATTTTAAAAAACAAGGAAATGCTTGCTGTAATCGTAAATAAAACTATTTAATGTTTTGATATGAGTTTATAGCTAATTACCTTCTAGCAAAAAGGGTTCTTTAGTGGGCAATAGTTATTAACCTTTTTGTTATCTAAAGCCCGCAAATGAGCTACACACGATCAATAATACATAATTTCATTTTTCTTCACACTAATAATGACACTGCCGACAACTCGCCTGTTAGAATAGATTCATTGCACCTTGGGGTGGAGCAAGAAATTTTGTTTGCTGGGGCCAAAACTTAGATTCACATGTCAGATACTTTTCATTTACAAATCCAAAGAATAACTAAATTAAGAGGTTAATTATAAAATAGATATAAACTTATAAAATGTATTTCTGCTCTATAATTAATTGGTCCCAAAGACTAGATACATTTTGAAAATAATGCATGACTGGTTTAGTCCCAGCGATGACCTGGTATACGTGGGACAAAAAACACTAAATAAATGGGGACCAAAATAGACGGGCAGAGTGATCTTGTACACTTACATTAGGCTAGGAGGACAAAAAAGAAAAAGGCATAAAAGACTACTCCAAGAAGTATGTGTGGAGTCTTTGGACCAAAGACAAGCTTGCCCAAGTCAATGCGAATATGAAGGGCTTACCATTGACATCGACCAAGACATTGGGCAGAACCATCCAATGATCAAGACTTAGCATTTAACTCCTTGGAACCCATGATGACTCCGATTGGATGTCTATTTAATTTTTTTCCAAAGTTTATAATGGGGCTGGGGTTCTTACCAAATTTTTTTTTTTTGTCAAACTTTAGAGATACTTTCATTGATATGAAAAACATATATCGGGAGCGGCCGAACGGCCTAAACTTGTGAGTTTAGGCTTCTTTTGTGATTGCTTTCCTCTCTCCTTGGAGGTAGCTACCCATTCGACCATTCCCGATACATGTTTTTCATGTCAATGAACGTAGCTCTAAAGTTTGACCAAAAAAAAATAAAATTTGGTAAGAACCCCAGCCCCGTTATATATTTTTGAAAAAAAATTAAATAGACATCCTATCGCAGTCATCATGGGTTCCACGGAGTTAAATGCTAAGTCTTGGTCATTGGATGGATCTGCCCATTGTCTTGGTCGATGTCGATGGTAAGCCCTTCATATTCCCATTGACCCATTCGACCGTTCCCGATATATGTTTTTCATGTCAATGAACGTTGCTCTAAAGTTTGACAAAAAAAAAAAAAAATTTGGTAAGAACCCCAGCCCCGTTATATATTTTTGAAAAAAAATTAAATAGACATCCTATCGGAGTCATCATGGGTTCCACGGAGTTAAATGCTAAGTCTTGGTCATTGGATGGATCTGCCCATTGTCTTGGTCGATGTCGATGGTAAGCCCTTCATATTCCCATTGACTTGGGCATGCTTGTCTTTGGTCCAAAGACTCCACACATACTTCTTGGAGTAGTGTTTTCTGCCTTTTTCATTTTTGTCCTCCTTGCCTAATGTAAGTGTACAAGATCACTCTGCCCATCTATCACTACAAGAAAAATGAGAATATGTGATGAAATGTTGGTGAGGAAAGTAGATTTCATCTCCAAATATGCCTATTTTGTGAGGAAAATATTTTTTCGTTACCAATTAAGAAGGTAGACAAATTTAAGGTAAGGAAATTTTATTTTGTTGCCAAATATATTTAATCAGTGACGAAAAAATAAATTTCGTCAGCAAAAGGGTGGGCAAAAAAATATAAGGTGACAAAAAAATAAGTTTCATCGCTAATCCATTTCCTCCATACGTTGCACAGATGCTTCCAACCATTACGCGACGAAATAGTTCCTCACAAAAGGAAAGACTTTGGGTGCGGAATTCTTTTTTATCGTCTATTGAAGAGGGGATTTTTTTGGGTTGGGGCGTTCATCCACTACAAGAATTTTGAACGGGTCTCAATAAAACAAAAACTATTTTAATAGTTGAGGCTGTTGATTTCGTTGTGCTTATTGATTAAATCGTTATCGTAAAAATTTGGCTCGATCAGGTTTAAAAAGCTCCTTGATTTGGATGCAATTTTATTTTTTGGATGATAGTTATTGTTTGATCAAACGTGTAGTGATCCCCGATCAACTTCATTCTCGGTATGAATGATGAACTTCGTAATATGTAAAAGATAGACGGTTCAGATGAAAAATAAAGGCTTTGGTGGGGGTCAGGTCTTGCAATCTAATACTTTAATGTCTTGAGATGCATCAAATATTGTCCGATTAGCTGGTCGCCGATATCCGATGATTTTCGTTTTTGGTGACACTAATGGAATCAATGAGACGTGAAATCCTAACGGTTCAGATCAACCACTATAAAAATTGAGTTGGTAATGACCTTTGAATTATATACGTTCAGTGTAATTGTTAACAAACTAAATCTTGTGTTGTATTTAAACGTATGGTAGCCATTTGACTATGACACAATTACGACGATCCAGACTGTTGCTATTGTTTTCCTTTTTTATTAAATTTGTTTCAAATTTTTTTGTGTTGATCAGATTTAGAAAGCTTCTTTATCGAGACTCAATGTCGTTAACAAAATGAGTTTTTCTGTCCGATCAATTGTGTAGCGATACTCAATTAACTTCGTTTTTGGTACGAATGATGTACTCCATCATATGTAAAAGATGGAAAGCTCCGATCGAAAAAAAAAAGACTCAGCTGGGGCGCTTAATTATTTTTGGGTGATTAAAGTCAACAATTATTAAAGTATAATTGGCTGATTAAGTTTAGAATTTATTCCTACGGAGCGATATGAGGGCGCTTAATTATTTTTGAGATCCAAAATTTTATTTTGCCGATTAATGTTGTATTTGGATGACAAATTTGGAAAATTTGAAAAGAATTTTAGGGGTAATGATGGAGAGAGAAAGTAGGGTAATAATTGGAGATATGAATAATGAGTAGAGAGATATAGAGAGAGAAATGAGAATAATGATTGGAGATAATGAGAGTAATGATTAAAAATAGGGGTAATGAGTATTTTTTTAGTTGGGAAATTTTTTTCAATTTATGATCCAAACAAGGCATAATTGATTACTTTGGCGCTGAAAATGAATTCCCCAAATGAAAGAAAACGCCCAATCCCTTCCCCTCACTTTCTCTCGCGCTCTCAGCTCATGCCTGCATATGCCCTCAGGTGGTGGATGCTCCATAGTTGAGGTACATCTCTCCCTCTCTCGGAACGTTACGTATGTATTGGTTCTGGACTAAGATTCTCAGTTCGGTTTTGGGATTTTTTTTGGTCGTTTAGAAATTAGGGTTTCAAAAATTGGGGGAAGGTTTAGCAGTGGTTCAATAATCTGTTCAATATTAAGCGTACTACAACCAAATCAATATCTGGCTTTGAAATGAAATCCCCAAATCCCTGCTAGCCCCTCTCTCTCTCTCCCTTCTTTGAATCACTTAATTGGATGCTGCTGCGTACAGATTATGGTTTTTGTTTATTGGTTTCAAACACAACAAGAAAAAACACAATTGCCGACTAAAGGTTTAGTCGCCTAATGTGACCTTTTTAGTCACGGAATGGTTTTCCCGACTAAATAATTTGGTCGGCAACTTAGTCGGGGATTGAGAGTCGGCAAATTTGATTGCCGACTAAATAAGGTTTAGTCGGCCAATTGATGGTTTTAGCGACTAAATGGGCGACTAAAATACTTAGTCGCAGTTTCTCATTTAGTCGGTAAAGTTAACTTTTGCCGACTAAATATTTAGTCGGCAATAATAATTGCATTGTGGCGTCAAATGTTATTACAAAAAAATCAGGGTGTGTCGCCAAAATGGAATAATTAAATTGCCCTTTTTGATGAGGATTTGCCTTGGTAAGATTCCCTTGTTCCAAGATGGAGCCCCAAGTCTCGAACCTAAGACCATATGCTTCATCCCACATGCAACTTGCCACTACACCACCATTGTCCTTTGTTTTCTTTTCGGTAATAAAGATACTTATACCATTCGGTTTCGTCTGTTTTACTCTTATTTTTTAAATTTACTTTTTTTTAATAAGCTTTTAAACTTAGTTTCTTAAAATACAAAAAAACTTGTTAGCACTAAATCTTTCTTTTGGGACCTAAACCCTAAAAGAGAATATTGCAATCACATTCACAGGCAGAACCTATTTCTCCAAATACGCAAATTAGAACCATTATCAACCGAGCCCCACTTGAGGTCTTTTTGCCCGGTTAGAACCATCTATCTTCGTTTTATTACTAGGATAAAGATCACTCTTTACCGGAGATTATAGTTTGATCGTTTTTCATTAGACAATTGTGTGAACGGAAAAATTATTTTATTATGAGTACATGTCTCAATAAAAGGGTTTTCTAAACCTGATCGAGTAGCAAATTTACGAGGATGAATTATTGAACAAGTGTAACAAAATGAACGATGTCGATCGTAAAGATTTTCTCGCGATCGTGAGGATTCTGCAACAATAAGTACAACATAAGACCTGGTTGACTATCAAGTAAATCAAAGGTATAGATTGAAAAACGTAATTGTCGAGTTATTTTTTACATTGCTTGCTCTGAACCGTTTGGATTTCACTGAATACCAATTATAGCATTGTCACCAAAATCGAAGATCACTCGATATCGGCGACCACATGATATACTTGGAGGACGAAAATGAGACTTGGGGGAAAACTAGGAGCATCATTTATATAAATTTCCCAAAAATATATGTCTATTAAGCCAGTCCTTCGGGGTCAAAATCCCTGCCCGCCACTAATGACCATGGCGTTCGCTTATACATTTCCAGCCAATGTTGTCTCGCCCACAGAGATGTTTATAAGTTCGTAAATCTTTGTCATTTTGGTTACCGTCGTAGTGTGGGCCGTAATGATAACGTTTCTCTGCGTAGTACCATTTGAGGTTCAATTGATAACGCTTGTGGGGATAGAAGTGATAGAAGGTTTTGTGTTAGAATTAGAATTATTGATTTTGCTTATGTTCTATGACAAAATTGATTTCTTAAAAGTATTGGTAAAATGTTTTTATTAAAAAGTCATTTTTAGAAATAAGGAAATGCTTTGCTGTAATCGTAAATAAAACTAATTAATGTTTTGATATGAGTTTATAGCTAATTGCCTTCTTGCAAAAAGGGTTCTTTAGTGGGCAATAGTTATCAACCTTTTTGTTTACTAATGCCCGCAAATGAGCTACACACGATCAATAATACATAATTTCAATTTTCTTCACACTAATGACGACTTTGCCGACGACTCGCCTATTACATTAGATTCATTGCACCTAGGGTTGGAGCAAGGAATTTTGTTTGCTGGGGCCAAAAGTTAGATTCACATGTCAGATACTTTTCATTTACAAATCCAAATAATAATTAACTAAATTAAGAGATTAATTATAAAATAGAGATACACTTATAAAATGTATTTCTGCTTTATAATTAATTGGTCCCAAAGATTAGATGAATTTTGAAAACGATGCATGACTAATTCAGTCCCAGCGATTACCTGGTATACGTGGGACAAAAAACACTAAATAAATGGGGACCAAAATAGACGGGCAGAGTGATCTTGTACACTTACATTAGGCTAGGAGGATGAAAACGAATAAAGGCAGAAAAGACTACTCCAAGAAGTATGTGTGGAGTCTTTGGACCAAAGACAAGCATGCCCAAGTCAATGGGAATATGAAGGGCTTACCATCAACATCGACCAAGACAATGGGCAGAGCCATCCAATGACCAAGGCTTATCATTTAACTCCGTGGAACCCATGATGACTCCGATAGGATATCTATTTAATTTTTTTCTAAAATATATAACGGGGCTGGGGTTCTTACCAATTTTTTTATTTTTTTGTCAAACTTTAGAGATACTTTCATTGGTATGAAAAACATATATCGGGAACGGCCGAACGAGTAGCCACCTCCAAAGAGAGAGAAAAGCAACCACAAAAGAGGCCAAAACTCACAAATGAATTGAACCACTACAAGAAAAAACACAATTGCTGACAAAAGGTTTAGTCGCCTAATGTGACCTTTTTAGTCACGAAATGGTTTTCCGGACTAAATAATTTGGTTGGCAACTTAGTCGGGGATTGAGAGTCGGCAAATGTAATTGCCGACTAAATATGTTTTAGTCGGCTAATTGATGGTTTAAGTGACTAAATGGGTGACTAAATAACTTAGTTGCAGTTTCTCATTTAGTCTGTAAAGTTAACTTTTGCGAACTAAATATTTAGTCGGCAATAATAATTGCGTTGTGGCGTCAAATGTTATTACAAAAAAATCCGGGTGTGTTGCCAAAATGGAATAATTAAATTTCCCTTTTTGATGGAGATTTCCCATGGTATGAATCCCTTGTTCCAAGATGGAGCCCAAAGTCTCGAACCTAAGACCATATGCTTCATCCCACTTGCATATTGCCACTCCACCACCATTGTCCTTTGTTTTCTTTTCGGTAATGAAGAAACTTATACCATTCGATTTCATCGGTTTTACTCTTATTTTTAAAATTAGCCTTTTTTTAATAAGCTTTTAAATTTATTTTCTTAAAATACAAAAAAAATTGTTAGCCCTAAATCTGTTTTTTAGTACCTACACACTAAAAGAGAATATTGCAATTACATTCACAGGCAGAACCTATTTCTCCTAATACGCAAATTAGAACCACTATCACCCGAGCCCCACTTGAGGTCTTTCTGCCCGGTTAGAACCATCTATCTTTGTTTCAGTACTGGGTTAAAGATCATTCTATACCGGAGATTATAGTTTGATCATTTTTCATTGGACAATTGTTTGAACGAAAATATTATTTTATTACGAGTTCTTGTCTCGATAAAGGGGTTTTCTAAACCTGATCGAGTCACAAATTTACGAGGATAAATTATTCAACAAGTGTAACAAAATGAACGATCTCAATCGTAATGATTTTCTCGTGATCGTGAGGATTCTGTTACAATAAGTGCAACATAAGACCTAGTTGATTATCAAGTAAATCAAAGGTATAGATTGCAAAACGTAATTGTCGAGCAATTTTTTACAATGCTTGCTCTGAACCGTTTGGATTTCACTTATTATCAATTATAGCATTGTCACCAAAATCGAAGATCACTCGATATCGGCGACCACATGATATTCCTGGAGGACGAAAATGAGATTCGGGCCGGGTGAAACTAGGAGCACCATTAATATAAATTTCCCAATAATATATGTCTATTAAGCCGGTCCTTCCAGGTCAAAATCGCTGCCCGCCACTGATGACCATGGCATTCGCTTATACATTTCCAGCCAATGTTGTCTCGCCCACAGAGATGTGTATAAGTTCGTAAATCTTTGTCATTTTGGTTACCGTCGTAGTGTGGGCCATAATCAGAACGTTTCTCTGCGTAGTATTATTTGAGGTTCAATTGATAACGCTTATGGGGACAGAAGTGATAGTATGTTTTGTGTTAGAATTAGAATTATTCAATTTGCTTTATGTTCTATGACAAAATTGATTTCTTAAAAGTATACGTAAAATGTTTTTATTAAAAAGTAATTTTGAAAAACAAGGAAATGCTTTGCTGTAATCGTAAATAAAACTAATTAATGTTTTGATATGAGTTTATAGCTAATTGCCATCTAGCAAAAAGGGTTCTTTAGTGGGAAATAGTTATCAACCTTTTTGTTAATTAATGCCCGCAAATGAGCTACACACGATCAATGATACATAATTTCATTTTTCTTCACACTAATGACGATGTTGCCCACGAATCGCCTATTACATTAGATTCATTGCACCTAGGGTTGGAGCAAGGAATTTTGTTTGCTAGGGCCAAAAGTTAGATTCACACGTTCGATACTTTTTATTTACAAATCGAAAGAATAACTAAATTAAGAGGTTAATTATAAAATAGCTATACACTTATAAAATGTATTTCTTCTTCATAATTAATTGGTCCCAAAGATTAGATACATTTTGAAAACGATGCATGGCTAGTTTAGTCCCAGCGATTACCTGGTATACGTGGGACAAAAACCACTAAATAAATGGGGACCAAAATATATAGGCAGAGTGATCTTGTACACTCACATTAGGCAAGGAGGACAAAAAAGAAAAAAGGCAGAAAAGACTACTACAAGAAGTATGTGTGGAGTCTTTGGACCAAAGACAAGCATGCCAAAGTCAATGGGAATATGAAGGGCTTACCATCGACATCGACCAAGACAATGGGCAGAACCATCCAATGACCAAGACTTAGCATTTAATTCCGTGGAACCCATGATGACTCCGATACGATGTCTACTTAATTTTTTTCTAAAATATATAACGGGGCTGTGGTTCTTACCAACTTTTTTTTTTTTTTTCAAACTTTAGAGATACTTTCATTGATATGAAAAACATATATCGGGAAAGGCCGAACGGGTAGCCACCTTCAAAGAGAGAGGAAAGTAACCACAACAGAGGCCAAAACTCACAAACGAATTGAACCACGACAAGAAAAAAACAATTGCCGACTAAAGGTTTAGTCGCCAAATGTGACCTTTTTAGTCGCCAAATGGATTTTCCGACTAAATAATTTGGTCTCCAATTTAGTCGGGGATTAAGGTGTAGTCGGCCAATTGATGGTTTTAGCGACTAAATGGGTGACTAAAAAACTTAGTTGCAGTTTCTCATTTAGTCAGTAAAGTTAACTTTTGCCGACTAAATATTTAGTTAGCAATAATAATTGCATTGTGGGGTCAAATGTTATTACAAAAAAATCAGTGTGTGCCGCCAAAATGGAATAATTAAATTGCCTTTTTGATGGGGATTTGCCTTGGTAAGATTCCCTTGTTCCAAGGTGGAGCCCCAAGTCTCGAACCTAAGACCATATGCTTCATCCCACATGCAACTTGCCATTCCACCACTATTGTCCTTTGTTTTCTTTTCAGTAATAAAGATATTTAAACCATTCGGTTTCGTCTGTTTTACTCTTATTTTTTAAATTTACTTTTTTTTAATAAGCTTTTAAATTTATTTTCTTAAAATACAAAAAAAATTGTTAGCCCTAAATCTGTTTTTTAGTACCTACACACTAAAAGAGAATATTGCAATTACATTCACAGGCAGAACCTATTTCTCCAAATACGCAAATTAGAACCACTATCACCCGAGCTCCACTTGAGGTCTTTCTGCCCGGTTAGAACCATCTATCTTTGTTTCAGTACTGGGTTAAAGATCATTCTATACCGGAGATTATAGTTTGATCATTTTTCAGTAGACAATTGTTTTGAACGAAAATATTATTTTATTACGAGTTCTTGTCTCGATAAAGGGGTTTTCTAAACCTGATCGTGTCACAAATTTACGAGGATAAATTATTCAACAAGTGTAACAAAATGAACGATCTCGATCGTAATGATTTTCTCGTGATCGTGAGGATTCTGCTACAATAATTGCAACATAAGACCTAGTTGATTATCAAGTAAATCAAAGGTATAGATTGCAAAATGTAATTGTCGAGCAATTTTTTACAAAGCTTGCTCTGAACCGTTTGGATTTCACTTATTATCAATTATAGCATTGTCACCAAAATCGAAGATCACTCGATATCGGCGACCACATGATTTTCCTGGAGGACGAAAATGAGATTCGGGCTGGGTGAAACTAGGAGCACCATTAATATAAATTTCCCAATAATATATGTCTATTAAGCCGGTCCTTCCAGGTCAAAATCGCTGCCCGCCACTGATGACCATGGCATTCGCTTATACATTTCCAGCCAATGTTGTCTCGCCCACAGAGATGTGTATAAGTTCGTAAATCTTTGTCATTTTGGTTACCGTCATAGTGTGGGCCATAATCATAACGTTTCTCTGCGTAGTATTATTTGAGGTTCAATTGATAACGCTTATGGGGACAGAAGTGATAGTATGTTTTGTGTTAGAATTAGAATTATTCATTTTGCTTATGTTCTATGACAAAATTGATTTCTTAAAAGTATACGTAAAATGTTTTTATTAAAAAGTAATTTTGAAAAACAAGGAAATGCTTTGCTGTAATCGTAAATAAAACTAATTAATGTTTTGATATGAGTTTATAGCTAATTGCCTTCTTGCAAAAAGGGTTCTTTAGTGGGAAATAGTTATCAACCTTTTTGTTAACTAATGCCCGCAAATGAGCTACACACGATCAATACTACATAATTTCATTTTTCTTCACACTAATGACGATATTGCCCACGACTCGCCTATTACATTAGATTCATTGCACCTAGGGTTGGAGCAAGGAATTTTGTTTGCTGGGGCCAAAAGTTAGATTCACATGTTAGATACTTTTCATTTACAAATCGAAAGAATAACTAAATTAAGAGGTTAATTATAAAATAGCTATACACTTATAAAATGTATTTCTTCTTCATAATTAATTGGTCCCAAAGATTAGATACATTTTGAAAACGATGCATGACTAGTTTAGTCCCGGCGATTACCTGGTATACGTGGGACAAAAACCACTAAATAAATGGGGACCAAAATATATAGGCAGAGTGATCTTGTACACTCACATTAGGCAAGGAGGACAAAAAAGAAAAAAGGCAGAAAAGACTACTCCAACAAGTATGTGTGGAGTCTTTGGACCAAAGACAAGCATGCCAAAGTCAATGGGAATATGAAGGGCTTACCATCGACATCGACCAAGACAATGGGCAGAACCATCCAATGACCAAGACTTAGCATTTAACTCCGTGGAACCCATGATGACTCCGATACGATGTCTACTTAATTTTTTTCTAAAATATATAACGGGGCTGTGGTTCTTACCAATTTTTTTTTTTTTCAAACTTTAGAGATACTTTCATTGATATGAAAAACATATATCGGGAACGGCCGAACGGGTAGCCACCTTCAAAGAGAGAGGAAAGCAACCACAAAAGAGGCCAAAACTCACAAACGAATTGAACCACTACAAGAAAAAAACAATTGCCGACTAAAGGTTTAGTCGCCAAACATGACCTTTTTAGTCGCGAAATGGATTTCCCGACTAAATAATTTGGTCGCCAATTTAGTCGGGGATTAAGGTTTAGTCGGCCAATTGATGGTTTTAGCGACTAAATGGGTGACTAAAAAACTTAGTTGCAGTTTCTCATTTAGTCATTAAAGTAAACTTTTGCCGACTAAATATTTAGTCAGCAATAATAATTGCATTGTGGGGTCAAATGTTATTACAAAAAAATCAGGGTGTGCCGCCAAAATGGAATAATTAAATTGCCTTTTTGATGGGGATATGCCTTGGTAAGATTCCCTTGTTCCAAGGTGGAGCCCCAAGTCTCAAACCTAAGACCATATGCTTCATCCCACATGCAACTTGCCACTCCACCACTGTTGTCCTTTGTTTTCTTTTCAGTAATAAAGATATTTATACCATTCGGTTTTGTCTGTTTTACTCTTATTTTTTAAATTTACTTTTTTTCAATAAGCTCTTAAATTTACTTTCTTAAAATACAAAAAAACTTGTTAGCACTAAATCTGTTTTTTAGGACCTATACACTAAAAGGGAATATTGCAATCACATTCACAGGCAGAACCTATTTCTCCAAATTCGCAAATTAGAACCATTATCACTCGAGCCCCACTTGAGGTCTTTTTGCCCGGTTAGAACCATCTATCTTCGTTTTAGTACTGGGTTAAAGATCATTCTTTACCGGAGATTAGAGTTTGATCGTTTTTCATTAGACAATTGTGTGAACGAAAATATTATTTTATTACGAGTTCATGTCTCAATAAAGGGGTTTTCCAAACCTAATCGAGTCGCAAATTTACGAGGATGAATTATTGAACAAGTGTAACAAAATGAACAATCTTGATCGTAATGATTTTCTCGCGATCGTGAGGATTCTGCAACAATAAGTGCAACATAAGACCTAGTTGACTAACAAGTAAATCAAAGGTATAGATTGCAAAACGTAATTGTCGATTAATTTTTTACAATGTTTGCTCGGAACCGTTTGGATTTCTGTTATTACCAATTAAAGCATTGTCACCAAAATCGAACATCACTCGATATCAGCGACCACATGATATACTTGGAGGACGAAAATGAGACTCGGGTGAAACTAGGAGCACCATTTATATAAATTTCCCAAAAATATATGTCTATTAAGCCGGTCCTTCCGGGTCAAAATCGCTGCCCGCCACTGATGACCATAGCGTTTGCTTATACATTTCTAGCCAATGTTGTCTCACCCACAGAGATGTGTATAAGTTCGTAAATCTTTGTCATTTTGGTTACCGTCGTAGTGTGGGCCGTAATGATAACTTTTCTCTGCGTAGTATCATTTGAGGTTCAATTGATAACGCTTGTGGGGATAGAAGTGATAGTAGGTTTTGTGTTAGAATTAGAATTATTGATTTTGCTTATGTTCTATGACAAAATTGATTTCTTAAAAGTAAAGGTAAAATGTTTTATTAAAAAGTCATTTTGAAAAACAAGGAAATGCTTTGCCGTAATCGTAAATAAAACTATTTAATGTTTTGATATGAGTTTATAGCTAATTGCCTTATTGCAAAAAGGGTTCTTTAGTGGGCAATAGTTTTTAAACTTTTTGTTATCTAATGCCCGCAAATGAGCTACACACGATCAATAATACATAATTTTATTTTTCTTCACACTAATAATGTAACGCCCCGATTTTTCGGAAGCAATATAAAATAATTTCTTAAGAAAATTTGCTAAATAAACATAATTTTCCAAAATAAAGGTTTCGCTATTAAAATCTCAAGATAGATTTACTGATTCAAAGTACATTAACTTCAGAGCCGACTCTAGGCTTGATACGGATCCCAAGCATACTCGATCTCCATTCCTGATATTCTTTCTGTGTCGAACTGCACCATCATTGAATCCCCTCCATTGAATCCTGCGCCCTCTGGCAAATTGATCGCCGAAGCAATCGATTTACCAGGATACAGACGTATCCGTGAGTGATAAATCACCCAGTAGAATAATCCAACCCAACCACCCCTCTTACTTTACAGCTAGCAGGTAATAATATATTATCAATGCAGAAAAGTAAAGTAGAAGTATCACACATGAATTTATTCATTTCTGTACAATAGCCTAACAACGAGAGAAAACTAGTCACGCCCAGACCATACTAGGGTTTGCCTATCTTAATCACCATATCAAAATTTCCAATGAACTCCCATCAGTTCTGTCATCACAAAACATCACTGGACCACCTGCCAGGTTTTATCATCAAAATATCGCTGGACCACCCGCCAGGTTTTACCATCGCAAACATCTCTGGACTATTCACCAGGTTTTACTGTCACAAAATATCGCTGGACCGCCGCCAGGTTTTATCATCACAAACATCGCTGGACTACCGCCAGGTTTTATCATCACAAGACATCGCTGGACCATCCCCAGGTTTTATCATCAGAAGACATCGCTGGACCACCGCCAGGTTTTATCAACAGAAAATATCTCTGGACTACCCGCCAGGTTTTACTGTCACAAAATATCGTTGGACCTCCGCAAGGTTTTATCGTCACAAAACATCACTGGGCCACTTGCCAGGTTTTATCGTCACAAAACATCACTGGGCTTACTTTGCCAGGTTTTATCATCACATTATCATCACAAAACATCACTGGGCTTACTTTGCCAGGTTTTATCGTCACAAAACATCACTGGGCTTACTTTGCCAGGTTTTATCATCACATTATCATCACAAAACATCACTGGGCTTACTTTGCCAGGTTTTATCGTCACAAAACATCACTGGGCTTACTTTGCCAGGTTTTATATCATTACTGGACAACCCGCCAGTTTCAAATCACGTCACTGGACTACCCGCCAGTTTCAAATCAATCACACAATCCGCCTGCAGGCATCCTCTGACATCTCCTCTTCCCAATTAACCATTGTCTAATAACGTCTAGACGAAATCCTACTCATAAGTTACCCCATGTCTCTAGGGTCCAATCTAGCACAATAATCAAGAGACGGAGCAATATACAAATAATCACAATGGTAATTGAAACAAATAGTAAGCGTACAAATCACGTAACCCTTTATGAATGGGCCGTTGCCCTTAATCTTGTATGACCAAGAAGTTAATAAATAAACAAGGAACTTTTATTAAATAAAAGTTTTAAATAAGATAATATAATCTAAGCTTGTATAAATTTTATTTAGAAAATTAGATTGATTAAAGTTCGTAATGAACACAATAAATAAATAATAACGTTAGAAATAATTAGCATGACCTTAAAAAGGTTCCTGTGATCCTACACAGTGGGATCGAGTGTCAGAAATCGAGTCCGGAGGGTTGCGAGATTATTTAAAATAATACTATTACCGAAAACTACCGAAAGTAAAATAATTAGGTAATAAATAATCTAATAAATAAAATATGTTGAGGTTAACAAGGTTTTGTCTTGGAAGTGTAAAGAATCTAAAAAAAAAATTATTTGGGAATTAATAAAATGGTTTATGACGTCGCAAGAATTTTTCGTTTGTAATCTTTTACACGTAATCAAATAAATAATTAATAAATAGATAATAAAATAAAATAAATATGGCATTAACAAGTTATGATCTTTGAGGTGTTAGAAGTCTAGGAAAAATAGATCGGGGGTCGAAAACGATGTTCGGGAGGTCGCAAAACGCTTTCGAATCAAAACAGTGATAACCGCAAGGCTGGACCGAATTGACCTTGCGGGCCGCAAGGTTGGAAGACTGGTTCTTGCGGCTAGGACGCCCGCAGGTCGCGGCAGCAAGGTCGCGACTGGTATTTTTGTTTTTTGCTCGTTTGCTTCGGTTCTCGTGCATGGGACTACGGGGGAACTATGGGTAGGCCTAGAAACACTTATATATACTTAGAGATGGTTTGGATAGGATCATAATACCTCGAATTGGATTGAATTGATTTAAAATGAAACTTGAACTTTTGGAGAAGACGACTTCGTTTTGGAAGATCGGGGGACCTTGGGCTCGAATTGAATGATGTTTAGAGATGCTTGAGGTTGAGGGAAGAGATCGGAATGATCAATTTGAGTTTCGGTTGATCGTAGCTACGAAACCCACTTTTCTCTCTCTCTTTCTCTCTCTAAAACTCCATGGATTGGGGTTTGATTTTCCTACGAATTTTCTCTCTCTTCTGGACTGGTAGGGTGTGGGGAATTTCGTGGTGCCCTAGGGTCGGATTAATGGGATGTTTATAGGAGAAGTTTGATGAGGGATGTAAGATTGTGTTTTAATGAAACTCTAACTCTTGGGTTTTGAGATGGACGGGAATATGGACAAAAAATAGGATCAAGGAGGAAGTAGAGATTGAGTAGGAGTAGGAGAGGGAGAGATGGGAGGAGTGTGCATGCAAGTAGGAAAAGAAAAATAATAATACATGCATTTATGTATTTTTTTAAAAGAAAATAGGTAATTGTATTAAGAAAATAATCCTAATAATATTATTATAAGAAGAAAAAAAATTGGCTCGAAAATCCGGATCGTTACAAATAATGACACTGTCGACGACTCGCCTATTAGATTAGATTCATTGCACCTAGGAGTGGAGCAAGGAATTTTGTTTGCTGGGGCCAAAAGTTAGATTCACATGTCAGATACTTTTCATTTGCAAATCCAAAGAATAACTAAATTAAGAGGTTAATTGTAAAATAGATATACACTTATTTATAAAATGTATTTATGCTTTATAATTAATTGGTCCCAAAGACTAGATACATTTTGAAAATGATTCATGACTGGTTTAGTCCCAGCGATTACTTGGTAAACGTGGGAAAAAAAACAGTAAATAAATGGGGACCAAAATAGACGGGCATAGTGATATTGTACACTTACATTAGGCTAGGGGGAGAAAAAAGAAAAAGGCATAAAAGACTACTCGAAGAAGTATGTGTGGAGTCTTTGGACCAAAGACAAGCTTGCCCAAGTCAATGGGAATATGAAGGGCTTACTATCGACATCGACCAAGACATTGGGCAGAACCATCCAATGACCAAGACTTAGCATTTAACTCCGTGGAACCCGTGATGACCCCGATAGGATGTCTATTTAATTTTTTTCTAAAGTATATAATGGGGCTGGGGTTCTTACCAATTTTTTTTTGTTGTCAAACTTTAGAGATACTTTCATTCATATGAAAAACATATATCGGGAACTGCCGAACGACCTAAACATGTGAGTTTAGGCCATTTTTGTGATTGCTTTCCTCTCTCCTTGGAGGTAGCTACCCATTCGGCCGTTCCTGATATATGTTTTTCATATCAATGAACGAATCTCTAAAGTTTGACCAAAAAAAAAAAAAAAATTGGTAAGAACCCCAGCCTCGTTATATATTTTAGAAAAAAAAATTAAATAGACATCCTATCGGAGTCGTCATGGGTTCCACGAAGTTAAATGCTAAGTCTTGGTCATTGGATGGTTCTGCTCATTGTCTTGGTCGATGTCGATGGTAAGCCCTTCATATTCCCATTGACTTGGGCATGCTTGTCTTTGGTCCAAAGACTCCACACATTCTTCTTGGAGTAGTCTTTTCTGCCTTTTTCATTTTTGTCCTCCTAGCCTAATGTAAGTGTACAAGATCACTCTGCTCGACTATCACTACAAGAAAAATGAGAATATGTGATGAAATGTTGGTGAGGAAAGTAGATTTCATCTCCAAATATGCCTATTTTGTGAGGAAAATATTTTTTCGTCACCAATTAAGAAGGTAGACAAATTTAAGGTAAGGAAATTTTATTTTGTCGACAAAAATATCTAATCAGTGACGAAAAAATAAATTTCGTCAGCAAAAGGGTGGGCAAAAAAATATAAGGTGACAAAAAATAAGTTTCATCGCTAATCCGTTTCCTCCATACGTTGCACAGATACTTGCAACCATTACGCGACGAAATAGTTCCTCAGAAAAGGGAAGACTTTGGGTGAGGAATTCTTTTTTGTCATCCATTGAAGAGGGGATTTTTTTGGGCGGGGGCATTCATCCACAACAAGAATTTTGAGCGGATCTCAATAAAACAAAACTATTTTAACAGTTGAGGCTGTTGATTTCGTTGTGCTTATTGATTAAACCATTATCGTAAAAATTTGGCTCGATCAGGTTTAAAAAGCTCCTTGATTGGGATGCAATTTTATATTTTGGATGATAGTTATCGTTTGATCAAACGTGTAGTGATCCCCGATCAACTTCATTCTCGGTATGAATGATGAACTTCGTAATATGTAAAAAATAGACGGTTCAGATGAAAATAAAGGCTTTGGTGGGGGTTAGGTCTTGCAATCTAATACTTTAATGTCTTGAGATGCATCAAATATTGTCCGATTAGGTGGTCGCCGATATCCAATGATTTTCGTTTTTGGTGACAATAATGGAATCAATGAGACGTGAAATCCTAACGGTTCAGATCAACTACTATAAAAATTGAGTTGGTAATGACCTTTGAATTCAATACGTTCAGTGTAATTGTTAACAAACTAAATCTTGTGTTGTATTTGAACGTATGGTGAATGGCAATGGGGCGGGGCGGGGCGGGGCGGGGCGGATTTTTGCATACCCCGACCGGTTTTTTTTTGGGTACCCCCGTTCCCGCCCCGATCGGGGAACGGGTTTATCCGCCCCGCCCCGTCGTGTAAAAATTTAAAAAATTAAAGTATAAGTAAAAAAGTAAAAAAAAAATGATGAATAAGAATAAAAAATATCTGGAAAATAAAACTTTGGAAATTATTTTTGTGTCTTTTGGTATCGCGGTTTTATCTAAACTTTTAATTGAAATCAATATTTTAGATACCTCATTCTATTTCTTTATGTGTAGAATTTATTATAAATATTTGAAGAAAACTTTTTTAAAAATCCACTAAACACCAATAAATATCAATTTTTATTTCTTTTTTAAATTTAATTAGGTTACTTGACAGTAAAGAGACATTATTTTTTTGGATTAATGCTAAAAAAATGAAAGGACATGAATATAAGTATATATACATATATAAATAACAAATATATATATATAAATACGCCGGGGCGGGTTCGGGTAATTTCGGGGCGGGTTTAGGGGCGGGGTACCTTCGCCCCGAACCCTACCTGAACCCGGGCGGGTTTAGAAAATATTACCCCGACCCCGCCCCGCCCGAAAATGGGGTGGAAAACCCGCCCCGTTCGGGGCGGGGCGGGTAGGATTGACATCCCTATAGCCATTCGACTATGACACAATTACGACGATCCAGACCGTTGCTCATGTTTTCCTCTCTTATTAAATTTTTTTCAAAATTTTTTGTGTCGATCAGATTTAGAAAGCTCCTTTATCGAGACTCAATGTCGTTAACAAAATGAGTTTTTCTGTCCAATCAATTGTGTAGCGATACTCAATTAACTTCGTTTTTGGTACGAATGATATACTCCATCATATGTACAAGATGGAAAGCTCCGATCGAAAAAGAAAGACTCAGTTGGGGCAGGTGTTACAATCTAATAATTTAATGCCTCAGATGCATTAAATGTTATTCGATTAGGCAGTTGTCGATATCCGATGATCTTCGATTGTGGTGATAATGATGGAATCAATGAGTCGTGAAATCCTAATGGTTCAAATCAACAATTATTAAAGTATAATTGGCTGATTAAGTTTAGAATTTGTTCCTACGGAGCGATATGAGGGCGCTTAATTATTTTTGGGGATCCAAAATTTTATTTTGCCGATTAATGCTGTGTTTGGATGACAAATTTGGAAAATTTGATAAGAATTTTGGGGGTAATGATGGAGAGAGAAAGTAGGGTAATAATTGGAGATATGGATAATGAGTGGAGAGATATAGAGAGAGAAATGAGAATAGTGATTAGAATAATGAGAGTAATGATTAAAAGTAGAGGTAATGAGTATTTTTTTAGTTGGAAATTTTTTTTCAAGTTATGATCCAAACAAGGCATAATTGATTACTTTGGCGCTGAAAATGAATTCCCAAATGAAAGAAAACGCCCAATCCCTTCCCCTCTCTTTCTCTCGCGCTCTCAGCTCATGCCTGCATATGCCCTCAGGTGGTGGATGCTCCATAGTTGAGGTACATCTCTCCCTCTCTCGGAACGTTACATATGTATAGGTTCTGGACTAAGATTCTCAGTTCGGCTTGGGATTTTGTTTGGTCGATTAGAAATTAGGGTTTCAAAAATTGGGGGAAGGTTTAGCAGTGGTTCAATAATCTGTTCAATATTAAGCGTAGTACAACCAAATCCATCTCTAGCTTTGAAATGAAATCCCCAAATCCCTGCTAGCCTCTCTCTCTCTCTCTCTCCCTCCTTTGGATCACTTAATTGGATGCTGCTGCGTACAGATTTTGTTTTTGTCTTTTGGTTTCAAACACTACAAGAAAAACCACAATTGCCGACTAAAGGTTTAGTCGCCTAATGTGACCTTTTTAGTCACGAAATGGTTTTCCCGACTAAATAATTTGGTCGGCAATTTAGTTGGGGATTGAGAGTCGGCAAATGTGATTGCCGACTAAATAAGGTTTAGTCGGCCAATTGATGGTTTTAGCGACTAAATGGGCGACTAAAAAACATAGTCGCAGTTTCTCATTTGGTCAACAATAATAATTGCATTGTGGCGTCAAATGTTATACAAAAAAATCAGGGTGTGTCGCCAAAATGGAATAATTAAATTTCCCTTTTTGATGGGGATTTGCCTTGGTAAGATTCCCTTGTTCCAAGATGGAGCCCCAAGTCTCGAACCTAAGACCATATGCTTCATCCCACATGCAACTTGCCACTCCACCACCGTTGTCCTTTGTTTTCTTTTCGGTAATAAAGATACTTTTATCATTCGGTATCATCTGTTTTACTCTTATTTTTTAAATTTACTTTTTTTTAATAAGCTTTTAAATTTACTTTCTTAAAATACAAAAAAACTTGTTAGCACTAAATCTTTTTTTTGGGACCTACACCCTAAAAGAGAATATTGCAATCACATTCACAGGCAGAACCTATTTCTCCAAATACGCAAATTAGAACCATTATCACCCGAGCCCCACTTGAGGTCTTTTTGCCCGGTTAGAACCATCTATCTTCGTTTTATTATTGGGTTAAAGATCATTCTTTACCGTAGATTATAGTTTGATCGTTTTTCATTCGACAATTGTGTGAACGAAAATATTATTTTATTATGAGTTCATGTCTCAATAAAGGGGTTTTCTAAACCTCTTCGAGTCGCAAATTTACGAGGATGAATTATTCAACAAGTGTAACAAAATGAACGGTCTCAATCGTAATGATTTTCTCGCGATTGTGTGGCTTCTGCAACAATAAGTGCAACATAAGACCTAGTTGACTATCAAGTAAATCAAAGGTATAGATTATAAAACAAAACTGCCAAGTAATTTTTTATAACACTTGATCTGAACCGTTAAGATTTCACTTATTACCAATTATAGCATTGTCACCAAAATCAAAGATCACTCGATATCGGCGACCACATGATATACTTGGAGGACGAAAATGTGACTCGGGTGAAACTAGGAGGACCATTTATATAAATTTCCCAAAAATATATGTCTACTAAGCCGGTCCTTCCGGGTCAAAATCCCTGCCCGCCACTTATGACCATGATTCGCTTATACATTTTCAGCCAATGTTGTCTCGCCCACAGAGATGTTTACAAGTTCGTAAACCTTTGTCATTTTGGTTACTGTCATAGTGTGTGCCATAATGATAACGTTTCTCTGCGTCGTACCATTTGAGGTTCAATTGATAATGCTTGTGGGGATAGAAGTGATAGTAGGTTTTGTGTTAGAATTAGAATTATTGATTTGCTTATGTTCTATGACAAAATTGATTTCTTAAAAGTATAGGTAAAATGTTTTTATTAAAAAGTCATTTTGAAAAACATAGAAATGCTTTGCTGTAATCCTAAATAAAACTAATGTTTTGATATGAGTTTATAGCTAATTGCCTTCGTGCAAAAAGGGTTCTTTACTGGGCAATGGTTATTAACCTTTTTGTTATCTAAAGCCCACAAATGAGCTACACACGATCAATAATACATAATTTCATTCTTCTTCACACTAATAACGACACTACCGACAAGTCGCCTATTAGGTTAGATTCATTGCACTTAGGGGTGGAGCAAGGAATTTTGTTTGCTGGGGCCAAAAGTTAGATTCACATGTTAGATACTTTTCATTTGCAAATCCAAAGAATAACTAAATTAAGAGGTTAATTATAAAATAGATATAAAGTTATAAAATGTATTTCTGCTTTATAATTAATTGGTCCCAAATACTGGATACATTTTGAAAACGATGCATGACTGGTTTAGTCCCACCGATTACTTGGTATACGTGGGACAAAAAACACTAAATAAATGGGGACCATAATAGATGGGCAAAGTGATCTTGTACACTTACATTAGGCTAGGAGGACAAAAATGAAAAAGGCAGAAAAGACTACTCCAACAAGTATGTGTGGAGTCTTTGGATCAAAGACAAGCATTCCCAAGTCAATGGGAATATGAAGGGCTTACCATCGACATCGACCAAGACAATGGGCAGAACCATCCAATGACCAAGACTTAGAATTTAACTCCGTGGAACCCATGATGACTCCGATAGGATGTCTATTTAATTTTTTTCGAAAATATATAACGGGGTTGGGGTTCTTACCAAGTAATTTTTTTTTTGTCATAACTTTAGAGATACTTTCATTGATATGAAAAACATATATCGGGAACGGCTGAACGGGTAGCCACCTCCATGGAGAGAGGAAAACAACCACAAAAGAGGCCTAAACTCACAAACGAATTGAAACCTTTTAATCTCTGTAATTTTCGAATTCGGAGATTAATAAAACTTTATGATTATAAAAAAAAAAAAGAGTTCTTTTATGGGAAACTGTTTGCAAAACCGATTGCTTGATTTTCGTTTCCGGAAAATAATTTCTGTGGAAAAAAGGAAAAACGGAAGACGTACGTGTTATTTGTGTGGTCTTGAGCAAAAAGCAAATTAACTTGCCTGAACTTGTTTATGTTGAGATATGAAGACAATTTTGGAGTCGTAGCAAAAATTGCCCGGGCGGTTTTGGGTCCCGCCAGGGCCGCCGTACAATGCAGAAGGCAGAAATTGGTTGCAGTAAATTGGCCCGGGCAGAAATCAAATTGCCCCGGGCGGTTTTCGCATTTTCCCCGGGCGGCCTTGAATCCCACCCATGCGGCCGGGCACGAGAAAACACACGGATTTTAGTATTTTTAGGGCTTTCTGTGTAACTATATATAAAAGTAAAGTTAGGACTGCCTCCTATTGTAACTCTTACATACTTTCATCATAGTGAAACACTCCATATTATTTTCTGTTCTTGGTTTTCGCATCTTCTCTTACTTTAGATTATTTTCTGTTATTGGTTTGTTCTTCGATTGTGTGTGTTTGGTTGTGGGTTTGGAAGTTTAAATCCCCAACAGTTTATTGCTAAAATGGCTTGTCATTGTTTGAACAGGGATAAATTCCTCTCTGAATCCCATACCCACCAAACCCCTTTTTGCAGGCCCATATATTATACCCCTCCGTCCCTTTTAATAGAGTTCGGTATTCAGTTTAGGCTGTTCCTTAATCAGTGTCCATTTTGTAAACTTGGTGGGTAAAAGTTGGTGCATTTTCCATTTTGCCCCTAAAAGTAGATTCCAATTTGAAAAGTTAGTGAGTAAAAGTGTAATGATATCTCTCCATAGTAGGTAAGTAGGGAAAGTGAAGGTAAAAGTTGATGCGATAAGTGTAATGATATGTCTCTTTAATAAGTTGGAATTATGAAGTTGGAAAATTAAAAAAGGAAGGAGGGAGTATATATCAAAGGATCACACTAGTATCAGTGTGATCGGATATCAAAAAGTATGTTTTGTTACGTAAATTGTAAGATGAATGACAAATCTTTAACAATTTATTGAAACTTAGACCTTACAATTTACATAAAAAAACATATTTTTTGATATCCGATCACACTGATTAACCAGTTTGATCAGTTTATTTAGAATTCAGATTATACTAGTGTCAAACAGAATTTAGGAATTGTGGTTCTAGTTTTTTAAGGTAGCCTCCATCTAACCACACAACATTTGAGAATTCCTTACGATTTTTCCCCCCCATAAACCATTACCCAAATCGCCTCTCTCACCGTGCAAGCTGCAAGTTTGAAAGCGAATGGTAATGCGAGTCAAGTTGTTACACCCAACATTCATGTAGCTGTAATTGTTTCTAAGGAGTACTTTTCAAAAGCATTACGACGATTGGAAAACAATCTTTGTCATGAGTGATTAAACAAAGACTTTGACCTCAAGTCAAGTCCTACTGGTAATCCTCATTTCTCTTTTTCATTTTACTGTTAACAGTAAGAAACGTACAGGACCCAAGACGAAGTCTAAATTCCCAAGTCTATAGGTAAATATTAAAACATGGGGACACTTACCCATAAGTGCCTATAAATTGCAAGACTTGATCATCAGCAAAATACACCCCCAAAAGAAAAACAACAAAGCAAAACATGGGACTTTTGCAGAAACTACTCTGCCATGTTTCTTTGGTCCTTTTTGTAATACTTTTTTTCTCATCGAACACTGCCTCTGCTTCTATTGAAGAGGTTAATGCTCTCCTCAAATGGAAAGAAACCCTTCAAAGTGCCAATAGCTATGTGCTAACCACATGGATACTTAATCCAACAAAAGGATCGGCCAGTTCAAGTGCTGGTAGCCCATGCAACTGGTATGGGGTTTCTTGCAATGCTAAAGGAAGCGTCACTAAGTTGAACCTCACGAATTCAGGCGTGAACGGTACTCTAGAAACCTTTTCATTCTCATCGTTTCGTAATCTTGCTTACATTGATCTATATATGAATGAACTCTCTGGTCCTATCCCGCCTCAAATCAGTTCACTCCCGCTTGTCTACCTTGACTTGTCAGAGAATTATTTTTCTGGAAATATTCCACCAGAAATTGGTCTCTTAACAAATCTTGAAACATTCAATTTGCAAGTAAATCAATTGAATGGCTCAATTCCTCGAGAGATAGGCCAGTTGAAGTCTCTTTCTCAACTTATGTTGTACACCAATCATCTTAGTGGTCCTATTCCTTCTTCTTTGGGCAAATTGAGCAACTTGGTTTTTATATACCTATATGACAATCAACTTTCTGGCTCCATCCCTGAAGAAATAGGAAATCTTGCCAATCTTGAGGTTGTTTGCATGGATAATAATAAACTAACTGGTCCCATTCCATCAACTTTTGGAAACTTGAATCGCTTGATCAGGTTGTACCTATTCAACAACAATCTTTCTGGTTCCATTCCTAGTGAAATAGGAAAATTGAAAGGACTAGTTAGCCTAAGTTTCCACACCAACAATCTTAGTGGCTCAATACCACCATCCTTCGGTAATTTGACTTCCCTCACTCTCCTCCATCTGTACACGAATCATTTTTCTGGTTCCATTCCTAACGATTTAGGAAACTTGAAGTCTATTGTCGACTTTGAAGTGAGTGAAAACCATCTTAGCGGTTTCATTCCCGCTTCGTTTGGAAACCTGTCTGAACTCACACAGTTGTTTTTGAGTGCCAATCACCTTTCTGGTCCTATTCCACAAGAATTTTGCAATTTGAAAAACTTGATCACGCTGGAATTGGGCGAAAATCAATTTTCTGGACATCTCCCAGATATTTGGCAAGGAGTGAAGCTTCAAAGTTTCAAAATATACACTAACAAGTTTACAGGTCATATCCCTAAAAGCTTGAGAGACTGCTCAAGCCTAGTCAGAGTTCGCCTTGACGGAAACCAACTCACTGGAAGCATATCAGAAGATTTTCGGGTCTACCCACATCTCAACTACTTGGATCTAAGTTGCAACAATTTTTATGGCGAAATCTCTGCAAATTGGAGTAAGTGCCCGAAATTGCAAACCTTGCGGATGGAAGGAAACAACATCACAGGCAGCATACCACTAGAGTTGGGAGATTCAGCTCTACTGCACAGGCTTGATCTTTCTTCGAATCATTTGACTGGAGAGATTCCAAATGAATTAGGGAAGTTGAGTTCTCTATTGGAACTGTATCTGAATGACAACCAGCTTTCCGGTGGTATACCAAGAGAAATCGGATCACTAACTGAATTGGAAAAGCTTGACCTCTCCAAAAACAGGTTAAGTGGTCCTATAGCAGCTGGAAATCTAGAGAATTGCATGAAATTGATTACCTTGAACTTGAGCAACAACCATTTTAGCGAAAAATTCCCAGGTCAATTGGGAAAGATATCTCCCTTGTATACAGTGGATCTCAGTCGAAATTCACTAACTGGGGAGATACCATCCGAGATCGCAGGTCTCAAGAGTTTGGAGTGGTTAAACCTTTCCAACAACAATCTGTCTGGCTTAATTCCAAAAGTCTTCGAAGACATGAATTGGTTGGAGCACGTTGATATATCCTTCAATGAGTTGGAGGGTCCCATTCCCATCAGCAAAGCCTTCACCAATGCTGGCGTAGAGGGCCTCCAAGGGAATAAAGGCTTGTGCGGAAATGTCACAGGATTGCAGCCATGCAAAAATCATTTTCACACTTCACAAAAAAAGGACCACCGGAAGCTTATTCTTGTCATCGTGCTCCCTCTTGGCGGAGCGCTTTTACTTCTAGGTGCATTTGTCGGATTTCTAATCGTTTCCCATCGAAGAAAGAGAAAGTCACATGTAGAAGATCCCTCCAAAAATAAAGATGTCTTCTCTATATCAACCTACGACGGAAGAGCACTGTACAATGATATCCTTAATGCCACAAAGGATTTCGATGCCACGTATTGCATTGGAGAAGGAGGATATGGAGCCGTCTACAAAGCAAAACTTCCATTAGGCAATACAGTTGCTGTGAAGAAACTTCATTCCTTGTCTGAGAAGGACGATCGTCGCGGTTTCTTGAACGAAGTAAGGGCACTAACTGAAATAAGGCATCGCAACATAGTGAAGCTTCTTGGATTTTGTTCGCATTCCAAGAATTCTTTTCTCGTTTATGAGTACCTCGAAAGGGGAAGCTTGGCTTCAATTTTTAGCAGAGACGAAGAAGCTAAAGAATTGGATTGGCCAAAGAGGGTGAATATTGTCAAGGGTGTGGCATATGCTTTGTCATACATGCACCATGATTGCACACCACCAATTGTTCACCGTGACATATCGAGTAACAACGTTCTGATTGATGAGGAGAATGAGGCTCGTGTTTCGGACTTTGGCACGGCTAAACTTCTAAAGTTGGATTCCTCCAATTGGAGTGCACTTGCAGGCACATACGGATATATCGCACCAGGTAATGATCGCTTTACATATGTTCTTGTAGATTAAAATCGAAACAAATCTAATAAAGTACATGTATATGATTACCTCCGTAGTAGCCCACCCGATAAAAAGCCAATTATACCTCATAAATACCAATACATTTGTCACGCCTTATATGTTATATTGCTTAAGTACAATTTCCTTGTTTCTTCGGAGGAGCTATTGCAAGCTCTTATTAATCTCTCTGCTTTTGCAGAGCTTGCTTACACAATGAAGGTAACTGAAAAGTGTGACGTGTACAGCTTCGGAGTGCTGGCAATAGAAGTGATCAAGGGAAAGCATCCAGGAGATTTTGCTTCCTCTCTACCAAAACCGGCTGTTGAAAATGTACAACTGAGAGATCTAATGGACCAACGCCTTTCACCTCCATCTCCTGAATTTGAGGAGGTAGTGATGTTGATTATAAAGTTGGCAATTGCATGCTTGCATTCCAATCCACAGTCCAGACCCACCATGCACATCGTTTCTCAACAGTTGTCTACCAAAATAATCCCTTAGAGACTTTTAAAAAACTCTCAAAGGTGAAAAAAAAGCCCCTCTTCATGTGATCGAGTTTATGAAATACAGATACCGAATAAACCATTTGCTCTATTTAGCATAGTGCATTGAATTAATGTAAGATCCTTCAAGATTTCGTCTACCTTTTGCGATGTTTTGTATTATCAAACTATAATGTTGGCTTGTACTTTTAGTATAATTGTGGGTATTGAAATAGCAACGTTGTGAAGTTGTGAATTTAATAAAAATTTGTATGGTTTTGATTTCTAGACTTCAATTATGATGACTGGTCATGTCCTTTCCGTACCAAAAGTATATTAAAGGGAGAATTTTGCATAAGTCCACTATAGCAGTTTCGAAATCCATCTAGTTCACTTCTAAGTTTCTTAACCCACTAAGTCCACTAATAATTTTAATGACAAAAATACCCCACCTAAGAAACAAAGGCCTTGTTTGGCTAACACGAAAAATGTTTTGTTTCATTTTTTTTCGTTTTCGTTGCAATCAAGCCGCCGTCGCCACCACCATTGTCGCCGCTACCACCTCCGCTGCCACCGCGGCCGCCACCGCCGCCACCACCGTCACCGCTACCATCACGCCACATGTAACGTTATATGTGTAACAAAAAATGTATTATTTCATTTTTTTCGATTTTTTTATTGAACCCACTACACTTAATATTTAACGTTATATATGTGACAAATTTCTCTTCTTTTTTTTTTTTTCCTATTTTTCTTGTATTGATTTTTTAACATTATATGAGTGATAAAATTTTTTTAACATACAACAATTATATGTGTGGCAAAAATTTTCTAACATGCAATATTTCTTTTTGGTTTTTCTTGTTTTTAGTCTTTAACGTTATATGCTGGTCCATACAAAACATATAACTTTATGTGTGAGTTTTTGAATATCTAAATATCGCAAAAAAAAAAAACAGAACATATAACATTATATTTGAGCTTCTGCAGCTCTGAATCTCACAAAAAAAATAGAACAGAACATATCTATATAACAAGGAAGGGATTTTCCCCAATATAATATTGCTCCCAAAACAAATCTCAACCCTCCATTCCTATAAATCCAACGGACAAATTTTATCCCTCTCACAAACTAACTTTTGGATGGCATTTTCGTTATTAGTGTGTCATATTGGGGCTTTTAACTTAAATGGCATTTTGGTGAATAGAACCCCAGGGTTCAAATTTGAAACGCACAATTAGGACTCCAATATACACCTTCTCTCTTACTTTCCCCTTTTCTCTCTCTCTCTCTCTCTCAAGACAACGTCAAGCCAGCGAGAGAACCCTTTCGTGGCCGCCGAGCTTCCTCTTCTTCCCCTTCATCTGGATCATCCCAGAAGCCTTCATCACCGCTGAGCTCTCCACCGCTTTCCCTGGCAACAGCGGCTTCGTCATCTAGGCCCACAAGGCCTTCGGTGATGATTAAAGTTTATGGTGAAGAACCCACCGTCGCGGCCGCCGACCCCCTCCTCTCCCTCCCCGGCTTCCTTCTCTCTCCGGGGTAAGAGTCTCTCCATCCTCTCTCTCTCTCTCTCTACAATTTGTTTTCTGATTCGGTTTTTTGGGTTTTGTTTTTTGTTTTTTCAGTTTCCGCAGTTGAAGCAGCAGAAACAGTAACCAGGGTGGCGCACCAAGTGTTTCAGAATAGGGGTTTTCTTGCGGCGTCGAGTAAGTATTATCAGAGGTTAATACTTTGATTCTTCTACGTATATTTGTTCTCCAACTTTGGTCCAATGTGTTTTACTAGGCAATTGGGTTGTAGCCTTTTCATTTTGGGTGTATTGGTGATGATGTTTAACATGGTAGCTTTTGATTCACTTATTTTTGATCAATCAAGAGATTTTCTTCTTCTGTTTAGTGATTATTTGGGACCTGATCATTGCCAGTATAAGAGTAAGGCATCA